>JZKD02S0662014.1:718798-793218 GCA_000966675.3 Picea glauca | reverse complement strand
GGTTTATCTGTCTCAGCTTCTGCTTGAAAGGTCTAGCCTCCTCCTTCAGTGGGATCTTGTGCTCAATGACTGACGTGTCGTATGTCTTGAGGTCTTGGTAGGTCCAGGCGAACACATCAGCAAACTCCCTCAGCAAATTAGTGTACCCGATTCTCTGCTCCACAGTTAAACTCCTTGACAGCTTGACGAACTTGGGCTCCTCTGGTGTGCCTATGTTGCATTCAGTCGTATCAGCATCATCACCTGAGATCCTGCCCTTTACTGCCACGTCGTTCCCATCGAACAACCTTTCTAGTGGGATCAGTCCCCGCGGTATATGGTTGCTCGGTAGCTGAATAATCTGATGGTCAGCAACTTTATTCAACAACTCCTCAGGGTGGTGATCAGGCTCCCCGTCAGGGTCCGGGTCCTCATCTATTTGCAATGCAGAGAAGTCATTGATGGTTAGGAGGAATTTCTCAATCTCTTGATCATCTTCAAATACCCTCCAATGTTTGACATTGTCTGGCACGGAAGGTCTATATCTTATTTCCACCTCCGATCCGTCGGTGGGCAACGCAGGAGCTTCAAACAAACTAGCTGAGAAGGCTTGAAAGTCGGCTGAAGCATTTTCTTCCTGTGGAATGAAAGCGACGTTAAATGCTAGGAAGAAATTATCAATTAGATCCCATACCTCATTCCTGTAATTCTTGAGGCGGGGGTGCTTGGTCTGATAGATGTTTTTGACCTGCTGGACAACAAGTTCTGCATCCCCGAACACAGCTATCTCCCTGATTTCCATTTCTTTTGCGGCCCTTAATCCCAGAACCAGAGCTTCATATTCTGCCACGTTATTGGTGACTTCAAATTCCAGCTTGTATGACAGCGATATGGTTTCCTGGGAAGGAGACTTGAAAACCACTCCAGCACCCGCACCTATACTGGAAGAGGCTCCATCAAAGAACATCTTCCAAACAGAAGTAGTTGAAGGGGGCATCCCTTGATCAAGACTGAGCTGCTTTCTGATCTGTAAAGGGGTCTCAGGTTCATCAGTAAATTGCAATAAGCTAGATCCTAAGTCAATGTCTAAGGCATAGATAGGATGATTAGTGGGGTTTGTTTCATCACTGACAATGTAGGCTAGCTGGGCTTCTCTGTACAACCTTCTATGTTCTCCTCCAAAGACTGGAATGGTGGCATACGTGAGGTCCATTTGCAGCGTTCCTCCAAGTCTCTTAATCCAAGATCTTGACAACARCATGCCAAACTTGGGGGGAACATCAGCTACCACTATATCCATGACCATACTTTTCATGGGTAGCTGAAATAGGGACACCACCAGGTCTTTGATGACTCCCAAACACTGTACCCTCCTGGAGTCAAAGGAATAGAGGTCATGATAGGCTCTGGTGACTTCTAATCCTAGTTCTTCCATGACGGCTTTAGGCATGAGGTTGTGGGAGGCTCCTGAGTCCATCAAACAATTATGCACCACCTTGTCATGTATATTCAGGGATGTGTAGAAGGGAGGGGATGAATCATCTCTGTCTTCTACCATAGGACCTAGGACTACTGCAGGCCTTTCATCTTGGAGACTTATGAAGTCTGTGGAAGGGCCAGAGGCTTCAGATTTCAACAGGTCAGAGAAACGTTTTTTGAATTCCCCATGTTTGATTAACTCAGTGAGGGGCACAGGGATTCTGATCTTTTGGACTTCATGCTCAAAATTAAAGGAAGGTGTGAGCTTTGGAAATTCTCTAATCTCAGGAGCATGAATTTGAATGTTGGGAGAGAGAGGTTGGGCCTTCTTACCTTTATGGCTGTCTGGTACCTCGTCAGCAGGCTTCTGTGCTCTGGTGGATGACTCAGGAACATCAGGGGCTGTCGCCCGCTTGTCTGATCTCAGGTTATACCTGCCTCGGCCACCGCCGTCTTTGTCTGCTTTGCTGAGTTCATTGAGCTGACCGTCCATGAGAGACTCTTCATATGCTGATTTGGTCAGATGGGGGAAGGGAGGAGTGACTTCTACAGAGTGGATTTCAGGCTCAGGCTCATCTGGTTGCTTTCCTTCTTCATCAGTCATGAAATTGTTCTGGAAGGGAGCCTGGATCCTTTGGTCATCCATGTCTCTTTCCTTCTCCTTATGCAGAGCTGGAGGAGTAAAATTGTTTGGTCTTCTAAAACCTCCTCTGTTTTCGGTGTTCTGAGGGCCTTTGTTCATTTGTTTTCTTTCCGTCTTTAATCTTTCCATCTCTTCTTTTAGCACGTTCAACAGCTGAGTCAGCTTGTTTACTTGAGGGTGGGGAACTGATAGGCTGGAGATGTTGGAACCAGAAACCGAGGCTTCTGACTTCCCTTTTCTTCTATTTGTGTCAGCCTGGTCCCTCAGTCTGTCTGCTGCTAATATATTAGATTCCACTTCTATAGCTACATCTTGCATCTGAGCTAACGAGGTGGCTCTCCTTTCTCTTAATACGAGACAGAAATCAGGGTCAAAGGCGCCAGCATATGAGATTTGAGCAGAAGCTTCGGAAGGCTTTATCTCTGCAGGAATCTTGTTATACATTTTATTGAATCTTTTGGAGAAGTAAGAGACTGATTCTCCTTCCTGCTTTTTCAAGGACCCAAACTCAGTCATGTAATATATATAATCTTTCCTATCCCCCCATTGTCTCAGGAAAACGCTATCCAGAGCTTCAATCCCAGCAATAGATCCAGGGGCCAGCCCCCTGAACCACTTTCTAACTTCACCATCCAAGCTCTGGACGAAGACTCTCATCCAGACATCTTCATTCTCAATATTCAGGTTATCTGCGTAGCTATAGAAGGCAGCCAGGTGCTCTTCGGCAGTTACATCTCCCTCACCACTGAACTTAGGCATGTATTTCAAATAGTCTCCAACAGGGAGAGGATTTAAAGGCTGAGGAAGAATCAAAGGAGCGTATCGAGTAGCAACTATAGAATCCATTCTGTTGGGAGGGGGATTAACACCAGCCATAGGGATGTTGAGTGGAGGGGAACCCGGGGGAGACAGAGTATGGACAGGTGAGGGATGAAAAGAGGTCCTCACAGGAGACGATGGGGAAAACAGAGAGAAGTCTAAGGGACTCGATTGTGCAAGTGTTTCTCTTTGTGCAGCAGTAGTAATCAAAGGAGGAGTAGTGAAACCTCCTGAGAGGGGAGTGACAAGGATCTCTCCCTCTGACACTAGACCAGGAGGGGAAAACTCAGTAGGAACACTCCCAAAGTTTAGAAAACGGGAAACTTCTGAGGAGGGATGACTAGGAAACTGAGAATCTGAAGATGGAGTTTTCACAGAAGGGGAGGGCGTATTACCTTTTTCATCGGCAGAAACTTCTTTCGCTGCTCTCTTTCCCTTTCTGCGCACCGCTTCCAAGTCTGCTTCCGGAGTGGCTAAAGGAAAATGTGGATTCGACCTCGTATGTCTGCCTCTCGAAGCCACAGCTGATAGAACAGGTTCTCCCCAGCGGAGTCGTCACAGTGGAGTCGCTAGGTGCACAGTAGCAATATTCAAGTTTTGATATCTGATGCACCTTCAGACATCAGTTAGTCGGTGTCGTTCTGCCCAGGGAAAATCTTCAACTTCATCCCCGGCAACGGTGCCAAAAATGTTGGCGTTCGGAAGTCACTCCTGGATTGCTAGCAGGAGCAGAGCCCGAAGCCCATCAGATTTAATGTCATGGTTTGTTTTAAAGGTTGATCAAATGGTGGGAAACTCAGAACAACACAATCTCAACTCAGAAACCGGACCAGGCATGCATGAACGAATGAGGTCTTGTATAAACTTCAAACAATGAGTCGTAGTAAAAGGGTGAGTAGGTAGAAGAATTATGCAAGAAGGTACAGTGATCCACGATGAACATCAGGTTCATCACAGACTTAGAGAAGAAGTGCATTCAAACGCAAAATCCTTTTACATTCAAATACATAAAACCAGAGGGCACGACAACGCCACAACAAATCCTTTATTGCAACAAGCTGCACTACTGTGAATCCTCARGCAAAAGATGAAACCAAGATGGATAAGAAAGGAAACTGTTTGTTATAAACCAAGAAGTCTCAAACASAKAGGCATAACCAGGAAACCAGAGTATGGCTGAAACTTTACAGTCGGGAGCTTAGCTCTACCATCGATAGATACAAAAATGGCAAAAATGCCTACATATACTCAAAATAACAACAGTGGCGGAACCAAGAAACTTCATTAAAGGCTTTGCGTCTGCATGGCTTCTGACAACACGGAACTGCGATCTTTGAATGGTCGTGCAACTTATGGCAGACGCGATCAGTTTTCTGACAGTTTATCCGGCGACTCGACGTGCTTTTAATTCTTTGCGGGACGTCCCCATTATGGCGGAGACGATGTCTAACCACCACCAACCGCTTCAATAACTGCTTCTTGGGATTGATAACGGCCCAGCCAACTCAGCACCTCGAGATAGGGAACACTTCTCGCGCTTCCACATGGAACGACTGAATGGCCTGAGGGACGGACCTGAGGGTCATCGCGGAGGACGTGCTGCATGATAGGAGTGATGGCGAGAAGTGAGAGTGATGACAGAGGGGGGGAATAGGGGATGATCCGTGGAAGGGGACATCCAGGTAAATGGGACGAAGACGGGAGAAACGGACTCGCCTTCGGGTGAGAGACTGATGTGGAAAGAAGGGGATGCGTGGGTGATGAAAAGAAGGGGAGGCCACGCAAGCCAGAGAGGAGGAATGGATAAGTGACACATGGTAACAGGGGAAGGCGGGTAGAAGGAAAGTGAAGTGACAGGAGGAGGACCCACACTGGTTAATCATAGGGCAGTTGAGAGGAGCAGGGCTGCACGAGCGTCGTTGATTAGGGCGCTGCGATCGTGGCCGTTGGAAGCTGCATCCGCAATTCCAGACCCCCCCCCTCGGCTTAAAGGTAGAAAGGCGGGGGGGGTCCGGAATGGTCTTCAACGCCGTTGATCCGGGCGCGCTCATCTGGACCGTCGGAGAGATGCGCCCCCGATTCCGGACCCCCCCCTCTTGCTTAAAGGTCGAAAGGCAAGGGGGGTCCGGAATTTGCTGTGAGCCGTTGATCCGGGCGCGCTCATCTAGACCATCGGAGAGATGCGCCCCCGATTCCGGACCCCCCCCCTCTTGCTTAAAGGTTGAAAGGCAAGGGGGGTCCGGAATTTGCTGTGAGCCGTTGATCTGGGCGCGTTGTCACCCAACACTTTGGACAAGTGGTTTTTAACCCATGCGTTTGATATCTGGCCCCCTTAGCGAGAAATATCGCTAACACACTTACACTGTCCTTCCACTGTAGTAGATCGACGGTCGAGAATGCTCTCGAAGTGATCTTCAGATTGGACGTCTCGTGTCCACTTCGGGACTTTGGGCAAGTGCTGGTGGTAAAACACCCGAAGTAAAACTCCTGCAGTGACGTAACTTGCTTACGTCTCTTGATGATGTGTCACGATCTGAGTAGCTCCCGCATGTCACTCAGATTTTTGATTTTCACGTACCTGAAATGTCGATTCAACTTGACACTTGTCATTATCTGATTGCACCATGTGTCCTTGCTGACGTAGTCTTGCTGATGTGGATCTCCTCATGTGGCACATGTTCTTCTCCTGGATCTAATGGTTTTCCTAACTCCCAAAATGTATCTTAGATCGACGACTGAGAGCGACTTCAGGACTTTGGTACTTTTGACATTTGTTGGTGGTGAAACTATTACACATCAAAATTACTCACTTCAATGATGACTCGATGTCATCATTATAAGTGTCGCACTTTTACCTTAAGTGTCACAAGTGTCACACTTTTTCCACAAGTGTCGTGAATGTCACAGTGTCTCAAGTGTCACAAACATCATACTTTCATCTTGCCTATGTTGTGTCTCTAATGACATCATAAGGACACTTAAGACACCTTCAAAGACTGGTTTAAGAAGGAGAAATCATCTGATGAAGAGTACAAAGAATTTTCCATGAAGAAACCCACTAAAAAATCAAGTTTAGAAGGGAGCGCTCCCCTATACACTATCAGGGAGTGCTAGCGCTCCCTAGCCCTCTTTGGGGGAGCGTTATAACGCTCTGGTGCCCCTTTTGGGGGAGCGCTTCCCTTTCTGACCGAATTTTGGTTTGTTGAGACAAATGAGGGAAGAATCCCCTCAATCTCTGAAGGTAGTTGGACTTGAAACTAGGGTCAAGGCTTGATCTTAGGGAAGATCCTCAACTGAAGGATAGGAATCCTCAACTTATCCCAAAGATATCTCAAGTGGTTAGGCCTCTCTAAGCCTATATAAGGAGGCTTTCTCATGGTGAAGAAGGAGGGCAGTTTAGAGGCATCAAACTTATGATCTCATAAGGGAGATGAATAGTAAGGCATCATCATTTTGATTGTGGATTACTTGAGCAAAGGGTTGGACAAAGGGAGCTTGGTGAAGTTGCTGCACTTACAGCCATGGCTGTAGGCACCGCTTTGTTCTCATTAATTTAAATCAATGCTTGGCTTGTTTCCTTTAAAGTTTGTGTACTTTCATAAACTTATTTCTTTTATAGATCCATTGTGAAGCTAATCGTTGGTAGAGTAGGAAGTATGTCTCATTGTTGTTTCTCGTTATGTTACAGGACCTTATGAAAGACTTGGAGATCAAGATCAGCTCGGATGGAGCAAGGACAAACGTCGGTAAAGAGGTATTTACTTTCCTTCCTTCTTATCCTTGGATAGTTTAGCTTTATAAAAAAGGAAATTCAGTTTCCATAATAGCACTTTTTGTGTTGGCCTTAGAAGTCTAGAGACCAAGAGAGAATCCACTTATCTGCAGGGGGATTTCTCTGTAACAAAAACTCCTGAAGTAAATCTCTCGGAGTGACGTAACTTGCTTATGTCACTTGTTGACATGGCATGAGCCAATTTCCTCTTGACACTTGTCATCATCTGATTATGCCATGTGTACTTGTTGGCGTGGTCTTCTGACGTGGTCTGCCACACGTCCTTGTAGATGTGGTATGCCACATGTCCTTGTAGGCATGGTCTGCTAATGTGGTCTACCACATGTCCTTGCTGATGTGGTCTGTTGACGTGGTCTTCCACATGTCCATGCTGACGTGGTCTACTGATGTGGTCTTCCTGATCTAACGGTTATCGTATATTCTCCAGATCCGATGGTCCTTATTTATTCCAGATTTCAGGACTTTGGATAATTTGAATTTTGAAGTTGCCAATTCTTATGAAGTGAGATTCCCCGAAGTGTAACCTCCTCACATTTTTTAACCCGAACTAAATGTTTTTCATCGATCATGATCTTAGATAGATGACTCAATCTAACTACGATGTTGTTTTTCCTTGGATTAAATCCAACGACTCTTCTTCTAGCTTATCTTGTCCTTCCACTTAGAATGATCCAATGACTGACATAAATTCGCATAAATGAGATCTCAGATATTTTACCTCTCTTAACCTATCCTTCGACTTGAAAATGATTCGACGACTGATGGGTATTCGGATAATCGAATTCTCAAGCCTTTTTCCCTGCTTATCCTATCCTTCCACTTAAAGTGATCCAATGGTCGTGAATACTCTCGAAGAAGATCAATGTGCAAGGATGATTGTGGAACCACAACTTGCGAGTGGTTTAACTCGTCACCCAAGATCCAAAATTTGAAGTTGTGCATTTGTGGTGAGTTAAACACAATCGTCAATCTTCGAGGCTATAATATATGACGATCCTGACTAATTGCGGGTTTGGAAATAACACGATATTTAATTCTCCTTTCGATCTCTGCAATCTATCCCTGTTGTTGATATGGTGGTTGCGTATCCGACGGTCACGAATTAATCTGACTTAATCTGATCATTTGTTAGATCAACCATAATCGTCGATATTTGAACCTATAAGATCGGATGGTCCTGACTAATTGCAGGATTGGAAATAGCGAGTCATTTAATTCTCCTTTCGATCTCTACAATTCATCCCTGTCATTGATCTAGCTTGCAGATCTGACAGTCATGATCCTCCAATGGTCCTCAAGCCCATGGTCACTCATATGACCGACGTTCATAATATGAGACAATCAACACCATCAATTTTCTTGATCAGACGATTGTTGAGACTTCTCACATTTTCCTGTAAATTGGTTGACTTCTCAATATTTCCATCGATCCCGACGATACTTCTGCAATGTTCTCTTCCTTCTGAGATTTGATCTTCATTTGCTTATGTACTACATTTTCCCTTCTGAGCTTTGATATTCATTCGCTTCTGTACTATGTTTTCCCTTCTGAGCTTTGATCTCTGCATAATGTTCGCTTCTCCTCCTGAGATTACGCCTTTGATTCCGAGATTTGATCTTTGCATACTGTTTTCTCCTCCTCCCAAGCTTACACTTTTGATCTTTGCATACTGTTTGACATTTTATGCTAATTGATATACTATTGACATCAATGACAATCTCATTTATGGTAAATCACAATGATAATTCATCATAACAACAAATCATCACATCAACTATTGACATCAATGAAAATATGTCCAACAATATCGCCCTTTGTCATTGAGGGCAACACACTAACTTCATATACAAAACTCCCCCTGTGATGATGCTTTCCTCCTATGAAGTTACTTTACTCTCCCCCTTTGACATCAATGGCAAAGGGTTTCTCCTCCCGTGGTAAAGCTCTGTATGTTACTGACCAGAATCTAAACTTGGGTAACTCTTCCTACAATCATCCTTTTCTTGTCATAACTGAATGACTCCCCCTGTCACTCTTCTCTCTCTTCTTTTGAATTTTCTTGATCTGTAATTTAACTTGATCTAAAATTCAATATATTTTAACCATTATTCGCATGTGAATTTTTAACTGTTAACCATCTTTGTAATGCAAAATTAAAGAACATCCATCAAGCACATGAGCACATAAACATGTAAGAAAACCATCTATGAACAAGAATTGGTAACAGAATTCACCAGATCCCCTGGCTATGTCTCCAGGCCACTTTCCAAATGGGAAGGCTGATAGATTAAGTATTCAAATGCTTACAAAGTGACTTCTGAATTATGTCTGTCATATACAGTAACAGACTTCAACAACAACTGCAAGATGAAATTATGAGACTTTTAAGTATGAACACGGATACCTTTTTGTGTATCTGAAAGGTTCTGTGAGCACGTTTTTTTCTGGATGCCTGAATGCAAAAACTGAAGCTGGATCTGGAATCCTTGCGAAAAATCGAGACTTTTGAGTATAAACTCGATATATTTCCGAATTGGACTTAAAATGCCCTTCTTGGCACAATTCCCAAAATCTGCTTCTGATCTGTACAGTCCGTATGGCCTCGGGATGCGTGCTAGTCCAGAATCACCTCGATATGCATGCAAAACCACCTCGGTCTGCATGCAAATTCACCTCGGGCTGCATGCAAAACCACCTCGGTCACTATGCAAAACCACCTCGGTCTGTGTGCCAGTCTCTGCCTGCATCAAAACTCCTCTTCGGGATCTGTGCCCATGGCTCATTTAAATAAGAAAACAATGGTATAAAGAGGCGTAAGTTATGGGCCACACGCCCTCAAAAATCCCCCAAATCTTGACACTTTTTAAGATTACCTTGCCACTTCTTGCCACGTCCCATGGCGGTGGCGCGTTGGTATCTATGGTGGTTAGGGGGGCAGAAGTCTCGGGGTCAAACCCGCGGGCTTCTCCTCCCACCGCATATGCTTTTGATATATATATTGTTTACCATATGCTTGGTGCGTATGTTTTATATGATATGTTTTACATATGTTTTGGGTTTAACATATGGTTTTGAACTTTGGCGCGATTTATATGGTTGGTTTTTTATATAACATTTAAATACCAAGGGGGTGCCTCGGTGTTGGCAAGGTCAAGGGCTAGGCCCTTGACCACCCCTTTTTTTTACAAACCATGGGGTCATGGTGGCCATTTCACAAGGTCTTGGGTTCAATTCCCATAGCCCCAAATTACATTTCTTAACCATTTCTAACCATTTTTCACCATCTTTGATGAAACTTCCATTGCTGATATCTTTGTCATCTGGAGGCCGTTTTTCCCGAAATGAACGTCACCGGAAAGATGCTAACGAGATCTTCCACTTTGTAAGATTTACTTTGCATTTTGAATACTTTAACTCTATCGAATTTTAAGATGATCCACCTGGATCAGTTCTCACCCTTTGTTTCTAAAAGGGTATCTTTTTCTGACAGGGTCTCTCCTCTTGTTATCTCTACAGGATGTCATGTACATCATTTTGTACATCAGAATGTTGTTTTTGCGGATGTCGTTGTCCTACTGGAACACTGCGCAATTGTATCTCATATTTTTCAAATAACCCTTGGATCTTCCCATTGATTCTGATCGATATCTAACCAGATGTATCCATCTTTATCCAATATGCTTCTTTACTGTACATTTCTCTAAAGTTGTCTGAGAAAGTTTATACTATGCTTGTCACATGACTGACATTCATTTTGTAACAATCAACTTCACTCCTGTTCACTTGTTCAATCTTTGTTATCCACATATGTGAGTGTCCTGGTTTCTTGAACTTTGTTCTCTGATCTTCTATTACTGCAACTTCATTTTTATTCCATGTTCCATTTACTTCTTTTGTCGTACTCTTGTTCACTTGTTCGGTCTTTTATATCCACATCTGTGAGTGTCCTGGTTTCTTGAACTTTGTTCTCTAATAATCTATTACTACAACTTCATTTTTCTTCCATGTTCCTTTTACTCTTTTTGTCATATTGTATAAAGCATTTCTCATTGACTATTTTCTTGAGTTCCAACAGTTATGGGCTTTGTGGCCATGTCCACCACAACTATAGCATCTCATAGTGTAACAATGTGTAGTAATATGTCCAACAACACTTCCTTTTTCTTTCCTTTTGATACTGAGGAATTTTTCTTGATCTCCAGTCATATGCTTTGAACATCCACTGTCAATATACCATTGAATCCTTTTATCTTTAGCATATAAGGATACCTTACACTCTATTTCTTTTTCTTCTGTTTGTTTTTTTTTCCGTGTCTTCTTATGCTTATCTTCTTGAATTTTGAATTTTTTTATGGGATTCTTTGGTAGTCTACAATTACTAGCTTTGTGACCATAATTATTTCATTTGTGGAATTCAACATTGTAATTTTGCAGTAGAGAGAATGAATTATAGTTTCTGTTTTCTTGACTATTATTATTCTTTTTGTTCTTATAACCATATCTTTGAACACTCTTATGTTTGTTCTTTCCATAATCTCTACAATCTACTTCTTTATACCCAAAATTATTGCAAGAGAAACAATATCCAAGAAATATATGTTGATACGTTTTGGGGGAAGTTCCTCCCTTTCTCCTCCCTTCCAGACTCACTTCATGTGTATGTTTCAGGTTTCATATACTTTGTTAGACTCTACTTCTATTTTTGATCTTCTGAATTAGACAATAGAGACATTATTCTTCCACTATACCTTTATGTTTATATAGTATGGCAACTAGTATGAAATTAAACCATTGTGTCTCTTTGTATGAACCAATGCACCTCTTCATTTAATTTAATAATAAAGCTAACATTTTGTCATTAAAATATTTTGTCTTTAATTAAAAAAGACTTCAAATCCCTTGCAAATTGTTCATCATTAATGGAATATCTGGGTGGTAAAAACTATTTACTATTATTGTAACAGTACCTTGAACAAACCCTTATCCTGAGGTGTTAATTATCTTTAATCATATTTTTAGCCTTTAAGAGTTGATCTAAGTTATGTATTGACTCTTCTTATTTTGGTCTCACACTTCTATATTAATCCAACGATCTACGATCAATATTCGTTGTCCATTGTCGATCCATAGAATTTATGATTTCATTATCTGTCGACCTTATCCATCCAATAATTGTTCCTCTACAATTACTTTAGGAATATTATATTTGTTCGATCATTGAAGATCAATATGTCTTATCCGTAAACAGGAGGCTTATAGCTTATCCGTCTCACCAACATTGAATTCTCTGTTTAAAACACTTTTAACTTTGGTTGTTTATATGACAGGAAATTCTCCACCACTCAAGCCACACATTGAGTCAAAAAATAAAATAGAGTTGACCACCCAGAAGTCAAAATGGGAAAAATGAGTCGGAGGCAATATAAGTCGAAATTATCCAAGTCGAAGATCAATATGTCTATTAGAGACTCTCATAATAGACCCTTTTACACATTTTATTGAGCACCATACTTTGAGCTTTTACTCTCTTTGACATCAGTGTAAAATTCATAACATTATGTCCAATATTGAACATATTGATCTCCTTTGACATCAATGCCAACACCATGTCCAACATTCTCCCCCTTTGGCGTTGATGGCAACACAATAAAAACCCCTTATTTCTTAATTAGGTTTTACTGTTTATCTTGCACACTATGTGGTACCTAATACTTGGGTTATATTTGCACTAAACAATGGTGATGACATTGCTCACTATTCAAACAAAGTTACTGACTTAACGAGAAGTGTGACCTCAAAATGAGAACTCTGGCCCAAAAAACCCATATTTTTGAAAAAAAAACACGAAAATCAACCCTCAAATTAAAAAGTGGTGCTGGCGATAGCACCATTTTGTCAAACGGAGTCAAAATTACAAAATTTTTCAACCATGGCCTTCAAAACTCATATAGTAACTCAAAAAAACCTTAAAATCAACACATAAATAAAAAAATGATGTTACATAAAACAAAATGTTTTTTCGAAACGTTAAAATTATAGCTAATTATGACCTAATTGAAACTGTGGCCTTGACAACAGATCCATATGCAAATAAAAAACCAAAATTTGGATCCTAATTGGTCACTTGAAAAAAAATGTATTTTTTTTTTTTAAATTTACATTAAAAAACAAAGAAAGAGAAAGTAGAAAATCTTCGCAATTTTTTTTTTAAAGAAAAAAAAAAACACATTTAAAAAAAATATTGAAACGCCAAATTAAAAAAAAAAACATTGAAAAAAGGTGAAAAACAAAAGAAGCTAAAAATAAATGAAAAAAAAAAATTCCCTAGAAAACAATGATTTTAATTTTTTTTTTTGTAAAAACAATTAATAAAAAGACTCTTAAAATGTTAAAAAAAAGAAAAGAAAGAGAGAAAAAAAAAAGTAATTTTAAAGCAAATTTAAAAAAAAAATTAAGATTAAAAAAAAAAATAAGAAAATTCTCTAAACTAAAACTTTATTTTAAAAAATATTAATGAAAAAAAATTAAATAAAAAAAATTATAACAATTTAAAAAAAAACACTATATATCAAATTATATATAATAATAATAATAATAATAATAATAATAATAAAGTCCCCGAGGTGTAGGACAGTCGGTGACAGAGTGTGTTGTTAAGCCACTCCGTGTTGAAAAGTCATCGGTTCGAAACCTGCGGGGACAAAAAAATTCAACCATGTTAAGGGTTGGTGTGGCTTAGATGCGATCCCCGGGTGATTTTGACGGCTTAGATGCCGAGTCGCGGTTTCTCAAGCCACAGGTTAATCCCGATGCCAACAGGTTCGGCCACATTAACAAAAAAAATAAAAATAATAATCGATTTTAAAGGTCACGACCAAGCCATACACCAAATTGGTGTATGAGACCCCATCCACCCAAGGATTTTACCGATAAAGTCTATGGAGGTATACATACCCTACCCCCCTCTGGATTTGAACATGTAACCTCTTAGGAGGAAACACATGTTCCTCACCATTATATATAACTTATTTTTATTTTTATTTTTATTTTTTTTATAAATTTTTGTATTCTAATGTTATTTTTTTAATACAATTTTTTTTTTTTTTTGTAATTTGAAGTATTTTTTTTTTAATTTACATTAAATTTTAAAATTTAGGTTTTTAAAATTGTTTTTTATATAGTTTTTTGTATTTTTTAAACTTTTTCATTGGCACAAAAATTTGGTTTTTTAACCCTTTTTTTTCTTCATTTTCTCTTAGTTTTTATATATATTTTTTATTTTTTTATTCTTTTCTCTTATGTTTTTCTTTAATAGATGCAAAAATAAACATTGAAAAAAATGTGTAAACATTATGGATCAAAAAATTTAAAATGTCCAAAAATCATCTAAAAAGGGAGGGGGGGTGCTACCGATAGCACCATTTTTAAAAACGGGGTAAAAAAATGGACCCCCAGAAAAATGAGAAGTCTGCAAAGTTCTCGTTAAGTTGGTAACTATGTTTTCACTGCTCCATGTGTATGATAAGCGTGTCTTGAAAACCGATGTATTGCCATCATTTATGAGCATTGTTCACGTGATTATCATATGTCGATATGAAACTTTGTGGTAATGTGCCTAGAATGTTGTCAAAGAAGCCTTATTTTCATACTTATAAATTTTCTCTATATTCAATAGTGGTCTATCCATTTATTTCCTAAAGAAGTGATTTATACTTGAATGCTATTGCCCTGCAACCTTGATGACAATTCTCTACCACACTTTAATGTCTCATTGACACCTAGTTTAAGAAAGATAACTAAGTTCTTTCACTTCATACATGTTTATAACTCAAACTAGATAACCAATTTGTTTCACTTGGTATATGTTAATCATAAACTCGTGGTGACATCGCTTAAGTCTAGTCATTTTATCATCAATGTTATGTGGTCACTGTGTACTCTTAATGACATTAGATGAATCATTGTTTACACTTGGCATGTATCATCATTTAGAGGACATGGATTGTGAAACACTTTAAATACATTGATCATTGTTTGGGAATAATCTCAGTTTGGTTATGATAATGGCATACGGTTTCATTTTTTGTCTCACCTATGGTGAGTAAATGATTTATGGTTACTTTCATATTGAGGAACGAGTGTGATCTTGTTATTGGGATCATTTTTCTTTCACATTGTACCTTAGATATTGGCATAATGTTGGTTATACTCTTTAAAATGAATTTATGGTGCATGGTGTATTGCGCAAGTTTCATCTTTTGTGTTCCAAGCATATCTTGTTTAGCTTTAATTATTGGAAAACCCATCTTCTCATCCTTGCAATATCGCTAATTCTAGACATTTACCTGGAGAATGTAATTTTCCTTAGTTAGACCAAGTCAAAGAGATCCCCTTTTCTAATCAATGACTAGACTTAGTTTGACCCTAAAAAATACCATCCTTAGTTTAGGAGCCCAATTCCGTAGCCTTAAAGTGAAGAGGCAAGGCCACTGATGTGACAGTGGGTTACTTGCCTAGTAGCTGCCCCTAAGCTCTCCTACACAAGGCGGGGCTTTCCCTTTAGCAAGAGTTTGAGTAGTAACAATGTATTCTATTTCAACTATAGGGAAATGAAAAGCATTAGAAATTTATCTGGATTTATAAATGGAATATATATATATAGTAAAAAATGCAAAAGTGTTGAAACTGTAAAATGCAGACTAAAACAAACTTGCTTGAATGGTAGCAGTTTATCTCTAAGAAGAGATGTGACGACTACACTCATTCACAAGAAGATGGTTACAATGAGGCTCAAAATTCCTTTTTAACATAAATCATAAATGAGAAAACCCTAAACATAAAAAAACCTAACCCTAGGAGATGAAGCACCAAAAGTCATGTGGGCCCCGATGGGGTAAGTTGGTACATCAACTTCTCATGGTCATAGCTTTTGCAAACAATCTCCATTTTATGCGCATGATAACTCGTTGGAAAGAACTATCCTAGTAATACACATGTTTTTATCACACTAGCCAAATCCCACTCAGTGATTGTGTCATGCCCAAAAAACATTGTCTAGGGCCTCAAAACGACCCCGAAAAACTAGGAAAAACTGCCAAAATAAAAATTGTTCTTTAAGCCAGTGGAATGGGTGGGTGGCCACCGATATGCACTTGGATCAGTCCTCCCCCCTTAGGAAGAAATGGTCTCCATTTCATTGAGTCTCCCCATCAGATGGGGAAAATTTTGTTGAACTTGGCCCCGGGTAAGCCACTTGCCTTGGTGGAGGAGCTACCCTACTTTGACAACCTGATAAAGTTGGATCCTTTGTTGTCGAGTTCCCATAATATGAGTGTCCCTGGTATGATCAATGAATTCCTATTCCATGCAGTCAGGGTTGAGATATGTCAGTTTCAATTGCTCTGCGATCTCTTATGTGTCCAATAATGGTGGGAAGTATGGCTGAAGAAGGTCCACATTGAACATGGGGTGTAGGCCAAGGAAGGGGGGAATACTTATCTCAAAATCATTTTCACCCATATCCTTGGTGATGGTGTAAGGTCCATAGCGAAGTGGATGAAGATTTCGATGGGGTCCTGTAAGGCACTCTTTCTGGAAATGCAACCAAACCTTGTCTCCCACCTGAAACTTGTGTGACACCTGGTGTTGATCATGACATTGTTTGTACTTAGCATTGGATTTATATAAAATATCATGGGCCTACTATCGTATGTACTGAATTCATTCAATAAACTTGGTAGCTTTGTTAACCTCAAATTGAGCATGGGATTATTTTTCCTGTGTGGATGCAAGGGGTAGTGTGACATCAATGGGACCCAATGGTTGAAATCCCAACCCCACTTGAAAGGGAGCGTGGTCGATTGAGCTATGAAGGGATTTGTTGTAGTTGTGTTGAACATAGGGGAGACTCTCATCCCATGTGCGTGGATGTTTGGATTTTTAAATGCGCAATATATGCACAGTCATTTTTTTGACGACCTTTGTCCGACCATCAATTTGGGGGTGGAAGGTGGTGTATTTGGTGAGATTGGTGTCGAATAGTGACTAGAGGCTAGACCAGAATGTGTTGAGGAACTTGTTGCCCCTATCTGATATGATGGTATGTGGTATCCAAAAGTGTTCTTGCACCCATTCAAGGAATATCTTGGTAGTGGCCTCCACTGTGATATTCTTCTTGCGGGCTGTGAGGATGGTCATCTTATAAAACCGATCAACCACCACAAAAACACAGTCATTTCCTTGCTTGGTTGAAGGAAGGAGTGACATGTATTCCATCGAGATGGATTCCCATGGCCTATATTGAGTAGGTAGAGGGGTGTACAAGCCTTTCTTTTAGTGGTTGATTTGGCAATGACACGGGCAGTGTTGGACCTGATATACTTTTTGACGTCCTGTCAAAATTTCAACAAGTAGAAATGCTTATGTAGTATTGCCACAACATTTTCCATTCCAAAATGTCCTACCATATGATTGTAGTGAGCTTCCTATATCATCTTCGTACGCTCGCTTGAAGAAACACAGAGGTGGCCCATATGGCATAACAGTTCATCCTGAATATGAAAATGAATGACAGTCATGCCCGTGTCTAGTATTTGGTAAGTGGTAGCGAAGTCAGGATCACTGTTGTAGAGTTGGGGCCACTTGGATACCTCATGGCCACAGGAGTGAAGCACCATGGTTAAGGATGCAACTGGAGGTCAACTGAGGAATTCAACGACACAATTGGTGCTATCTTTCTTATATTTGATGTTGAGATGGAACTATTGCAAGTATGTGGACCACTTTTGATGTCAGTCATTCTGTAATTTTCCTTGTGTCTGTATGAACTATAGAGGCTTGTGATCAGTGTGGATGAATGTCTCCTTCCTGAGAATGTAGTGATTCCATTTTCGGATGGCTTGTACTATGCAATGCATTTATTTGTCATAGGTGGGGTACTTACAGCCAACATCTGATAGTGTCTCGCTATGATATGCCCCTGGTTGACCGTGTTGAGTGAGTATTGCGCCCACAACATAGTCTGAAGCATCGGTCTCAATATCAAAAGGTTGTTGCAGATTGGGTAAGGAGAGTATTGGATATGAGCACAAGTGGTGTTTTAAATCATCAAACGCTTGTTGTTGTGACTTTACCCACACAAACTTTGCCTTGCCACCACCCTTGGTCACTTTCCCAAGGGCCCATGAAATATGGGAGAATCCCAACATGAACATGTGATAGAAGTTGGCAAGTCCTAAGAAACTTTGAAGCTCAGTTAGTGTGTTTGGGGCTGGCCAGTCACAAAGATCCACATGCACACCATGCTCATCAACAATGTATCCTAGGTATTGGACCATGTTCATGCCGAAGGAGTATTTTTCCAAGTTAGCATATAGCTTGTGTTGTCGCATTGTGTGAAGGACCTGTTGAATATGTTGTAAGTGTTAGACTACCCAATTCTTGTTGAATATGAGGATGTCATCGAAATATACTGCCACAAACAAATTATTGAAAGGATGTAATATATCGTCCATCAATATCATGAAAGTTGTTGGAGCATTTGTCAAACCAAAGGGCATGACTAGCCATTCAAAAAGACCTTCTTTGGACTTGAAAGCATTATTCCATACATTAGTATATTCTATTGGGACCTAGTGGTAGCCAAATTTCAGGTCAATCTTGCTGAAAAACTTGGATCCCTTGAGCTGGTAAAGAAGGTCGTCAATTTTGGGAATTGGGTACCAGTTCTTAACTGTTTTTTTTTAGGGCCATGTAATCAATGCAGAGTCACCAAGTCCCATATCATTTTTGTATGAGTACAATTGGGCTCCCCCGGGGTGAGGATCTAGGTTAGATGTTCCCCTTTTGAAGCAACTCTTGGATTTGTTGCTTAATTTCCTCATTTTCCATCAGAGAGCGACGATAGACTAACCCATTGGGTAGAGGTTCACTGGGGGTTAGATCGATTGAATGCTTGACCTGATAGTGTGATGGCACCCTGGTGGGTGAGGAGAAGATGTCTTTGTATTCTTTTATGATATTTTCCACTTGTTGTTGCTGTGTGGAGAGGCCCTGTACAAAGGCCATGGATGTGGTTGTGAAATTTTGTTCACTTTGAGAGTGAATCATGAAGAAGACAAATTTATTAGTCTTGGAAATGACCTACCTGCATTTCTTAGCAGAGATCAAATAAATAACGATAGGTGGAGCTACCTTTGGTATCCTATACAATTGTCTACCCAAAGTAATAATAACATTGCGAGGTCTAGACTCATATACATCATTTCATTTCCACATATATGGTTGGGCTAAAATAACATCACAAACTTCAAGGGGGGAAATGTCACCAATACCTCATCCTTGAAGGGCTTGATGACATAGGTCAGACGAAATTATTGACTAACGCAGATATCTCTTCCTTTGTAGAGCCACCCAATGGTGTAGGGTTGGGGGTGCGGTGTCATCGATAGGTTCAACCACTTGATGACCTCTTTTGAAATCAGGTTCTTTTTAATTTCTCTATAGACAATGAAATGGAAGGGAGCACCCTTCACCCACATCTGTGAGTGAAAAAGGTGTTCACCTTCCTTTGGTTCCTCATGTTCACTTGGTTGGACCTTGGTGGTAGTGACAGTGGCATTAGGTTATGCATCAATCATCCACTTACCTTTGTCTCAATCTGATTCAGAGTCGAAACCTGCCTCTGAATATGAGGCTTTCATATCATGCACCAACGACTGCTTTGAGTGACATTCATTGGTGTTATGTCAAGGGATTTTATGGAATTCACACCACTTCCCAGTGTCTTTCTTCGTCTTCTCATTACCCTTATCTTTTTCGAACTGGACTAGTTGTCCTAAGGGGGTCCATCCTTTCTCTATCCTTTTTTCTATGGGTTGGGGCCGCATTTTCCCTACTTTTGTTGTGAGGAATTTGCAGACCCAAACTCCCGCTTCTTCTGTTTAAATTTCTGCTCGATTTTGACAACATATCGATATGTCGTGCCTAGTGATGAGATGTCCAAAAAATCCATTTATATTTGGATGTATCTATGCAGATAGTCATGGTACTTTAGCACCAGATGTTCTTCGGAGTCCTTGATACCCAGCTTGGCGCACAAGCTATGGAAGATTTTTTTGAAATATGGTATTGTTTGGTCCCTTTCCTATCGCAGTGTGGTCCATCTCGTATATTGGTCATTGTAGCTTCCAACAGGGTAGTATTGTTCCTTAATAACATCCTTGAAAGAATCCCAAGTGGGGGCGACCGCAAATATTGTAGATTCATTAGTGGCCCTTTTCTCATAGTAGGTTTCCTACCAATCCTTGACATGGGGGACAACCTTAAGGAGCACAAAGGTAATTGTTTCTCTATCAGAAAAATTATGGACCAAAAAAATATCGTTCTAGCAGATTCAACCATTTATCTACAACATCCACATCTATCTGGCCTTAAAATAAGGGGATATCAAAATTGACTTGTACCTTGAAGGGGGCGGCATGGCCTCTTGATGAAGATGTGCTTCATGTTGAAAGTCGTTGAAGGATATGTGCAAATTTAGCCATCATCTCATTCCATTGTCGCACGAGGGCCTCCTCGAGAAACAATTTAAAAGGATCTCCTGCTCCAACGTCTCTCTTTTATTCCTCCATGGGAGGCTGTCATGATCGACAAGGATGGTATTACAAGGGCTCAACCACTTCGAGTCACAATTCCTTGTACCCTAACCTTGTTGGGGACATGCATAGAGAAACAAATAAAGAGAAAACCATCATGATACCATTGATCTAGATTTATAAATGGAATGAAATGGAATACATATGTATAGCAAATAAATACACATAGATACAGTAAAAATTGACTTCTATTATTAAATAAAATATCTTGAAATTATAAAAATGCAAACTGAAACAAACTTGCTCGAATGGTGGCAACTTATCTCTTAGAAGAGATGTGATGGATATGCTCATTAGCAAGAACATGGTTACAATGAGGTTCCAAATGCCTTTTTAACATAAATAATAAATGAAAAAACCATAAAAATAAAAAAACCTAACCCTAGAAGATGAAGCGCCAAAAGTCATGTGGGCCCCAATGGGGTAATTTAGTACATCAACTTCCCAAGGTCATAATTTTTGCATACAATCTCGATTTTAGGCACACAATAGCTTGTTGGAAAGAACTATCCAAGGACTACACATGTTTTCGTCGCACTGGCTAAATTCTGTTGTGTGACTATGTCACACCCAAAAGAAGTTGTTTAGGGCCTTAAAATGGCCCCAGAAGTTTAGGACCCAAAAAACTAGGAAACAACTGCCAAAATAAAAATTGTTCATTGAGCCAGTGGAATAGGTGGGTGGCCACCGATATCCACCCAGATCAACAATGCCCCAAAAATGTTCTATATGGCCCTACCAAGGTTAACAAACAACACTAGATGTACTATAAATCTCTTTAAAGGTGGATTGATGCATTTGGTGTTGGTTTTGACTACCTTTTCTCACCTTTTTTCCCTGTTTTATCTTCAATACAACAATTTGAGGTTATGTTCTATAGGAGGTGGTATCATCCCTACCTTGCCATTCTCCATGAATATTCCTTTGTTATTTTCTTTTACTTCTTGTCTCCTTCATTAAACTTGTTAACCATAATCAGTTTACCAAAATTCATCTTCTTTAACTTTCCTTCCCGTGCTTTTGGTTTCTTAAGGTTCTCTCTTTGAGAAGTTAAATAAATACTAGGGAAGATATTAACCATAGCCTTGGATAGAGAGCACATTTCTTGTTTCACTTATGATCTATCAAAAAACTATATAAGAATCAAATAGGCGATCAACAATGCATGTGCAATGCATAAATTGGGATGTATTATCAAGAATAATTGGTTGTTCTTTGAAATTTTGTAATGAGCAATTTTTTGGTTGAAAGGATTGTTATGCCAACAAGTTCTTAGCAGAGATTGTTGACTAGAATTCCTCAGAGTTCGATGTTTTGTTGTGATTTTCATAAGATCTTCAAAAGTAGACATTTGATTTTATGCTTTTCAAGGGGACCATCTCAAGCATATCAACACCCAAAATCCATGATGATCCTTTGATATTCCCTTGATAGTATCAAAATGAAGGATTGCATATTCCAATATGGATTGTAGCCATTGATTGTCCAAAACAATGCACCCCGTGTGGGAAGAACTATGCTTAAGGTAAGAATCTTCCATATTTTCTCTCCATTCAATGAACTCTTTCCATCCTTATTCCTAACCCCGATAAAATCTTCAAGCTCAAGGAGTGAATATCTCTTATACTCTTTTTCATAAAGCTAAACATATTCTTGAAAACTTTCTTCAAGAGATGATTTATTACAAGATTCCCATAAGTTTGGATATATATCAAAATGAGGGCTAATAGGAAAATTACCACTCCTTTCATATCTTCTCTTCGTCTAGGGAAATATGCTATCGCTGATGTTTCCTCTATGAGGCCAAGAAAGTGGCTCTCTTACTACTATTATGAACCAAAAAAATGAAATCTGAAATTTTCTTTTATTTTTGGGAAATACATAGGAAAATTGATGTTCTAACAGTAGATACAACAAAAACAAAAAAATATTAATAATCATACCAACAATAGAAAATTTAGTAATAACAACCAAAAATTCTAGTGATTTTCCAGCAACGTATTTGATAGAAAATATTATAGCACTAACAACAAAATAAAAAACAATAATAACTATGAGTAACAACACATGAATGTTGAAAATTATCATGAGATAAAGTCTGAAAATCTCCTAAGAAGGTATGGACACCAACTCAAAGAAAACTGAAGGCAGTATGGACGGTTCTTTTAGCCCAAATAGTCTCGTTCAGAGTACTTGGGATAGAACACTGTTGGCATGTTTACAGTTGGGAGTGCGCTTGTCAATGATGGCAAGAACAACGATGGAAAAAAGGCAAGCAAGGAAGAACAACAACAACGATGACAGGAGAAGGTTCGGAGGCCGAAACCTTTGAATGCTTATAAAACCCTTCTAAGTTGGAAGACATCGTAAGCTCAGGAGGAGGAGCGAAAATGGTTGTCGGATCAATGTCCAGATAGGAGGAGCATGTAGAAAGATCGAGCCATTGATCTGAGAACATAATCGATGAATAACATATAGTTCGGGTCTAAAGATGAGATGAGTTTAAACTCATGAAAGTTTGAGACTTGAAATCTCTAGAATGTGAAGTTCCGTTAGTCGTCAGATCAATTTCGAGTGGAAGGACAGGATAAGCTAGCAAAGCTGCATTGCAGAAAGATCGAGCCATCGATCCAAGTTCATGATCGAATGAACCACATTCATTCCAGATATAAAGATGCAAGGAGTTTACACTTCTGAAAGTTTGAGATTTGAAATCTCCGGAATGCGAATTTTCGTCAATTGTCGGATATGGAGATCAAACAATGACCGTTAGATCATGGATATCTATGTCAGAAAATATCATCCTCAAGGACATGTGGTAGACCACGTCAGCAAGGACACGTGGAGAAATCAGATAATGACAATTGTCAAGTTGATTCGACATTTCAGGTATGTGGAAATCACAAATCCGAGTGACGTGTGTAGCTACTCGGCTCATGACACATCATTGAGTAACGTAAGAGTTATGTCACTCCGAGAATTTTGCTTCGGGAATTTTACCATCAACACTCCCCCAAAGTCCTGAAGGCTGACGTCCCGGGGTGGAGTATAGCCTTCGGATCACTGAGAGTTCTTGACCGTTGATCTGATATGAAGCCATTTCAGAGTTTCGCGTACTGGAAGTTTTGGAGACAACTCAGTGTAGAATCTCTAAAATGTGAAGTCGCGAAAAAATTATGGGCCATCGGATCACAAAGGGTTCTCGACTGTTGATCTGATATAAAGCCATTCCACAGTTTCGCATATCAGGAGTTTTGGATACAACTCACTGCAGAATCTCTGAAATGCGAAGTCACGAAATTTTTTTGGGTCGTCTGATCACAAAGGGTTCTAGACCGTTGATCTGTCACAACAAAGAACAAAGTATTGAGTCTCGAAGGTAATATATGGACCGTCGGATCACCGAGGATCGATCAGGCACGAAAAAGGCCCACGAAGTCATGAAATCGTGAAGCACCCTTTTTGCTTGGCCCCTGGTCATAGCTAGTAGTCACATTAGCGGGAGACAAGGGAAGGAGCTAGCAGTGCTAGGTTCCATTTCGGAGTTTTGTGAATCAGGAAAACCAAGGTGACTCACAGTTGATCACTTGAAATGAGAAATCGCGAAATGACTATTTGTTAGGCATACGGTCACCGCCAATGGTCATGTGAAAGGAAGGGGCTTAGCTAGAAAGGTTAAACACCCACTGTGAAGTTTTCCTCAAAAGGGGAAAGGTGCCAAAGGCATAAGTGCGTGGAGGTTCTCGGTGTAACTGTTAGAAACCACTGATGGTTTCTGCCAGATAATTCGAAGAGGCTTTAGGGTGATCGCTAGAGAAGATGAAGAGTCTCAAGGTAACTGCCAGTGGAATGAAGACTGATCAGAGAGAAAATTAATAGATGGAAAAGTGTCGAAGTTTGTAACTGCAACAGAGAGGATAAAGCTCGATTGTGATAGAGAAGATGATGAGTTGCAATTCCAGAGAAGGCAAAGAATCTCAGGATAAGCTAATTATGATGAACAAACTCGGTGTAACCACCAAAGAAGACGATGGGTTGCATGGACGATCTGAAAAGGACTAGGTATGATAAATATGCATGGAATAGAGAGGAGTAGGTTGCTTCAGCTGTGAATTATTCATGAGAGGAAGAGAAGGTTGTGTGCAGCAGCTGAAACACACAGAAGAGGCATAGTGCATAGAATAGAAATTCATATCTAAGAGAGAGACAGAGGAAGCTGAGGTGCGCATGCACAGAGATAGAGCAGAAGAACAAAAAAATCAAAGAAGAATGCGAGCATGAAGACACTGATGCAGGTAGAGCATAGTAATGAAGCATAACAATGATGAGACTGGTAAGATATAGATAAACATTGTATCACTGTAATAAGTTTAAGTAACAAATTTTTGATAATCAGGGTGGAAGGGAGGTGCTAGGGAGGACTGTTGTCCTCTGAGTGTCAAGTGGGTGTTTGAACACAGGGAGTTGTATCTTCCATATGGTTGCAGCCAGAGAAACCAGGGTGGTAGGGTGGTGCGAGGGAGAACATTGGTTCTCTGATATACAGGTTGGTGCCTGTGTGATTGGAAGTTGGTGCTTCCATCCAGTTGGTGTTGGAACACTCAGGGAGTTGGTGCTTCCTTCTAGTGGGTTCTAGAGAAACCAGAGAGTTGGTTCTCTCAGCAAGTAGCAGCTTTCAAAATAGAGGTGGTAGCCTCATTATGAGTTGGTGCTCATAAGAATTATAATGTACAGAAAATAATTATCATATCAAGAAGAAGAGGTTTTCTCCCTTTATGGGTTTCCTTAGGAAATATCTGTCCTTGTATATTTCATGTGTGTGATTGATGTTGAATATTCTATTGCTGTATTATTGTGATTGTCATTGAGTGTTCTGTAAAGAGTTTAAAATGGGCATAATTGTTTAAGCACAGTGGCAACTGATTCACCCCCCCGTAGTTGTCCAACAATTGGTAACATAGCGGGTTCCTTTTATCTAAGGGTAGATCCTAGAGCTTAAATGTGACTAGCCATGAAGGAACTTCAACCAATAAGGCCCCCATGTTCAATGGAACAAACTTTGCCTTTTGCAAAGTTAGGATGAGAACCTACATAATGGCTTTAGGTGCATATGTATGGGATGTGGTAGAGAATGGTTATGTAAAGCCAGTTGTACTAGCTTCTAAGCATGACAAGCTAGAATTCAGCTTCAATGCTAAGGCTATGAATGTTATTTTGAGTGGGCTTGCAGAAGAAAAATTTGTAAAAGTTATGCACTTAGAATCTGCCAAGGAAATGTGGGACAAACTCATTAGCAATTATGAAGGTAATGAGAAGGTAAAGGATGCCAAGATTCAAACCTATAGATTACAGTTTGAACAACTAAAGATGAAAGAGGATGAAATTGTTGGGAAGTACTTTCTGAGAGTTGAAGAACTAGTGAATGCCATAAAGAGTCTTGGTGAGAAGTTTGAAGATGTAGTTTTAGTCCAGAAGATTTTAAGATCTTTGTCAGATAGGTTCAACCCAAAGGTATCTGCTATAGAAGAACTTAATGATCTAAAAACTCTTCCTTTTGATCAACTTCTAGGAACATTGATTGCATATGGAATGAGGATAGGTAAAGATAAATCCACTTCTAGAGAAGAATCATTTAAAGTTGATAAGAATGAGGATTCTGAGCTTGATGAAATTGAAGAAAATTTTGTGAGAAGACTAACGAAAGGATCAGGAAAGTACCAAGGCAAATTTCCCTTTAAATGTTTCAACTGTGGAAAGATAGGTCACTTTGCATCTAAATGTCCACACAAGAAACATGATCATAATTTTGAAGGTGAAAAGAAGTTCAAACCCAAGAGATTTGGTAAAAAGAAAAGCTTATGTGTAAACAATGATGACTCTTCAGAAGACATAGATAGTGACTCCTCGTGTGAATATAAGGTCAATGACTTTATGCTTATGGCCCAAGAGGATTATGATAATAAAATAACAGGAAGTAATGCTAACAATGAAGAAGCTATGGTTGACCTGGAAGGAGAACTGATCAGTGCTCTAGAAGAGATTGACAGACTCAGACTTAAGAAGAGAAAGAAAAAACAATTGTTGATACAGTTCAAGAAAGGCAGTAAAAAACCTGATGAAGACTTTGCCCTGCTAAAAGTGGAATTAGAAGAGGCAAAGAAAATTGAAGACATTATGAAACAACAGTTATCAGAAAAGAAGGCAAGATGTGAATCTTTGGAAGAAGAAGTAGTGAAAACTAGGAAAGAGTTGGAGAAGTTTCAAGCCTTATATCATCAAAATCTGTCAAGTATCAAATCCTCAGAAGGATTGGTCACCATTCTAAATCAACAAAGAAATCTGAAGTTGAAAATAGGTTTGGGTTATGAAGAGGGATCAAGTAGTGGTCATCCAAGCAACAAAGAACCCATCAAGTTTGTCAAATCTACAACCAATGACAACAACAAACCTGCAAAAACAAAAGAAGATAATCAGCCACCCAGGAGGAATAAAGAAAAAGGTACCAGAAATGAAATTGTAGAACAAAGAAATAATACAACCTATGTTCAAAGAAATCATCAACATGGAAGAAATTGACCTACTCAAAGAAGACAACCATTTTCCAGGTACAAAGGAATTTTCTATGGATATTGTTTTTTCTGTTCTAATTTTGGTCACAAAGCTGTAAACTATTCTTTAAGATTTAGATATGAGCAATCAAGACACTCAAGGTATAGATATCTGCCGCAACAAAGAATGAGACATCCAAGTAACAAACAACCACAGAGTGAAAATCATGTGATGGCTGGGAAAAAGACACAGGTTAAGAACAACAATCGTTATGATCCTTTATTCAATGAACTAGAATGTTATACCTATCATAATTATGGACATAAAGCTGTTGACTGTCACTTAAGGAACTATGAACCATATTTGAATCCCTCTGCTGAAAATGTCAAGGTTTGGAATAAGAAAGAAAGTGACAAGTGTGGATTAGTGTTTTCAACTCAAAGACAAAATATCCCTTGGTATATAGATAGTGGATGCTCCAAGCACATGTCTGGAGACAAGGATAAGTTTCTGTCTATAAGTAAAAGAAAAATAGGAAATGTAACCTTTGGAAATGACGAACCAGAAAAAATCAAGGGTAAAGGGATGGTGAGCTTAAATAATGGCAAAGGAAAATCCCGGGATGTCCTTCTTGTAGATGGACTGAAACACAACTTGCTCAGTGTAATTCAGATGTCTGACAGAGGATGTGAAGTGGTGTTCACTTCCAAAGACTGTAAGATAAAGTATGTAAACTCAAGACAAGTGGTGGCTAAAGGCATAAGGACTGAAAATAATGTATATGTGTTGAAATAAGATAGAGAAGAGTGTCATCTAAGAAAACATGATGAGAGTTGGTTATGGCATAGGAGACTTGGACATCTAAACTTTGACCACTTAATCAAGCTCAAAAATCTTGAGGCAGTAAAATATCTTCCAATAATATCAAAGCCACAAGATTCTGTGTGTAAACCTTGCCAAGTAGGAAAGCTAACCAGGACACAGTTTAAATCCAAGAGCTCTACTTCAACAGAGAAACCGCTCCAATTAGTTCATATGGATTTATGTGGACCATCAAGACAGGAAGACATAGGGAAAGAAAACTACTTCATGCTGATCATTGATGATTACTCCAGACTTACTTGGGTTTCCTTTCTCAAAGAAAAAGTTGAAGCATTTGAGAAATTTAAAATATTTAAAGCCTTAACTGAGAATCAAATAGGCAACAGGTTAAAGGTAGTAAGGTCAGACAGAGGAGGATAATTTATGTCAAGTTATTTCAAGGAATTCTGTGATAAGCATGGGATCAAGAGAGAATACACAATCCCATGAACTTCACAACAAAATGGAGTAGTTGAGAGGAAAAATAGAACAATGCAGCAAATGGCCAAGTCAATGATGAATGAGAAGAACAATGGTCAAACCTATTGGGTAGAAGAAATACACACAACAGTCCATGTTCTTAAAAAAACCCACCTCAGACCACACAGTGACAAGACACCTTATGAACTGTGGTATGGAAGACCTGCTTCAATCAAACACTTCAAATTATTTGGGAGTAAGTGCTACATAAGGAATAATAATGAAGACCTTGGCAAGTATGATGACAGGGCTGATGAAGTCATATTCTTAGTATATGATACAAACAGTAAAGGATACAGATGTTATAATAAGAGGCTGCATAAATTAGTTGATTGCATTGATGTAAAGGTGATGAAGGAGTCTCAGAATGAGAGGTGAGAAATAATGAGCCTGCTACAAAAAACACAGCTGAAGTTGAAGATGAGCAGGTCCAAGAATCAGGAAAATAAGACTCTAAGTCAGATGAAGACACCAACACTCAGACAGACTCAAATCAACAGACTACATCAAATCCTTCCTCCAGAATTACTCGAAAGAATCATCTTGCAAGTCAGATAATTGGTGAGAAAGACAAAGGTGTACATACCAGAAGAAGGATAATCAAAGACACTGAGAAATCACATATAGCCTTCATATCCATGGTGGAACCTAAGAACTTTAATGAGGCCAATAAAGACGTAAATTGGTTAAAATCGATGAATGAGGAACTGGACCAGATTGAAAGGAATGACACTTGGGAACTCGTTTCTAGGCCAGCAGATAAAAATGTAATAGGATCAAAATGGGTCTACAAAAATAGGATGAATGAGAAAGGAAATATTGTAAGAAATAAGGCTAGATTGGTTTGCAAAGGATATGCTCAAATAGAAGGACTGGATTTTGATGAAACATTTGTGCCCGTATCGATATTAGAATCTATTAGAATGTTTCTTGCCTATGCTTGTCATAAATAGTTTAAAGTCTATCAAATGGATGTCAAGTCATCTTTTCTAAATGGAGATCTAAAATAAGTCTATATGGAACAACAAGATGGTTTCCAACTGTCAGATAACCCTGACTTTATCTGCAAGCTGAAGAAAGCCTTATATGGGTTGAAACAAGCTTCTCGTTCCTAGTATCACAGACTGGATACGTATCTACAAGACAAAGGGTTCAAGAGAGGAACAATTGACAACAATCTATATATCAAAACAAACGGTAATGATTTGCTCATTGTGTTGGTCTATGTAGATAACTTCATCTTCGGTAGTAATAATGCTTCACTGGTAAAATGGTTTTCTTCTACCATGCATTCTGAATTTGAAATGTCTATGATAGGGGAATTGTCATTTTTTCTTGGCCTACAAATTACTCAGAGGTCTAAAGGAATATTTCTTTCTCAAGAAAAATATCTAAGGGAAATGTTGAAAAGGTTTCAAATGGAAGATTCTAAACCTATGAGCACACCTATGGTCACTGGATGTAAGTTGAGAAACGATGATAACTCACCTGATGTTGATCAGAGTTCATATAGGTCTATTATAGGAAACCTGTTGTACATAACAACATCTCATCCAGACATAATGCATGTTGTTGGAATCATAGGAAGGTATCAGGCCGCACCTAAACAAAGTCATTTGTTAGCTGTCAAAATAATTTTCAGATACTTGAAAGGAACAATGGACTATGGCCTATGGTATCCTAGGAATCAAAATTTTCAACTATCAGTCTATTCAGATGTTGATTGGGGTAAATGCGTGGATGAAAGGAAAATCACGAGTGGAGGTGCATTCTTCTTAGGAGATTCCCTTCTATCATGGTTGAGCAAGAAGCAAGGTTCCATTTCCTTATCAACTATAGAAGTTGAATACATTGCAGCTGCCACTTGCTATACCCAAGTATTGTGGATGATTCAGACACTTGCATACCTGGAGGTAAAATATATTGTACCGATCCCAATTCATTGTGATAATACCAGTGAAATTAGTGTATCAAAGAATGTTGTCTTTCACTCCAAGACCAAGCATATACCCATAAAGTATAACTTCTTGAGGGAAAAGGTAACCAACTTTGTGGTTTCTGTGCATTATATTCCATCCAACGATCAGATTGTTGATATCTTCACTAAACCGCTTGCACAATATCAGTTTGAGTATCTACGCCAAAAGTTGGGCGTGATCCCCTTATAAACCTAAGAGAGTCCATCCTTTCAGGGGGAGCATATGTTGGTTGAATATCTGATACCTCCAGAAAATACTACAACAGCTCAGGGGGAGCATGTTTTATTTGACATTGATGTCAAAGGGGGATAAAAGGAGTGGTTCAGGTGCTAGAGTTGGAGGTACAGACATATTAGCGTAGCCTTTGAGGGTTTCCATCAATGCCAAAGGGGGAGATTGTTGGCATGTTTACAGTTGGGAGTGCACTTGTCATTGATGGCAAGAAAAACGATGGAAAACAAGCAAGTAAGGAAGGATAGCAACAATGATGGCAGGAGAAGGTTCGGAGGCGGAAACCTTTGAATACTTAGAAAACCCTTCTAAGTCGGAAGACATCGTAAGCTCAGGAGGAGCGACAGTGGTGATCGGATCAGTATCCAGACAGGAGGAGCATGCAGAAAGATCGAGTTGCCGATCTGAGAACATGATCGACGAACAATGTATAGTTTGGGTCTAAAGATGAGAGGAGTTTACACTCAGGAAAGTTTGAGACTTGAAATCTCCGGAATGCGAAGTTCCATCAGCCGTTGGATCAATTTCGAGTGGAAGGACAGGATAAGCTAGCAAAGCTGCATCGCATAAAGATCGATCCATTGATCCAAGTTCATGAACGAATGAAGGTGACTCACAGTTGATCACCCGAAATGAAAAATCGCGAAGTGACTATTGGTTAGGCATACGGTCACCACCAATGGTCATGTGAAAGGAAGGGGATTAGCCAGAAAGGCTAAATGCCAACTGTGAAGTTTTCCTCAAAAGGGGAAAGGTGCCAAAGGAATAAGTGCATGGAGGTTCTCGGTGTAACTGCTAGAAATCACTGATGGTTTCTTCCAGAGAATTCGAAGAGGCTTCAGGGTGATCGCCAGAGAAGCTGAAGAGTCTCGAGGTAACTTCTAGTGGAATGAAGACTGATTAGAGATAAAATTGACAGATGGAAAAGTGTTGAAGTCTGTAACTGCAATAGAGAGGATAAATCTTGATTGTGACAGAGAAGACGAAGAGTCGCACCGCCAGAGAAGGAAAAGAATCTCAGGATAAGCCAATGATGATGAACAGACTCAGTGTAACCGCCAAATAATATGATGGGTTGCATGGATGATCTAAAAAGGACTGGGTATGATAAATATGCACAGAATAGAGAGGAGCGGGTTGCTTCAGTTGTTAATTATTCATGCGAGGAAAAGAAGGTTGTGTGCAGCAGCTGAAACACACAGAAGAGGCATAGTGCATAGAATAGAAATGCATATATGAGAGAGAGATAGAGGAATCTGAGGTGCGCGTGCAGAGAGACAGAGAAGAAGAACAAAAAACTCAAAGAAGAATGCGAGCAGGAAGACAGTGATGCAGGAAGAGCATAGCATAGCAGTAGAATGGTGATGACATTGGTAAGCTATAGATAAACACTGTATCACTGTAATAAGTTTAAGTAACGAATTTTTTATAATCAGGGTGGAAGGGAAATTGCTAGGGAGGATTGTTGTCCTTTGAGTGTCAAGTGGGTGCTTGAACACAGGGAGTTGTAGCTTCCATCTAGTTGCATCCAGAGAAACCAGGGTGGCAGGGTGGTGCAAGGGAGAACATTGGTTCTTTGATGTACAGGTTGGTGCCTGTGTGACTGGAAGTTGGTGTTGGAACACTCAGGGAGTTGGTTCTTCCTTCTAGTGGGTGCTAGAGAAACCAGAGAGTTGGTTCTCTCAACAAGTAGCAGCATGAAAAAAAGAGGTGGTAGCCTCATTATGAGTTGGTGCTCATAAGAATGATAATGTACAGAAAATAATTATCATATCAAGAAGAAGAGGTTTTCTCCCTTTATGGGTTTCCTCAGGAAATATCTGTCTCTGTATATTTCATGTGTGTGATTGATGTTGAATAATCTATTGTTGTATTATTGTGATTTTCATTGAGTGTTTTGTAAAGAGTTTAAAATGGGCATAATTGTTTAAGCATAGTGACAACTGATTCACCCCCCCCTCAGTTGTCCAAGAAACACTTCACCAAAATCCCCTACTCTAATGCCTAGAGGGAATTTAATAGCTAGTGATCCCACTTTTTTAGAAAAGAGGAGTTACAATCATCAACAAGTGACCCTTTTGAGTGTGAGTTGCTAAATGAAAAATATAGGTGGAGTTACAAAGGATCTCATGAGTGAGAAGTGTTATCTCTCAAACTCTACCCAAGAAAGAGAATTCCTAACTTTGGTGGGTGAGCTATGAGGTACTATCAGACAAGCTACCCATTGTCACCTTGGTAGCCTTTCCCCACACTTCAGACTAAGGAAAAACTACCCTATCCCAGAGGAGAATCTCTAAAATTCAATGTAGCCTATTGGTTGTAGCAATGGAGATTTACTTAGACTAGATTGATTATGAATTATTAATCAAACAACCAAAATTTTCCTTAAGATATGAGAGTTAAAGTGTGAAAAATGTTTGCTTGATCAACAAGGATTTAACAGAAGATTACCAAGAATTATCATTAACAACTACCTTGCATTAGAGTGTTGGAAAAGATTAGAATGTAGTGTGACAATGTTAGATAACCATATTTTCTTATCACCACATAAATTCCTCAATTATGACTCAAACCATTCAAGGAGAACTATCACAACCATGGTTTATGACCATCTCATAGTTACATTAATTCCAAATGTTTAGTACTTAGCAATAATCAACAATTTAGATCAATAAACCAACTGCAAACATGAGATTATGACATCCACAATGTTATGATCAGATTTGCAAGTTTCTTAGAATATGAGGATATGAAGTTTACTCTTGCATTAACTATCCAATATAACATTAGATACCAATTGTGAAATCCTTTCATCACCACATTCAGATTTATTAAGGCTTATGGTGATTAAGATACAAGACTAAGTTGTGCTCGGATCCGAAATGTGTTTCTCGAAATTGTTTGTCGGATAATACACAGTAGTTTTCATTGTCATCGACGTTTCAAATCCGAATCGGGATTCATCATCAGGACTAATCGGTATTCATCATTAGGACTAATCGTGTTTCTCATCAAATTATCCCATAAATTGTGCTTGAAACCCACAAGATTATATTAAGTTATTAACTTATGAAGTGCTTCAAGTTATGTGTATTATGTCCAAAACACCATTAGTTCATAAAAGGAAACCTCACAACATAGCAAATTTAAGATCATATTTTTTCAAGTTGAACTTAGGTGAAATGATGATGTTTAATCTTTAATCCAAACCTATTATGTACTCGAACGTGTAGTAGAATTATAACAACATTGATTATTCAAATTAAGAGACAATTGCTTAGATCCCTCAATGTTTAAGGTAGACCCTTAAGCATATGTGTTATACCAACAATACAAGTGAAATGTTAGCCTCCAAAGTAAGCAATTTAAGCACTTTGAGTATTAGCTTGATTTTGAGAGCACGAATTGAGTGACTCATCTAAGATAAACCCTCACAATAGCACATTCCAAAAAGAAATTACAAAGTATACAAGACATTAAGCACCAAATTGCAAGTCATTTAAGGGTTTATACCATGGATTTATTGTGTATAGAGATTTGGATTAGAAATCAAGTACAATGTTCATCATAAGTGAATGTGAAATGTACCAACCCTCATCCAATGAAGTATGAACTCGAAACACATTTAAATCCTTAAATCATTAAGCATTATCATCATCGTTTAAGTGCATATGAGTGATTCAAGTACGGATTACACAAAACATTTCAAAGTAGATGTATGCCACAATTCTTAATCAATGTATTTCCAACATCCAATGAAAAGAAATAGACTCAAATGGAAAAATTATCTTGTTTTAGGCATAGTTAAGTTTATTTATTAATTTTATTTAAATCCATCAAAGAAATAACTTTAAACCACTATATCCAAGAGATATGCAAATGTTTTAGTTATTTAATATGAAAGATAGAACAATTTTCAATTTTTCTTCAAGTTTAATACTAAATATAAATAAATTATCCTAAGACTTGGAAATGAATTTGAAATCTAGATATTAAGATATAACAATAAAATCCTAGATTACATGTAAAACAAACAAAATTAAAAGTGGGAGATTTAAATGAGATGGTTAGAAAAGAAAAGAAAACTAATTGCTACCATTGGGCATGGAGTCTAAGAAACCCTTGGTAATGTCCTCTTCAACAAATTTGTTGAAGTCCTACAACATCAAAAGATTGCTAGAAGAGAAACAAACTAGAGATGATGAAACTACAAGGATTAAGGGGAGGTTAACTCAAATGAAATCAACCCAAGTATCAAAAAAGAAATTCTACACTAGATCTATTGTAAAGAAGAAAAACCCTAGGATATTCATTTCTAATAAAATAGAGATCTAACTTAAAATTCAATGAAAAAAGAAAATAGAATTAAATCATACCTCCTTTGCATCATCCTTCATTGTTATAGCTCCTACCTCATTAAGCTTCTACATTCAAAACCTCTTTATAAAACCCTATAACATTACTCAAAAGACTGAATAACTCACACACAAGTAGCAAGAAGCTACTCCACTTAATTACCAACCATGAGAAATGAGAGAGGATCCCTCCTTGTATATATAAGACACCTCACAAAACTATGAGTATAAAACCATGTGCTAGTACAATACCATGTCTCAATACAATGTGCTCAAGAAAAACCATGAGCTAAAACGAAGAGGCATTCTAAATATCATGGTCTAAAACCATTTTGAGCCAATAATATAATATATCATGAAAAAAATACCTCAATCAACTCAAACACATGAGTGTACTAGTCAAAGAGAGGAGGTATGCCCCATAGAAGAGATAAAATGTACCCTCCACATCTTCACACGTGCGACTACAAAACACTACGATAATTTTCGCACAAAAAATTCCAGTAGTAGTGTAACTTGGTCATTTTTTGCTCAATTTTCTATTATAACCCCATTTCAGAAATCTCATAGCATTTATGAATCTAATGATGTTGATCTAGAATAATTATGGGAACTCTATCAAAATATAACTCCCCATGAAGATGACCACCCTAAAAAATGTGCTAAAATCACCTGATAACCACTTCTAACCACCCACATGTGTGAGAATATTCCTCCAAGTGGCTCGTGCATGCTCCATATGATGACAAGTGTACAAAGATCTGATGTGGACACCTATGTGATGATGTTGCATCCTCATCATCGTCCATTGTGTTGTCATGGATCCCAAGAAAATTTGCATGGATCCCAATGTGAGTAAATATGGATAATACACAGATCCTAATGTAGGTACATGGATCTTGAGGCAATGACACAAATATTGAGGCATAATGCACAGATCCCAATGTGGGGCACCCACCAATAATGATGTATCAAGCTTCAAAATAAGCCATTAGGCAACAAATATCAAGTAATATCCTCTAACAACAACTTAACATAGGCTAATTTTATAACTTGCCTAAGTTTTCCATGGTGGGACAACTTTTAACCTTATTACATGTGTCAATGCCTAGGAAAATAGGTATTTCCTAAGTAATTTGGTTAGAGATAGACAAATTTCATGAATAATTGATGGGAAAAGGAAGGGAAACTTTATATTTTGACCCTCAAAGTCATTTTTAATGATGTATGAGGTCTTTTGCTGGTCCAACTAGCCTTTTTGAGCTAGGAATCTTCATTTTTGTACTTGTAAACCTTTGATAGGGAGATTTTCTTAGGGTTACCACCTCAACACCTTTTTATTACTCTTTTCTTATTTTTTCTTTGATTTTTCTTAGTTCTTTTTCTTTAGATATGCATTTTTTAGCATATGAATTTGGGGTTGGGTCTTTTTAATGAGGTGTAATAGCTCTAACTTCTTTATTTTTTCATTTTTAACATTATTTCTCTTCACCTCTAGCCTTTTTGGCCTTAGCTTACATCTTTCTTCATTTATACCTTGTTGGATGACATTTGACAAGTCAAATATAAGTAGGGATAATATTTATTTTTATCAATGGGATGGTAGTGAAGGGAAATAATATAAGGCATTAGATGTGGTTAGGATACAGACATGCTACTAAACCAGATCATTAGTAGTACAATTAGCCCTACATCAAGACAACATTTATATAAGGACAAAATGTCCCCTCATGGTAAAACGAGACAAAATAATAAGATTATTAATGTTGAGGAGTGTTATAAGATATAACCAATGTAATTTATTGCTTTCATGATAGGTTATAAACCATCACACAACTTCTAAGTAGGAAACTATCACATGAAACCATAGCAAATAAATTGAAAAAAGAATGAAGTACCATCTGCACAAGAACATATCATATGAAGTGTAAATCATAGGATCTTATATACCATGATAAAGCTATATGAAGGAGATCATGGATGATGTCAAGTTGGAAGGACTGGAAGATCATATTGGAACTGGAAGATATGAGTAGGAGAGCTCATCCGAGAAACATCAATGCACCCCTAAGAGGATGGTTTGGAATTAGTTTCCCTTGAGGGGGAAACAAGGGGGACATTAATATGAGCATCCATATTAACTCTATATCTGAAGGAAAGGAAAGAAAAAGAAAAGATTCTCCCAAGTATTATTATTATTTTTTTAAATCATTTATAATTTTTTATTAAAGGGATGTTGCAGTCGATTTGTCCAACAAGATAATACATAGCAAAAGATAGTCCCAAGACAAAATTTATGAGAAGTTTCCCAAAATTTCTACACTGATATCTACTCTAACTGATTGGTTAAGTATTTCATTTTTACCCCTATCTATCCAGCAAGTATACATATGTATATATTTTCCTAACAACAAATCTACTTTCCAAAAAATTGCTTAACGTGAAAATTGAAGATCAATCAGACCCACTGTGGGATTCCATGTTGTAATTAGACTTGGTTGATTGAATAATGGAGACTTTATTCATTGCTTGTATTGTTGGATGTTGCACAATAACATCATATTTTTCTATCATAATTTATGTTCCAAACTAAATCAACTGAAAGAGATGGATGAGTTATTGATTGGAAACCTTCATTTTCATTTTTTTCTCAAACTCCAAGTTTTCTATTTTGGTGTGCAAATTTGCAATAGGTATATTCTCTATGCTATCTCCTCAATTCTCTAAGCATTTTTTTCTTCATTGATTCCATCCTATCTCTACTAGGCATGGATGATTTTAGGGGCTAAATTTCGCTCATGGGCTAATTTTCCATGGTTTTTCCAAAAACAAGATTCACTATTTTAAAAATGATTCGCTCAAATTATATAGGATAAAATTATTTTACCTTAAAAATTGCCAAAATTTTATAAAAACTATATAAAATTCTTATAAATTTGAATATTTTTACAAAAATATTACCAAACATCTATAGTTGTCATATGAAGGATTAGTAAGATTCGCCAAGGTTTCTAAATTTTAAAATAAATTTCCATCCTTAAAATCATCCCTACTACTAGGATTGGACTGTAGCTAATGGAGAGTTCAAACCCATTATCTTCCTTTGTAGAGCTTGAGTATGAAATGTGTTTTTTTGCACTCCAAAGCCTTCTTTCCAACCTTCACATCTTTTGTTATACAATGAAAGTCAATCTCGGGTTTCATCTAAATGTTGTTCACATATTCAGAGACCTCTATGAATCTCTGACTGTTCTAACATCATTCAATGCCATTGTTTCCATGAGGATTCACCATAGTTTTTAGATCCCATGTGCCCATGTCTGAAATATGTTCATGCTTCCATTGGCCTACAAACTGCGTCCCACACAAGAGGTGTAAGTCTGATACCTGTGAAAATAGGATAATCCTAATGCCCCCCACATAATGAAAACTATAGCTCAATGGATGCCAAACTATTATGGGAGGTAATTCACACCAAATATAATAGGCGATGAGGTTAATACGACACAAGGAGGATAAAATAATCATTGCATGAATTAAATCCTCCACCTTCAACATGTACAAGTGTGACAATGAGGAGTTAAGATGACTTGGGTGAATGGTACTCTCCTTGGTAGATTCATGCCATTTTTCCATATAGTTAATGCCTCCATACTTTGGTTTATATGGAATTTCATGTTTCATGGGAGATGATGAATGACCAATTGCCAAGATCTGGAAAGATTTCTCCTTTTGAGAAAGTCGACTTGTCGCAGAGTTGATGTTATATCAAGATTTTCCTCACCCTATGAAAACTTTCACAGATGGACGTGTTGAACCTGCATAGAATAGATCTAGCTAAACAATAATACACACATTTGCAGAGAGAATTGGAGAAAGAAGAAGGAGAGAAAGAATGAAAGAATTATCATTAATTGTTATTCCACACTCAAAGAGTGAATAATTTACAATAGATATAGGATACATGAGTAACTAATGAGCCATAGTGGTGGTCTAGAGTGGTCTAGACACACACCAACAGTTACAGGAGTGAACTGCCACCTAGTCTAGTCTCTCAGGCAGTTACGGGAGTGAACTGCCACCTAGCTGAGTTAACTAGTGAACTAGTCTTCAGTTAACCGACTGAACAGAGAGTAGTGAGGAGTTAACTCAGGGAATCAAGACTAATGCGCCAGTTTGGTGATGATCCCAAGGAAAGGTCGAATTAGCATGGTGATGATCCCAATGTTGCATGGTGGTGATCCCAATGCAACATCTAAACTCAACTCAACTAGTCAAACTGAAGTGTCAACTGAAAGAGAATATTCTCTAGGTGGAATATTCTATCCTAAAATATAGGAGATTGATAATGACTAATTATGACTAATAAACAAGAAAAAACCTTAGGAAAAATAAATCCTAGGTGTGTGTGAAGTAACTCCAACACCCCCCCTGAACATCACTATGGTGAAAATAAAGAATGGGTCCTGGCAACGAGGCCATGTTAGGTACCCAAATAAAAAATATACATTGAACTAAACGAGGAAACAGGGAAAACCCCCCCCCTCAAATTAAAATGCATAAAAAAAAATGAGAAGGAACAAAAAGCAGTTGCTAAGCAACCTTGTCCTTCACTCCAAGAAGACCTCGCAACTATGCAAGTTTGTGCTCGTTGAAGATTTTGTTGAAGATGTAGATGTCTTCATGGATCTAATCAATAATATGCACTATTGAGATGTCCACACATATCCACTTTCTCTTCTTGTAATGAATAATATCCAAATAAAGTTTGGATAAAACTTTGAAAACCGTGCGGTTGTTTCTGGAAAAATGTTGAAATTATGTTGATTTTGAAATGATCATAACTTCACTTCTCAGACTCTGTTTTGGATGATGTTTTTTTTGAAATTGGATATTTTTCTGAGAGGAATTCAAATATGCAATTTGTTTCTGCAAATTATTATAAGAAAATATCAAAATGGAGTATGATGTGCGAAACTCTCTTTTTGTCTCCTGAGATGCATGCATTGCACATGGAAAAGTGTCTGCATGTGATCCATGAGATGCATGCCATATATATTCCATATGAAATTCAGAAAATAAATATGAAATGGATTAGACAACATCTTCAATTAATGGATACAAATTTCTGCAAATACTTTTGTAGAAGACTCTTCATAATAAGAGGCTTGATCTTCTGACGGTTTCTCTTCTGGATCTATCTTTCCAATCCCCTGCATGCAATCTTCACAATATTATTTATTCCCAAATAGAACCTCCAATTTGGTCCATAATTCATTTGGAGTGAATTCTTGTGTGACATCACATACTTGGTGGAGAATTTATGGAGAAATAAATGAGAGGATCCATCCTATGGCCATATCTTGTCTATTGAGAAAATTGTTTTTCTCATCGGTGAAATCAGACTCTACTTCCATTTCCATGGTTATTTGGTATAAGCCTCTGCATCTGAGAAGAAGAATAATTTTTGGCTTCCATTCCAAATAGTTATGAGGCATGAGAAGTATTTCCGACGAATAATCCATCTTTTTGTTGTCTTCAATCTTTTGTACCTGCAAAAACAAATTTGGTGTAGATTTTGCTTAGCAGTCCGTCGGCTCTGATACCATGTAAATGTGTTGAACCTGCATAGAATATATCTAGCTAAACAATAATACACACATTTGTAGAGATAATTGGAGAAAGAAGAAGGAGAGAAAGAATGAAAGAATTCCCGTTAACTGTTATTCCACACTCAAAGAGTGAATAATTTACAATAGATATAGGATACATGAGTAACTAATGAGCCACAGTGGTGGTCTAGAGTGGTCTGGACACACACCAACAGTTACGAGAGTGAACTTCCACCTAGTCTAGTCTCTCAGGTAGCTATGAGAGTGAACTGCCACCTAGCTGAGTTAACTAGTGAACTAGTCTTTAGTTAACTGACTGAACAGAGAGTAGTGAGGAGTTAACTCAGGGAATCAAGGCTAATGCGCCAGTTTGGTGATGATCCCAAGGAAAGGTCGAATTATCATGGTGATGATCCCAATGTTTCATGTTGGTGATCCTAATGCAACATCTAAACTCAACTCAACTAGTCAAACTGAAGTGTCAACTAAAAGAGAATATTCTCCAGTGGAATATCCTCTCCTAAAATATAGGAGACTAGATAATGACTAATTATGACTAATAAACAAAAAAAAACCTTAGGAAAAATAAATCCTAGGTGTGTGTGAAGTAAGGATGCCAAACTATTATGGGAGGTAATTCACACCAAATTTAACAGGTGATGAGGTTAATACCACACAAGGAGGATAGACTAATCATTGCATGAATTAAATTCTCCACCTTCAATATGTACGAGTGTGACAGTGAGGAGTTAAGGTGACTTGGGTGAATGGTACTCTCCTTGGTAGATTCATGCCATTTTTTCATATAGTTAATGCCTCCATACTTTGGTTTATATAGAATTTCATGTTTCATGGGAGATGATGAATGACGAATTGCCAAGATCTGGAAAGCTTGCTCCTTTTGAGAAAGTCAACTTGTTGTGAAGTTGATGTTATAGAAAGATTTGCCTCACCCTATGAAAACTTGCACAGATGGACTTTTTCCATTTCCCTATGCAGAATTGAAGTCCCTTTTTGCAAATCCCAGAGCTAAAAAACATTATTTTTCCACATATATGTGCCCTACCTATTGTACAACATGCATATATGCATGTTGTACCATTACAACCCACGTACATCAGGTTTTGTGCTCAAAATTAAAAAATGGTGTCATATTTCCATGTCATGTCACAAGATCTATGATCCTTGGCCTTCCATATACTGGAAACGTTCTGACTTGGCCCTTCAGTTCCACTTGAAGGATACAAATGGGCCAAATCTGAGCTATGGAAAGGAGGATAAGAATTCAACTTTGAGAGCAAAGTTACTCTGGAGAAATTATTCACTTCATATTGAGTATGCATCCCTTTGTCCTTTTAAGTCTGAACACATTGTTCATCCCCCAAGCTCTTCCCTACTTGATTGAGAACCTCATTGTCTCTCTTATATGAGCTTGCCTTTGGTGGAGGATTGAAGTGGTGGAGGCCTAGTTGGAAGGGACTTAGTTTCTCGGTTCCGAACCGTGACGACACAGAAGTTTGTAATTCATTCACTTCTGCTAATTACATTTTAATAGAAATACTCTTTTCTCATACAATTAATCTTGCAAATATTTGAATTGTTATTCCATGGGCGTATTTGCTATGAATGTTGATTAATTATGCTATTGAATGTTCTAACATTATATATTATCACCATATGCTTGCGTTTCTTTGTTGTTGAGGGCAAGTTGCAGACATATTCCTTTGAGTCAAGTGTTCAACAATGGAATTCATCAAACGTCTGGACGAGGTAGGCCTTTTATATTGTCTTGCTAGCATATTTGTTTATATAGCATACCTGAGATTAGAGTTGATTTCTACAGTCATTTCCGTCTGTTGTGGTTTACCCCTAGCCATAGAGAGATTTTCCTCATAACAATTGAATTGCCTCAAAACATGAAAGTATTTTGATTGAGAAAATATTTTAGCCAAACGTTGAGCTCTGGCCTACAATAGGTCTATTTCCTTTGTTGTCTCCTTAATTCTCTAAGCATTGTTTTCTGCATCGATGGCAGTCTGTCTCTATTAGGATTGGATTGTAGCTAATTGAGATTTCAGACCCACTATCTACCTTTATATAACTTGAGTATACAACATGTTTTTGTGCTCCAAATCCTTGTTTCCAACCTTCCCATCGTTTTCTATACAATGAAAGTTAATATTAGGTTTCATCTTAATGCTTCTCACTAAATATCTAAATGTTTGCACAACGTGCAATGCCCATTGTATTCATTAGGATTCACCATAGTATTTAGATCCCGTGTAAATAGGTATGGAATTTTCTCTCACTTTATGATCTGGAATATATTTGCAGAAATAAATGAATACAAATTATTATCAAAATATGGTTAACACAGAATAACAGATATATAGTAAAACCGGTTTCTATTCAATAAGGAAATAAGCTGAAACTGTAAAATGCAGTGGAAACAAACTTGCTAGAATGGTGGAGGCTTATCTCTGAGAAGAGATGTGACGGTTGCGCTCATTCGCAGGAAGATGATTATAATGAGGTTTTGAATTCCTTTTTACAATAAACTGGAATGTCAAAAACCCTAGACATCCAAGAAACCTAACCCTAGGAGATGAAGCACCAAAAGTCATGTGGGCCCCATTTGGGTAAGTTAGTACATCAACTTCCCGGGGTTGTAACTTTTGCATACGATCTCCATTTTAGGCACACAATATCCTGTTGGAAAGGTATATCCAAGGAATACACATTTTTACAGTGAAGGTATAAAACGGCCCTGCAAGTCAGGGACCAAAAAACTAGGGAAAAAAGTGCCAAACTGGAAAACTGCCAAAATGAGCCAGTTGGAATAGGTGGGAGGCCACTGACATCCATCTGGATCAATCCTCCCCCATTAGGAATAAATGGTCTCCATTGTGTTTAGTTCCCCCATTAGATGAGGAAATTTCTGTTGAATTTGGCCCCAGGTGAGCCACTTGCCTTGGTGTATGAGTTGCCCTGCTTTAATAACTCGATAAAGCTGGATCCTTTGCTAGCAAGTTCCCTTGATCTATTTGTCCACAATCTGATCACTAGATTCGTGTTGTATGCAATTGAGGTTGAGATTTGTTGGTGTCAATTGTTCTTCTATCTCTGAGGTGTCCAATAATGGTGGGAAATACAGTCGAAGGATATCCACATTGAACACTAGGTGCAAACCAAGGAAAGGAGGAATGTTGAGCTGGAAGAATTATCACCCACATCCTTGGTGATGGTGTACGACCCATAACAGAGTGGGTGAAGCTTTTGATGGGGTCCTGTAAGGCTCTCTTTCTCCAAGTGCAACCAAACCTTGTCGCCCACCTGAAACTTATGTGGCACCCGATGTTGATCATGGCACTGCTTGTACTTGTCATTGGACTTTTGTTGGATATCCTGAACCTGTTGGTGGATGTGTTGGATCCTCTCAATGAATCGGGTGGATTTGTCAAATTTAGTTGGAGAAGGAGATGAGTCGCTCAAGGTGACCGCAAGGGGTAGTGCAACATCTATGGGACCCGATGGTTGGAATCCCAACCACACCTGAAAGGGGTTGTGGTCGGTTGAGCTATGAAAGGATCAGTCGTAGTTATGTTGAACATAGGGGAGACTCTCATACCATGTGTGAAGGTTATTGGAATTATACATGCGCAGGATATGCACGATAATTCAATTTACGACCTTGGTTTGGCCATCTATCTGGGGGTGGAAGGCCGTGGATTTGGTGAGCTTGATGTCCAGCAGTGACCAGAGGCTTGACCAAAATGTACTGAGAAATCGACTATCCCGATATGGGACAATGGTTTGTGGGATTCCAAAATGTACCCAGACTCGTTCAAACAAGACCTTGGTAGTGGCCTCTGTTGTGATTCTCTTCTTGTAGGCAACTAGAATCTCCATCTTAGAAAAGCGATCCACAACCACAAAAACACAGTCATTTCCCTACTTGGTGGATGGGAGGCCCGACATGTAGTTCATTGAGATGGATTACCATGGCCTGTCAGGAGTAGGTAGAGGGGTGTACAAGCCCTATTTCTTAGTGGCTGGTTTGGCAATTTTGCAGACAGTGCAAGACTTGATATACTTGTTGACCTTTTGTCGAAGTTTCGGCCAGTAGAAATGTTTCTAAAACATTTCCACTTTCTTTTCGATGCCGAAGTGTCCTGCCGCCCGACTGTAGTGGGCTTCCCATATCATCTTCGCTCGCTCGCTTGATGAAACACAAATATGTCCCAAATGACACAAGATCTTGTCCTGAAGATGTAAATTAGCGAAAAATGCATGTTTGCCCAACGTTTGGTAGGTGGTGGAGAAGTCCGGGTCTATCTCATAGAGTTGGGTCCATCCATAGGTCTCATGGCCGCAAGAGTCTATCACCGTGGTGAGTGTCGTGACTAGCGGTCTACTGAGGCAATCAACGATGCAGTTGGTGCTTCACGTTTTATACTTGATGTTGAGCTGGAATTGTTGCAAGTGCATGGACCACTTCTGATGGAGGTCATTCTTCAATTTTCATTGTGTCTGCATGAATTGTAATGGCTTATGATCAATGTGGATGACTATCTCCTTCCCAAGAATGTAATGTCTCCACTGGTGGCAGACTTGCACAATGGAGTACATTTCTTTGTCATAAGTAGGGTGATTATGGAAAACATATGATAGTGTCTCACTATGATACGCCATGGGGTGGTTGTGCTGAGTGAGAATGACGCCCACAACATAGTCTGAAGTATCTGTCTCGATCTCAAAGGGTTGTTGCAGGTCTAGTAGTGAAAGTAATGGGGCTGAAAAAAAGCGTTGCTTCAAATCATCGAACGCTTGTTGTTGGGACTGACCCCACACAAATTTTACCTTACCACTACCCCTGGTTACTTGGCTGAGGGCCCATGCAATATGGGATAATCCCAACACAAACCTGCGGTAGAAATTGGCAAGGCCCAAGAAGCTCCGAAGCTCAGTGAGTGTGGTTGGGGATGGCCAATCACGAATGAATTGGATTTTGGTTGGATCCACATGTACGCCATGATAATCAACGATGTAGCCCAGGTAATGAACCCTGTCCATGCCGAAGGAGCATTTTTCCAAGTTGGCGTAGAGCTGGTGTTGTCACAGGGTGTGCAGAACCTACTGAATATGCTACAAGTGTTCTGCCCAAGTCTTGTTGTAAATGAGTATTTCATCCAGATAAACCACTATAAAATTATTGGTGAATGTCGCAGGATATCATCCATCATCCTCATGAAAGTGGCTGGATCATTTTTCAAACCAAAGGGAATGATCAACCATTCAAAAAGACCTTCGTTTGACTTGAAGGCGGTCTTCCATACATCTGTCTGTTCTATCGGGAACTGGTGGTATATAGACTTTAGATCAATCTTACTGAAGTATTTGGCCCCTGTGAGCTGATCAAGGAGGTCATCGATTTGGGGAATCGGGTACCGGTTTCTAATTGTGATTTTATTGAGGGCCCGATAATCAATGCAGAGTTTCCAGGTTCCATCTTTCTTCTGTACCAGCACAATTGGGCTCTCGCAAGGTGATGAGATGGGACGGATGTGCCCCTTGTGGAGTAGTTCTTGGATCTGTCACTTGATCTCCTCATTCTCTAATAGAGAGTGGGGATAGACTAGCCCATTGGGAAGAGGTGCATCGGGGGTCAGATCGATGGGGTTCTTGACCTAATAGTCCAGAGGTACCCCGGTAGGTGAGGAGAATATATCTGAGTATTCTTCCACAACCTTATCCACTTGCTTCTACTATGTGGAGAGGTCGACCGTGGAGACCCTGGATGTGGCTGCGATATTTCACTCATTCTGAGAGAGAATCACAAAGAAGACAAACTTCTCTGTCTAAGAGATGACTTTATACATTTCTTGGAAGATATCAAGGAAATAGCATTGGGTGGAACTGCCTCGGGTATCCTGTGCAATTTCTTCTTCAAAGTAATAATAACACTGCGAGGCCTAGACTCATATACAACATGGCATTTCCATAAATATGGTTTTCCCAAAAGAACATTAGAAACTTCACGAGGGGAAACATCACAAAATACCTCATCATATAATGGCTTTATGTCGTATGACAGGTGAAATTGTTGGCTAACACGGATGTCGCTTCCTTGGTGGGGCCATCCGATGGTGTAGGGTTGCAGGTGTGGCGTTGTCGACAGGGCAAGTCGCTTGAAAACCTCTGTTGATACAAGGTTCTTTTGATTACCTCTATCAACAATGAAGTGAAATTGGGTACCCTTTACCCACATCTATGAATGAAAAAGGCACTCGCCTTCCTCTGGCTCGACTGGTTCACTGGGATGGAGCTTGGTGGTAGAAATGGCAGCACTGGGTTCTGCATCTATGATCTGTCTCCCCCTTTTTGGTTCTGACTCAGAGTTAGAACCTGCATCTTATTTAGAGGCTTTCACCTTAGCCACCAATGACTGCTTCGAGTGACAATCAGCAGTGTCATGTCAAGGGCTCTTATGGAAGTCGCACCACTTCCCAGTATCCTTCTTTGTATTTATGGTGTCCTTCTTTGCTTGCGTCTTGGACTAGTTGTCCTGAGGTTTTCCATCTTTTCTCTGTCCTTTGTTCTACGGGTTGGGGCTACCATTTCCTATATTTTTCTGTGAGGGGCTCCCAAGCCCAAATTTCTGCGTCTTTTGTTTCAACTTCTGCTCGATTTTGATGACATATCGGTAGGTCATGCCCAAGGATGATATGTCCAGAAAATCCATTTCAGCCTGGATGTATCTATGTAGACCGTTGCGATACTTGAGCACCAAATGTCGCTCAGAATATTTTAAACCCATCTTGGTGTGCAAGGTATGGAATATATTTGTGAACTCGGGCACCGCTTGGTCTCTTTCCTACCGCAGCATGGTCCATTTTGTTTACAGGTCGTCATAACTTCCAACAGGGTAGTATTGTTCCTTAATAGCATCCCTGAAGGACTCGTAGGTGACTGCGACTGTAAATAATGAGGGTTCCTCTATTTCCTTTTTCGCACAGAAAGCTTCCAACTAAACTTTGACATGGGGGACGGCTTTGAGGAGAGAAAACGTAATCTTTTCTATATTCGAGAAGTTATGGATAGAGAAATACCTTCTAGAAGATTCAACCATTTTTCTACTGCATCTGCGTCTATATGACCTTCAAATATAGGAACATCAAAGTTGATGTGTACCTTGAATGGGGCGACGCCTCCGTTTGAGGAAGATGTGTCGCCTGTTGGTAGCTGCTGAAGTATTTGCGCAAAACTATCCATCATCTCGTTCCTTTGTTGCATGAGGTATTCCTCGAGCAACATTTTGAAGAGATATCCTATCCCATCATCTTTCTTTTCTTCTGCCATGAGAGGTCGTTTGGGCATGCGAGAGATTTTTTCCTCAAGAGAAACAAGCTCGAGACCCAATTCTTTGTACCTTGACCTCATTGGGGACATGCATTAAGAACGACAAGGAGCAGAATGCTTTGATACCACTAGTCCGGAATATATTTGCAAAATTAAATGAATACAGATTATTATCAAAAGATGCTTACCACAGAAAAATAGATATACAGTAAAACTAGTTTCTATTCAATAAGGAAATAAGGTGAAACTGTAAAATGCAGTGGAAACAAGCTTTCTATAATGGTGGCGGCTTTTCTCTGAGAAGAGATGTGACGGCTGCGCTCATTCAGAAGAATATTATTACAATGAGGCTCTGAAGGCCTTTTTACAATAAAATGGAATGTCAAAAACCCTAGACATCCAAAAAACCTAACCCTAGGAGATGAAGTGCCAAAAGTCATGTGGGCCCCGTTTGGGTAAGTTAGTACATCAACTTCCCGGGGTCGTAACTTTTGCATACGATCTTCATTTTAGGCGCACAATAGCCCGTTGGAAAGGTCTATCCGAGGACTACACATTTTGCTACTATCTGTCAAGTCTTATTCTAATTGTGGCAATCCCTGAAAAACGTTGTTTAGGGCCTCAAAATGGCCCCGCAAGTCAAGGACCCAAAAACTAGGGAAAAAATTGTCAAACTGGAAAAATGCCAAAATGAGCTAGTTGGAATAGGTGGGATGCCACCGAAATCCATATGGATCACTGTCATTATCCTGCAAACTACTTCCCACAAAATAAGAGTAAGTCTGATAATTGTGAAAAGAGAAAAATCCCAAATGCCTGCTCAAAGAGGATAATCCTAATGCTCCCCATAGAATGAAAGCTCTATCTCTAGGGATGTTGAACTATTATGGGAGATAGTTCACACCGAATCCTACTAGGGATGAGGTTAATAACATATGGGGAGGACAAAATAATCTTTGCATGAATTAAAGCCTCCACCTTCAATATGTACGAATGTGACAATTAGTTAAGGCGACTTAGGTGAATGGTACTCTCCTTCATATATTCATGCCATATTTCCATATAGTTAATGTCTCCATACTTGTTTTTATATGGAATTTCACGTTTCATGGGAGATGGGAGGACTCCCCCCATTTTTCCTAAAATGACCAATTGACAAGCTCACTCCTTATTAGCAAGCTGATTTGTTGTGGATTTGAGTTTCCTTGGAACATGAAATTGTTCGCATTTACTGAAGCTTTTAGCCAAACATTGATCTCTAGATATGATCTTGAATAGCGATAAATCGTTAGGGATTGAATTTGAGAGTATATGTTGAATTATTAACATTCATTCCCCAACTACCAAGAATTGATAGATTCCATGCTTCTCTAGGAATGTTAGCCCTTGCAATAAAGCTAGTTCCTCTACTTGATTACAAGTAGTTTCTCCTAACCCCTAGGTGAAAGAAGCTTCAATTTTTTCCTCTTGGATCAAGGATGATCCCCTTCTCCCCCTCCCTTGCACTTGCTGCCCTAGGATTCTCCCAAGTAATTGTTATTGCTAAAAAAGTGTATCATTTCTAAAAATTGTAACATATCATACCTTTTTGCAATCTGCAAGTTTCATTTGATGAGCTCATCAACAATATTGGATATTTTCATATAGCATCTAAAAATATTTCAAACTCATCAAACTTTGATATATATATGACGTTCCTAGCAAATCATCTACCAATATCATATTCCTAAAATGCTAAATGACAAACAAATGCATTCATGCTAAGAAGGATATAATTTTCTATTATGAACTAGCTTGACACATACATTGACAAAAGGTTATGACATGTATTTTCAACCTGTTATCACGCAAACTGTAGGTTGGGTAATCTCAGCCCAATCCACTAGATGGTGATAATGGTGGGAGATCTTACCCATTATCACCTCAAATAAACCCTCCCTCACTTATGAGAAGGAATAATCTAGCCCAAGGGGGAGTCAGGGGTGACCCTAGGGGGAAAATGAGATGGAAAGTGATACTTATGAAGAGATTCCCCTAGAGGTCAAGTTACTAGGTGTAGAGTGGCTTGACGACAAGCTTCAGAGGTGGTTTATGATTTCCAAGTGTTTGAGTACCTGCGGAATATAGTTGTATCTTCTTGAGACACAAGAAAAGACAAGATACAATCTAGATAATCAATGGACAAGCACGTTAAACTTGATGTCCCTATTTGCAGCAGTCAACATAAATATATATCAGCAAGTAAATGATAGTTTAAATCTGCTAAATAAGACGCTAAAAATCTAGTAAATGATGCAAGAGATAAGCTAGCAAGTACTAGTATAACTCAAGTATGAACACATAAGACTTTAGCAACAAAACAAGGTTGTTATAAACAAGTATTGTAGAGATATATTATCAGCATTTTGGCTATAGAAATTTTTTTCTACAACAGAATATTTCAACCCACAAAGGTACAAGTAAACCACCCAAAAAGTGCATTGAGACTAGTAGATTATTATGGCAGCTTGCTAGCAAATTTTGACGGTTGAAATGCAAGTTATGAATAAAAAAGAGAATGATTTGTTGCATCCCTAATGGTTGTATATTGTGTTTAGATATATCTCCAAGAAAACTAAGTAGACCAAGATTCCATAGAGGCTTTAGCAACCTCAAAGCATCAACAATAAACTCCAACTTGAACAATATCGATATCTCACTAAATCATGTTTATCAAAGCAAACAATTTATTTCTCCAATGAAAAATTTATATTAGTGCCTTTAAAATTTGGGTGAATGGAGTCTTAAAAATCATGGTTTAGATCAATAAAATCCCTAGGGGTGTAAACCCTCTTACTCCCTAGGGTATGTAAATCAAACTAAGGTAAATTAAGGAGGGTGTACATCATTGCACTCCTCCTACCAACATTACAATAAAAGACTTGTAAAACTAGAAAATGAGATGAAGATTAATGGAGGGTGTATGCACTTATACTCCTCCTAGGGTTTCAACCAACAATAACCATGAAAGAAGAAAGAAGAATTAACAATTGCAGATTTTCCTTGCCAATTCCAAGAGAGATGCAATAATAAACCCTAGTTCACCAAGAAAATTACCATTCATAATCAAGAGAAGAAGTCTCCAAGAGGTGTGCACCACCTTAGCTCAATAATTCACCAAGAGATATCACCAAAAATCATTTTCACAAGAAAGAGATACCAAAATTCCCAAGTAGGGTTCAAATTTCAGCCACCAATGTTCTCACAATGGGAGAACTATGATGAAAATGAAATAGAGATGATCTTTATTTATACAAATCATCTAAAACATAGTTTGTCCACATAACTTAGGGTAAACCACAAAGTAAGGGGATAACAACCCTTACTTTCCCCCTTTACAATTTAAAATTTTCTTTTGCACAATAGAAACCCTAGAAAAAGCATGATGTCACCCCTTTAGGGAAAATTTTTGGACTCGTTGTCAAGTCGTTGAGGTTGGGGTTGAAACGTTGGGCCTCCAAAGGCCTTATTGCAAGGCTCTAGGGCCTTCTCCACCAAGTCAAGGAATTTCTTCCTCAAAATCATGCCATGTGTCCTCATCACAACCAAACCCTAATCCATGCATGACATCAAGCCCTCAAATGTGACATTTTGGCCTCCAAAGGAAAAACATTGGGCTAGTAAGGGCATCGATGAGTTTCTCCAAGGTGTCTCTCAAGCCTCCAAAGACTAGTATCATCATCCGGTGTGTGGGCCATGGTATCCATCCTATGGGCTTCAAGCCCCAAGGAAGCCTAAGCTAGGCTTGTTCTTCCAAAACTATCCACCAACTAGGTCCTGCAAAGACAATAAATATGCCCTCCAAGGATCTCAATTAAAATACATCATGATGAGTAAATCAAATCAATAAAAGATCCATTTAATCATGCACATCCAAAACACCTCATAAAAATAAACAAGTTCTCAAAGACCCTATGCACTTTTCCTAGTTTAGGTATGGGAGGGTTAACAAAGTGACCTATTGGGTGAGTCGTACCTCAAGTTTAGGAATGTTTCCAAAGTAAACCTTTCTCTAAGTCATTTGGATGGAGTGACATGGATGGGGAAAATACTCTTGGGCATGGGATTCATGACATACAAGGGATTTCAGTGTCTCATTTATGGGTTCCTTTGTATAGGGTGTTTTGCACCTTCATTTTCAATGCAACCTTTTTCCAAGCCCATTTATTTCCTTTTATTATTTTAAGATGTTTCCAGGTTGAATCCAAGGTGGGGCTTCTACCTAAGCATGAAAAAAAGTGCCCACCCTGACTCAACCTTGGTCACATCATGCTTCCCCAAGTTGAAAACATGTGTGGAGATTCTACCTAAGAATCAAAAATAGTGCCCACACATGCTCCACCTTGGTTGGTATTTTGCATTAGTTATTTTTTTACAGGTCCCATCAATTTCTTATGAGAGACATTTCATTGTCCTCAGGATCCCTGGGTGAGAATATAGAAGGTTCATGATTGAATTTTATCGTTTTCCATCTACAGGCCTTTGGTCCTTCGACCCCTTCTTCCCATGAAATGAGGAACAATCCCTTCTTGGGTCAGTACACCTGAAAATCCTAAAAGGAAAGGAGATGAGGGGATGAAGTGTGGAAAGTGACAAGTATGGTTGGGAATGGCACGCTGACTCGTTAATAGGACTTCCTAGTAGCAAACCTATCCCCAAGGGTGACCCACTTGCTAGGGCGCAATATCAACCACCAAAATGAAACAAGGAAAAGATCATAATGTCCAAGAAAATGCTACATAATCAAAATCAGTAATAGAGGCAACAAACTCAAATGCCTCAAATATTGAAATGAAACTCACCATAATACCTGACTTGTAACTCATGGAGAAAGACCCAATGTCTTCTGGAAGCCAGTTGATGTGGTGGATACCTTCATGATGAACCTGGAACTGTGGTGGTGAGGTGGGTTTATGTTTATGCAAGTGGAAATTTTCGGTCACGTTGTCTCTCAGTACTCCATGTTTGCAACCTAGGGGCCTTAAGAAATCATCTCCTTAGTTATCCCTAGGAGTTCGGGATAACATCTAGATCCTACTTGGGGACATGTGCTCACCGTAGAGTGCATGAGAACCAAAACATCTCTTGGTGGAACTATGCACTGAAACAACAAACTCGTTAAGTGTAGGATGGATCACTCATCCTTTTTCCATATAATCAAAAACCAAAAAATGACAACTAATCTAGAAAAGAATTATTTTTGCATTTTTTCAAAAATTCTAAACTAAACATGTAATATGATGAAAGCAATATATAAGTATAACAAGCTGAAATATGAAATGAAACTAAACTATCATGAGCAATCAAGATGCAAATGCAAGAAAGTAATATGACCTACCTACTTACCTCAGGCCTTAGGGCCCTGAAAATCAGGTGATAGGTGAAGTCATACAACCAGTGCAACCATATGTTCATCATTTCATCAAGGTATCTCCCCCTATGCTTAATCATTCAATAAAAAAGGATAATTTGAGCACATAATAATCATGAGCATAAATAGACATATAATCAATCTTGAAATGAAACTCATGGAGATGGGTGAGAAGGAGGAAATCCTGCTGGAAAGAACATCTGCAAGCTTGATCGATCCATCTCTGAATGAGACTATCGTATGTAGATGATAGCTTATCTATATGACTGAAATTGACAATCCCCTTATCTTTGTGTGTAGAAAGAACAAAATTCAGAGTGATTTCAAGTGGATATTCAACATGATGCATTTCGTGGAAATATTCTTCATCAATGAAACCATATTTCTCTGTGATCATGGCACATAAGGAATTTAATCTATGACACATTTCAGTAAGATATAGTGTCAACAAATTCGTAGGACCTTATTCAATGATTTCTTCATCCGCAGGGGCTTGTTCTTCGTCTTTTCTAGAAATGTCATTGCTTCTCGAATGTTGAGAGGAGATAAGGGATCCCAAGAAAACCTGATGATTTTCCAAACAAGAGGAAATGGGGTAAGGCATAGTTTTAGGTCTAGAGAAAAACTCTTCTCTCGGTCTTAGAAAATGTTTCTTCTTTATCTACAAATTTGTGCCAAAATTCTCAATATGAAAGTACTTACGTTTGTTAGCATGAGCCTCAAACTCTTCTGGACTAGCCATGATATGGTGTTGATCAAAATCTGAGCATGAGAGTGGCTTGAAATCTTCATAGAAAAAGCTCAGTAACCAAAAAAATACTCATCACAACTATCAAGGGATGGCTGAGAATTATCATGAGCAAATTGTGAAAAGTTATCTTCAAATGGATGAAATAATTATGTAACCATGTCATCATCGAGCTTCCAAACAACTGAATCATATGTGCACAAAGACCAGTCCTCTAAAGATGACCACTCAACCCCTTTTGCTTGAGATCTAGATTCAATGTCCTAAATGGGATCTTCATCAATAATGAAGCAACCACATCCCATCTACGTCTCCCAACCTGTATGAAATCATCAATGTGTAGATCTTCCAGGTCAGAGAGGTCTTTCACAAAAGAATTTGCATCATTGGGACTAATCAATTATACATCTTCATGTGTAGGAGGAAAATAAGGCTGAATGACTTCATCTTCATCAAGAGGGATCACAGATACCAATATTGCCTTCTTCTCATCTGGATATTGCACTTCATCAAGGTCTTCTTCTTCTTGGAAAATTTCTTCATGGATGTGCTCTTTAACCAAGTCTTCATCATCAAAGAATTCACCATCCTGATCTTGATCTCTAACAAGTTTGCATACTTCTTCAGGCATAAAAAAGGATCGATCTTGAGACGAAAGACCTTCCTTGTAGTCGTACCTTTTTGTCACAGCGTTACACAATGACTTTACTCTAAAGTAAGAAATGGAAAACTCCCATGCCATGTTCAAGGTAGTTTTCCTCTCATAATTTTGAAGGATAACATTGTATTCTTGTTTTCTTTGCACAAGTAACTTGACCAGGAGGTCCTTATTATGGCAGTTTTCAAGTAATTGTTCACAAAACGAATTTTCTTCCTGTATGTTTTCCTTGAAGAACTCAAAACTTTTCTCATTACTATCATCTTCAATCTCTTCCTCCTCAACTACGATTTCATCAGATTTCAACAAGATCTGAAAGAAACAAACATCCCTGGAGAACATCCCGAAGGTCTTGAAAAATATCTTCGAGCTTCTGATTTATAGGGCCCCAATGCTTGAGGAAGTCTCGAATAAGGATTATTGAAGAAGAAATACTTTTAGGGATACAAGAATGTCTGATCCAATCTCTTTTACTGTCTTCAAGAGATAAGATAAACAATCGTACAATCATGTCTTCTTTCTCTTGTGTATGATGAATTCAACAAACTCAGTGACATGTGCAATGATGGATCGCAATGTAGGATGGATCGCAATCAAACTTGGGGACATGAATAAACTATTTCATAGGGATTTTATTTGGATACCAATACATAGACTGAACATCCAATGCTTTGTATGCCTCATGAAAGCGCCATAGGCACATCTTTCCATCACTTGGATAAACACTTTAATGGAGTTTCCATATGAGATCAAGGCTCATCAAAGGAAGGAAAGGATAATCAGGGAAAGTTGGGTTCTTGGAAGGTGGAGTCACCAGATTAACTTCAAGAAGATCTCATCAAGGGTGGAAGGGGAACATCCTTCAAGTGGAGTCGCCAAGAAAGATAGGGGTAAAAGGATTTGGGATGGTAGCTTTCTAAAGTGTCATTAGGGAATAAAACAAGATTCAAAATCCTCCCCGACAATAGTGCCAAATTGTTATTGTGAAAAATGTAGGTTGGGAAAATCCCAATCCAATCCACTGGATGGCGATAATAATGGGAGAGCTTACCCACTGTCACCTCATATAAACACTCCCTTGCTTCTGTGAAGGAAGAATCTGAAACAAGGGGGAAAATGAGATGGAAAGTGATACTTATGAAGAGATTCCCCTAGAGGTCAAGTTACTAGGTGGAGAGTGGATTGACAACGAGCTTTATAGGTGGTTTATGGTTTCCAAGTGTTTGAGTACCTGCAGAATATAGTTGTACCTTCTTGAGACACAAGAAAATACAAGATACAAGCTAGATAATCAATGGACAAGCAAGTTAAGATTTATGTCCCTATTTGTGGTAGTCAACTGAAATATATATCGGCAATTAAATGATAGCTTAAAGCTACTAAATAAGATGCTAAAATCTAGTAAATGATGTAAGAGATAAGCTAGAAAGTACTAGTATAACTCAAGTATGAAATCATAAGACTTTAGCAACAAAACAAGGTCATTATAAACAAGTATTGCAGAGATATATTATCATCCTTGTGGCTGTAGCAAACTATTGCTACAACATAATCTTTCAACCCACAAAAGGTACAAGTAAACCACCCAAAAAGTGCGTTGAGACTAGTAGATTATTATGGCAGCTTGCTTAGCAAATTTTGACGGTTGAAATGTAAGTTATAAATAAAAAAGAGAGTGATTTGTTGTAGCCTTAATGGTTGTAGCTTTTGTTTAGCTATATCTCCAAGAAAACAAAGTAGACCAAGATGCCCTAGAGGATTTAGCAACCTGAAATAATCAACAATAAACGCCAACTTGAACAATATCAATATCTCACTAAATCACGTTTATCAAAGCAAATAATTTATTTCTCCAATGCAAACTTTAGATTAGTTCCTTTAAAATTTGGGTGAATGGAGTCTTGAAAAGCATGTGTTAGATAAAAATAATCCCTAGGGGTATAATCCCTCTTACTCCCTAGGGTATGTAAATCAAACTAAGGTAAATCAAGGAGGGTGTACACCCTTGTACTCCTCCTAGGTTTTCAACCAACAATAACCACAAAACAAGCAAGAAAAATTAACAATTGCATATTTTCTTTACCAATTCCAAGAGAGATGCAAGAATAAACCCTATTTCACCAAGAAAATTACCATTCATAAGCAAGAGAAGAATTATCCAAGAGGTGCATACCACCTTATCTCAATCATTCACCAAGAGATATCACCAAAAATCATTTGTATAACCAAAATGCCCAAGTAGGGCACAAATTTCAGTCACTAGTCTTCTCACAATGGGAGAGATATGATGAAAATGAAATAGAGATGATATATATTTATACAAATCCTATAAAACATAGTTTTTCCACACAACTTAGGGTAAACAACAAATTAAGGGGACAAAAACCCTTACTTTTCCCCTTTACAATTTAAAATTTGATTTTGCACAATAGAAACCCTAGAAAAGTCATGACATCACCCCTTTAGGGAAACGTTTTGGCATCTTTGGCAAGTCATTGAGGTTGGGATTGAAACATTGGGCCTCCAAAGGACTTATTCCAAGGTGTTGGGGCCTTCTCCACCAATTCAAGGTATTTCTTCCTCAAAATTGTGCCATGTGTCCTCATCACCACCAAATCCTAACCCATGCATTACGTCAAGCCCTCAAATGTAACGTTTTATCCTCCAAAGGAAAAACATTGGGATAGTAGGGGCATGGGTGAGTTTCTCCAAGGAATCTCTCAATCCTCCAAAGGCTAGTATCATCATCCAGTGTGTGGGCCATGGTATTCAACCCGTGGGCTTCAATCCCCAAGGAATCCCAAGCTAGGCTTGTTCTTCCAAAGCTGTCCACCAACTAGGTCTTGTAAAGACAATGAATACGCCCTCCAAGGATCTCAAGTCAAATGCATCATAATGAGTAAGTCAAATCAATAAATAAGTCATTTAAGCATATACATCCAAACCACCTCATCAAAATAAACAAGTTCTCAAAGACCCTATGCAATTTTCCTAGTTTAGGTATGGGAGGGTTGACAAAGCGACCTATTGGGTGAGTTGTACCTCAAGTTTAGGAGTGTTTCCCAAGTGGACCTTTCTATAATTCATGTGCAAGGAGTGACATGGATGGGGTCAATAATCCTGGGCACGGGGTTCATGACATACAAGGGATTGTAGTGTCTCATTTATGTGTGCCTTTGTAGAGTGTGTGTTGCACCTTCATTTTCAATGCAACCTTTTTCCAAGCCCATTTATTTCCTTTTATTCTTTTAAGATGTTTCCAGGTTGAAGCCAAGGTGGGGATTCTAACTAAGCATGAAAAATAGTGCCCACCTTGACTCTACCCTGGTCACATCATGCTTCCCTAAGTTGAAAACATGTGTGGGGCTTCTACCTAAGCATTAAAAATAGTGCCCACACATGCTCCACCTTGGTTGGCATTTTTCATTAGTTTTTTTTTTTTACGGGTCCCATCAATTTATTTGGTGAGAGACATTTCATTGTCCTAAGGATCATTAGGCAAGAATATAGAAGGTTCATGATTTCCTTTTATCTTTTTCTAGCTATAATCCTCTGGGCCTTCAGCTCTTTCTTCCCATGAGATGAGGAACAATCCCTTCTTGGATCAGTACACCCAAAAATCCCAAAAGGCAAGGAGATGATGGGATGAAGTTTGGAAAGTGACAAGTATGGTCTAGAATGGCACAATGACTCATCAAGACGACCTCCCAGTAGAAAACCTATCCCCAAGGGTGACCCACTTGCTAGGGTGCAATGTCAACCACCAAAGTGAAACATGGAAAAGAGCATAATGTCCAAGAAAACGTTACATAATAAAATAAGTAATATATGCAACAAACTCAAATGCCTCAAATATTAAAATGAAACTCACCATAATACTTGACTTGTACCTCATGGAGCAAGACCCAATGTCTTCTGGAAGCCAACTAATGTGGTGGATATCGTCGTGATGAACCTGGAACTATGGTGGTGAGGTGGGTCTCTATATGTGCAAGTTGACACTTTTGGTTAGGTTTTCTCTCGGAACTCCATGTCTGCAACCTGAGGGCCTCGAGACATCATCTCCTTAGTTGTCCCTAGGATTTGGGGATAACACAACCCTCAAAACCATCTAGCTCCAAAATTTTATAGGTGAGTTACACTATCACTTATGTATGTTCCATATACACTTCGGGTTAATGTGTGATGACCAGAGGGGGGAATCCTTGTGCAATCTAAAGATTAAAAATGAACTTTACCTACCAAAAACCACTTTAGATCTGTGTAACAACTTGTTGTAAGTTAAATGACAGACCTGGAATTTACATTAAATCAATTTCAGATGGCAATTAATATGTTGATTTACACTTGCAATGTCAAACAATCTTTATTTTTGTGAAAACAATTTATATAGGGCTTCAAATATGCTTGGGAAACTGTCAAACAATCTTTATTTTTGTGATTACAATTTATATAGGACTTCAAATATGCTTGGGAAACTGCATATTTGTGTGTAAATAACCAAAAAACAACGAAGCAAAACTCTGAAATTTTCTTTATGACTGTAGTGACTTGAATTTTATGAGTGGAGTAGAAAATTGATAGAGTAGGGGGGAATTCTTGAGGTCAATCAACTCATAAAATTCAAGTAAGAGCAATCAAACACATCATGAAATGAAATTTAGCTAGCAAAATAGAGGATGCCTTTATCCCAAAGCTGCAAGTACAAAGTTAAGAGGTATTGGCTTTGACTTCAAATCACTCCACGGGATGTCAAATCTCTTCCAAAGAACCTTCTCTCACCAGGACTAGGGATGTAATCACATGAATAGGATGAGAGAAACATCTAACTCTCATTGAATTTCATGTTCTCTCACACTCACTTGAATGAAAAGAATGAGATGAAAGACTAGACAATTCAAGCAAATAATTGATGATGAACCCTCACTACCCCTCCAACTCTTATAAACTTTATCTTGGGAGTGTACATATAATATCTCTCAAAATAGAACAAGATAAATGTATTTGAATCCCAATCAAGGAATCCTCAAGTAGGGTGCCCTAGCTCCATGCTATTGATAGATGGATTTGTGAGAAATAACCCTCAATTCCTACCAATAATAATCCCTCAAGAAGGGTGCATGAGATAGAGGATATGAATGCCTTAAAAAAGTAGGGAGTTTTCATGAATAGGATTCCAAATTGGATGCCACCCTCAACCAAAAATAGGTGTGAAACCATTGCTCAAAATAGCCTCCCATTGAAGCACTCTCCTTCTTGTCGAGAATAGAGCATGCGTGAGTGAATGGATAATGTCTAAATACCCTAGAAGTATCTAATTATTGTGTTTCCCTCTTGAAATAACACAAGTATGTATATATAATATCCACCATTTTCTTTACTTGGATTCCTAGTGGAAATAAATGAGGTGAATCTTGAAATAGAACTACTAATTGGAGCGCTCTCCCCAGGTAGATATAACACACATTCATGATGGAAAAATCAACATAAAATTTTATTGGGCTAGGTTGCACTTCTCCAAGCTATAAATAAGAATTAACTTGACATGCGTGCTAACCAATAATAGAACCAATCTTGGTACAAAATTGTTCTTCACAAAAAGTTAAATGTCGTCCAAAAATAACATCTAGAAAGCCTCTAGAAGTGGTGCACTCTCGTCCAAAGGTAAAAGTACCGTGTGCAATAATAAAACTGAAGTACACTAAATACAAGTCAAGTAAACTCCATCCAAATCAATTGAACTCCTCCTCAAGTAGGGTGCACCTCTTGAAGATCTCATGAAGTGACATGTGGTAAAATCATTTACAAGGAATGGAAACCACTGAACTAGGGAGAATTCATCAACTATTCAAGAGAATTGAGAATTAAAAATCAAGAAAGTGCAAGGAACATGGTCAAAAGGTCAACATGGAAGTATGACAATGTGACACACCAAGGTACATGTTACTTCCAAAAGTGACAAAAACCCTAATTTTGACCTAAAAACCAAATTTCTCGAAATGACTTGAGATTTGACACCAATATTGCTCACAATACTAGGTATCTAAAATATGGTCAAATATTAAAATAGAAAACCCTAATTTTTGACCCAAAAATAGGCATTGTTGGATTGCCACCAAATTCTAACCCCCACGATGTACCTCAATATTGGGTATCAAAAAATGTGATTAAATTTGAAAATGCAAAAAATTATTTTTAGACCTAGGTTTACTGGCTTTGACCTTTTTATTTTCCATGAAATACATATTGCGAGGAAACCCATCATGTACTTTCCCTCATTTCAAGGATGGTACCTAGGGTAAACTAGATTGCACATAAGCTTCAAGCTTTGTCAACATAATGCTCAAGGCCATTGTGACAATATATTCATTAAGGGAATTGAACCTGGGTGGGGAGGATAATAATCATTCCTCTCAACCCCTCGAGCTAGACCCAATCGACCACTGGCTTTGACCTAGGTCAAAACATCTCATAATTTCACAAAAACAAAACCACATGCTCATCTCTCAAAATGGTATCCAAATATACTTTCATTTTAAGAAAGATAGAATTTCTAAAAATATAGATTTTCCAAGACTATGAATATTGAAAATCTAAAAGTGACCGATTTGAAGAACTCTCAATTAGGTGCCCAAAAATGTCATCTACCACTAAAAAATATCAAATTTATAAAAATAGTTGAATCAAGATTCTAAAAGTTCCCATCTCACTATCCCAATATTCTAGGCATCCTCCAAAATTTGAATGTCAATTTGATGTGTGGGAAAAACCTGCTAAAAATAGACCCGGAAACTTGTTAAAAATAACACAACATGTGTTATCTAATGAACATTGATTTCTGGATGATCTACAAACACCCATACACTATAACTTTGAAACATGATCTAGTTGAAATAAAGATTTGTAACAATGTATCAATATAGACAATGTACTCATGAACTGTTGATGACAAATACTAAACTATGTGATGTTGAGTTCTTCTTGTATGATGTTTTTTTTTTGTTTGTTAGTGTGTCTGTTACCTACGGGACTAACCTGTGGTCTAAGAAACTGCGACCCAGGGGCATCTAAGCTGTCAAAATCACTCGGGGATCGCACCAGGCCTGGGACACACCAACCCTTAACATGGATGGATTTTTTGGGTGTCTCCTCCCGACTATCGCGAGTTTCGAACCTTGATCGCCTTACAGAACGAAACCCTCAAAATCCAATTGCGCTACTGAATTTTGACTCATCTTGTATAATGTTAATAAACTATTGATGTTAAATTGATAAAAGAACTCACGAGAAATCCAACTTAAGATAGAATGTATTTTTCATAAACATATGTTGGAACTTAATACTTGAATTTGTGTGAACAAATATTATGTTAACATGTTTGTGATTGCAAAGATTCTCTTGCATTACATTACCAAGAAGAAAACAAAAGCTAGTTTCTAGCAAATGATAACCCTTAGTTGTGACATGTATAGAAAAATTTATATAGTGAATATATTCTCTCCCTAGGGTGGGTGTTGGCATGTCTTATTAATAAATTTCAATTCATAATAGTATACCGTGTGTTGGCACAAATACCGTGTGACCTCAAACTAGCATACCGTGAGGTGATTGGGTGTTGATATGTTGTGGGAAGGCCGTTTTTTTTTGTTGATGGTCAAAGCCTATACACTTAGAGGAACATTTGATTAAGGATTGTGGCCTGTCTTGGTGAAACGCTACGTGTACACTTACATTTTCATAACAGAGAACCAAGGAACTGCAATTATGATTGATCTATATCTGAACACGGGCTCGCTCCCATTGAAAGTGTGAAGTAAGCTAGTTACTTCACATTCACCATGCATATGAAGACCACTAAGGCTTGAAGTCTTGTAATTTGGGAGATTACTATGTATCTATTGTTTTTTTCCTCAAAATTTGAAACGAGGTTATAAGGAAAATACAATTGAAGGAAAATACAAGTTGAACGCTTGCAATTGATTAAAAAAAGGTTTACATTCACAATTAATATTTTTTTTACAGGATTTTTTTCCTCAAAATTTGAAACGAGGTTATAAGGAAAATACAAGTTGAACGCTTGCAATTGATTAAAAAAAGGTTTACATTCACAATTAATATTTTTTTTTACAGGATTTTAGTTAGGTTTCATGTGCCATACCTTATAATAAAGATATTACGTTTTTTGATGGTGAATGTGTTCTTAACTTGTTTTCAAATTGAAATAAGGGGTTTAAGGGCATTTGTGTGCTATGGAGGATGATTTTCATAGAGGTTTATGATGTTTTTTTTTTTCTAGTATTTAATACTAATGTTTATTTTGACAAACAAAATAAGCACACAACATGGTCATGTTCTCATTATGTAAATACACAATCATGGTGAAATTTCTCAAATTCAATATTTTTGTAAATTGAAAAATAATTCAATGAAACATTTGTATTAAGTGGAAATTGTAAATCAAAGTGTCTCTTGAATCAAGGTTGAGTCATTCATTTGTAAAAAGTGTGGAGATACAAATCCTTTCAAAGTCAAAAATCAATTGTTATTATTGTCAAAAGGACCTGCTTGAAATTGAATAAGGAGGTCATTTTCATCAAATTATGATCATTGTAAAATCACACTTTGGAGTGTATGATCAGTCGTACCCGACACACTAAAGTATTTTAGTGACAACTGTGAGTGAGTACAAGCGAGTGTGACACAAGTAAACACAAGAGAGCAGGACAATTATAGATCTAATTGGGTAGAGAAGGAAAGCATTTGCAAAGTGCCAATCAATAAATTAAAAAACTACACGACACCTTACATGATTTGTATACTTGTGTTGTTGATATTCAAAAGAAAATTGATCTGAAGAATAAATTGATCTAATCAATTCAACTAAAATCAATTGAAAAGGAGTAGGAAATGCTAACAATGCAAATTGTGACACAAATGACCCAATGCAAAAAGTTGATGCCACTTGTGACATAAATGACCTACTGAAAATGGTTGATACATATGCAACAAAATATATGGTTGATGATTCCTAAGTGGTTATGAGATGAAATCATTCAATAATAGTGAATTAATGAAGACAAGTTTTGTTAAACACGAGTCACAAACAGAGGATGTCAAAGCACAAAATCATACCAAAAGTAGTGTAAGTGTCTGTGAACTTGAATTTTCTTTTGAAGTTACAAAAAAAAACATTGATATTTCCAAAATCATTGTTAGACATTGGGAATAATTGTAATTCAACATAAAATGATATGGCTTAGGATATGAAAAATACAATAGCTTTCATATTCTTGACTACTCCAAACTAGTTCAGTTTATGAGTGCCCGATTTCATGTTGAAAATTTGATGGGGAAAGATTTAATTATTCAACAAGTTGATGCAGGATTTGATGATAAACAAATTGAATAAATTCTTAATGAATTCCAAAATTTTTATTGAGTTCACCATATGGAGACATAGTGTTTTGATCTCCACCATTGTCTTCATTCTGAGAAAACAAATAATCTTTTAGACAAATGTAGAAAGAAAAAGATTTAGAAACAAATAATTCATTATGGTTGGATAAGTTATTGGTGATGGAATCAACAAATTGAGATTTTGCACAAGTCTTACTGTTGAGTTCAGAGACAATTAAATATGTATTTGAATGGAAAATTTACAAAAGGAGTTGGCTTTCGATCAATTGTACAAACGATAATTTTGTGCATCATTGGGGCCCAATTCAAATTGAAAATTGAGTCCAAGACAAATGGTAATCCCTTGCACCTTAAAGGAGGGGAAGTATACAAACGAAATAAGAAAGGTACTCTCTTGCACCTCAAAGGGGAGACTACATTAATGAAGACAAAATGGAACTCTCTTGCAACTTAAGGGGGGAGTACATTGAGAAAATAGTTAGTGGTTAACTAAAACCATTAGATACATGGTATCTAATGCCATACTAGATAAATCATGTCATTTCATTTAGATTCCTAGATCTAGTGGCACAATGAAATTCACCACTCTTTTAATGGTGTCTTTGAGAAATTATCCATACATCTACTTACATCAACCATGAAATTGGAGATTCTTAATGGCAAACATGGATGCATGGATGATAGAAGTTAATCCTGACAATTTTAATTAGTAATTGAACATGATCTCTTAGATTAGATTGGTTAATCACTAATAAATGAGATCTTTAACGTAAAATATGTGAATTCTTAGGAAACATAAGAAGACAAAATAAAAGGAAAATGAAGTAAATGATGGTAGTACCATAGAGTGTCTTGATCAATGATACAAAATTATAAGTTAAATGGACCTCCTTTTTCTTGATATAATATGTAGAATGAATAAATCCATGGTAGTAGTGGTTGAAAATTGACAGTTTTGAAGAAGATCACAAAGATTGTAAAGAAAGACTTCAAAAGATCCATGTGCTCAACCATAACTACCTTATGTTTTGGACCAAAAATTCCTTCCAATTTCAATCTTCCATAATTGAATGTTTCTTTTATGATAGAATGGAGACATTGTGTGGGAAGGCTATTAGTAGTCATAAAAGAAAAACAACATTACAATTACCAACTTTACTAACTTGGAGTCGATAAAAACCCAATGAGGTGGAAGAGTTAAAGAGTTTGGAGTCGATATAAACCCAATGAGGTGGAAGAGTTAAAGAGTTTGACTTGGATTGGGAAAATCCTTTCAAGTAAAAAATATATATAAAGGAATACACATATTTTTGATGATTTGTTTTCATTGATATTTAATAAATGACAGTGTTTTAGGGGTAAACCCTCCAAGTTCTTCCTCACATTTCATGAATGACATTTTGGGTAAATTCCATTGACATGTACTCCTAACCCAAAGGGACTCTATCAGACTTGAACTCATGACCTCTCATCAATCTCTACCTTGAAACTAGTTGGTTGAAACCAATTAAGCTAACCAACTAGGATAAATCTTGTTACACATACACAAACATATATCAAAGAGTATATATATATATATATATATATATATATATATATTCCATGGAAAATTTTCTCAAGGAAATCCTCCAAGCACTTCCTCACATTTTGTGAGTGGTTCTTGGGGTAAATGTTATTGATGGTCTGTTACCCCTCATTTTGGAAGGGGTTAACCCTAGTTAAATTCTTCACTACCCCTTTGTATTTCTGAGATGTAGACAACTGGGGAACTTACTTGTTTTCAGACATCTTTCTAAGCTAGAGGATTTGAGGTCAAGTTAATTAATTATATGACAATTGAAGAACCCTAGGGTTTGAGGACATGGCATTGGTTTCATTAATATTTTTATACATCTTCACTATTCCTAATGCAATGCACATTCCCCAAGGTAGTTCACACATAACAAAGCAATTCACATTTCCTAAGGAACCGATAAAATACTTTTGGGATCTTTCTACATGCATGGGTGTCCTCTTCAAATGCCACATTGAAGATCTTGGACCCTTCTATTTTATCACCTTTTGAGCTATTTCTTACTTGATAGGAGGGTTCGCCCCTACATGTGGATGTTATACTATCCATTTGAGGGTCTCATGATCCATTGTTGTCTTGGAGGGTCACTTACCATAATTTGTGGAGGTTCCTTGCTTGAGATATGGACATGATCTTCCCTTGGAGTCATCACACATGCTTGTTGGAACTGATTTAGAGGAGGCATCCACTTGTAGAGGGTCTTTTGATTGCTTGCAGAGCCTCTTATCACTGGAGGACTCATGTGCCCATGTCGGAGGACACTAGGGGATTTACACACTACACTTTTAGGGAAGGTTTTTGACCTTGCACATGACTTATGTAGCTGTTTTGGAGGGGTTTCCCCCTTTGGAGGATTTTATTTCATGATTTTGAGGACATTTTTTCCTTGGAGGCCCATACATCCACCTTGGAGGAAACTTAAATGGGTTGACTTGCACACTTTGAGGATTTTGTTGAGAATCTACACACTTGGGGGGCCTTTGGAGGCTAAAAATGCACCTTGGACACTCTTTCTTCCCTATCCTATGGAGATGCCCTTTTCTCTTTGCTATTATCACTTTGATTATTGCACATGTGGTTTGACCACTTTATTTTATTATTGTTTTTTAGTAATTAGTTGTAGGGAAATTGAATTTTACTTTTCTTAGCCTAAATCTAAGGATCACTTCTGAGATAATATTGTTTTATTGTAAAGGAAAGTGAGCATCACTCTATATAAAGAGATGCCCTTCCTCATTTGTACTCATGGTTGGATTTTTGAAGCTCTCACTCCTTGGATCTTAATTGGCATATCTTTCTTGGAGCATTTATAGTGTAAAGGTTTCTTTCTTTTGGATGAATGTTGTAAATTCTAAAAGCTTCTGTATATTGGTTAGTGTTTGGTGCTTAAGGATTAATGTGAAATGTTCAAGTCTTCTATAAGCCTTCATGATTGATCCATTTGAGGGGTAAGTTTACCACTTGGAAGGAAGATGTTCTAGTGTTTCCTTCCTTCTTCCTTTGTTGGTTTAGTGATTACTTTCTACCATGCTTGGATTTTTCTTTGGTTCCCCAACAAAAGTATCAAGTAAGTTCATCAAATCATAGTTGATCTTGTGGGTGAAGGTTTTTTCATTGATGCTCCCTTCTTGTAGACCTTGATATTCATTGTTAATCTAGATTGGGTGAAATATTATTCTTCCTCTTGGTTCTAATCCCTAAGCCCTAATCCTTGAATGAAATAAGCCAACTCTTTGGAAGGTTTCTTCTTGATGTCATTTCCATTTGATTCACCTTGAATCCATTTCCCTAGTTGGACTTGGCACTGTTCTCTATTTCCTTCCATCACTTATTTCAAAACCCTGAAAACCCCAAAACTTCGCTTTACTAAGACTACTCTCAACTTCACAGTGTGCCTCATTTCTTGGTATTAGTAATTCTACTAGGGATACCCCATTGAATCGGAGGAGAGCCGACTTAAAATGAAGGGGATATGTTAATAAGGTGATAGTGGTGACCATCCTAACAATTTCCCTTGAGTTGTACCTTGTGGATTGGGGATTTTATCATTAAGTACAATTTGAGCAGTAACATTTTGGCACCGTTGCCAGGGATAAAGTCTATTCTCTGGGAAATTGAAGACGAAAGATTTGTGAGTGTCTTGTTGAAGATCTCCTTCTCACATGGAAACTCCATGAAGGGAAAAAACCCTTGTTCCTTATAGATTTTGAAGACTTTGATAGATGTACATGTGAGCACATCCATCAATGTGAAGGCTCTTGAAGAAAGGCTCATCTTGGTGAATCCTCCTCAGTATTTGTATAAGTTATGATCATTTTTCATTTTAGATTTCATTTTCATCCTTACATTAAAGACCTAGAAGAAAATAAGGAATGGAATTAGCTCGATGGCTAGCCAATTGGTATGTTTTTTTTTATTTTTCAAATATCTGGGGCTTTCCTCATGAGTATCCCAATGTAGATGCAAGGGTAATTTTGGGATTTCATGGTTGTGGTGATTCAATCATACGACATATATCCTCCTTCATTGAAGTCAGTTCAAGCATTGGCCTCTTTCACAAAGATTATATGATGAATTTTTTTGTGATAAGTCTCAAAGGGGATGCAAGGATGTGGTTTGAAAGTCTTGTGAAGGGAGAAATTTAATCTTTTGTAGGGTTTATTAAAGCATTCTACAGATGTTGGAGCCCTTATGATCGTGAGCAATGGATGCCCATTGTTAAAGAGGATTAAGGAAGATATATAGTGAGCATAATCCTATTGAAGAGGCTCTTGGCCTTCCACTAGCTGATGACGAAGCCAACACTAAAGAAGGCAACCCAAATCTGAAAGAAGAGCATTTTTCGGCCTCAAATACCAGCATTGAAACAGACAGGGAAACTTGCAAGTAGCCTCCAATTACTTCCAGCCCCATGCCTAGACATTCTAGGAGCAAATTATATGAAGAGGAAGGGTATGACACAGTTTTTAAGTTCTTTGGTGACATTGGTTCTCCCTCTTTGCATGATAACAATGACTATGCCGCATTCCAAGTAGACACGGATGGAAACTCTTCCAAGAGACATGACATCATGGTTGAATTTGAGGATTTTCTTGATGAAAAAGGAATGAACAACTCTAATGACATCATGGTTGAATTTGAGGATTTTCTTGATGAAAAAGGAATGAACAACTCTTCCTCCAACTCTGTCTGGATAGAGAATCGCCTTAACAGTCCATGAACATCCATGAGTTGCATTATGAAAACAAGAGAAGGGTACCATGATAACCACGATGGGGAAAGGTACAGGTCTGTGTTTTCTCTGCATAGAATGAGAACAAAGAGAAGTTGTCTTGATGCTCATGGAGGATAGATCCTGAAAGTTGTGGATGATATAATTTCCGCTCCCTTACAAATTGACTAGGGCACCATCAAAACTGAGGAACAACCCTCTATAAATTCTGCAATCTACTTGGAAGGGGGTATGCCACGATACCCTAAATTTCATAGCCCAAGCAGAGAAAACAATAATTATGATCACAGGTATGCTGAAGTCAGGAAATTTGAACAACCCTCTAAGGTTAAGAAAGCATGTGCCTATCTCCCAAATCCTAAGAACACTAACATCATTAACTTGTAGGTAGACAGTTTCAGGTCATATGTAGTTTATTTTGATGGCTCTCCTGATTTTGAATGTGCAATTGATTGACTATTATTGTGGAAAATTTGGGCCATGAACTTGATAAATAAGAAGTAGAGGACTGTCTCCCCGTGGATAAAGATGCTCATCCTGAGGACGAAGGTCCTAGTCGTCATAAAGATGATGGACAGAAACAAGATGACTGGTGCAAAGGCGATTGGTTTCCTAGAATTGATAAAGGTTTATATGTGCAGGAAGAAATATTCCACCACCTCGACAGGCCCTATCCACAAGAAGGTAAAGAAAAGTCTCTTAGCAGAGATGTCATGGCTTTGATTGAAGACAATCCGGCCGAGACTAAGATCGTTGATAAGATAAAATCTGAATGATGTATCATTCTTACTATGGCTCTACCTGGACACAAAAAAAATGTGGCAAATCCATCCCTGGGTTTCCATTGGATTTGGAACAAAACCAAAAAACTTACTTCCGACAGTTCGATGGTTCTCCAGTCCACGATATTAAGAATAGTGGCGAATACGGTGCTGACCCGATGAAAATTCTTGATAAGATGCGACCAGAAGAATACCTCCCCAATGGTATACACCTCGAAGGCATGTTCGATAAGAATCCATGAGGGGATTTCTGTGGTCTATGTATTGCCCACCACGAAGATAAAAGTCACCAGCGAAGGGGTGAAGCACATGATGGTCTGAATAATGGTGCCCTTACCCATATTTCTTGGGAAAATATTTGCAAAGGGATTATGGCATATTGTAGGTTGTCTATTCTTGAATCTATGGCTCAGTTTCATCACCAAAACAACATGGATTGTCCTCCACTCTCGACTGGTCACTAAGTAAGCTTGAATGAGCCATCTACTATCGCACATAAGATTGAAGAAGCCAGGGATTTCAATTTTGAACTTTTGATTCCCTATTCAGATGATGGTCCTGTACATACAAAACCAGGCTGTGAGAAGTCTCGGTGTGTAAAGCTGCATCTCCAACCTGGTGATGAAGAACCTTATAGATCGGTGGACTGTGATTTTAGCCATGAGAGACAAGCATAATTCCATTCTTGAGGTACTATATAATTCCATAATTCCAAGGGAGTGACTATATAAGTATTTGAAGCTAACTTTGTTCCATCTATTGAGGTACTAGAAGTATTCCGAGTTGAATCTCTTGGAGTTTCAAACTCCTTAGGTGTTTGATATTTAGAAACATCTTTAATTTCTTCATCCAAGTTGCTTGGTTTATCAATTTTTGTATAAGAAGTGACTTTACTAAATGAATTTGTATTAGGAGTCTATTGACTGTTTGGATTTCCCCCTATTGATTATCAATTGATTTGGAATCAATATAATTTTCCTCATGAAAGTATTTCCTTGGTGTTTTTTTGTAGTGTATCAAAAGAGCTAGGATTATCCTGCTCAGTATTCATAGTAGAAGTAGACTCACTTTGTTTTGAGATTGATGAGTCTTGTTGTTGATTGGTATTTGCATGTTGTTGTGAATTTGTATTTTTAATATTTTTTTGTTGTGATAGCTTTTCTAGTTTTTCCTTTTGACAATATATATTCAGCATTTTCCACTATTCCTACATCCAGGAAGTCTTGACTGCATTCCTTTTGAAAAGTTTCAATTTTCATCTTTTTCCTCTGAATTTGGTGTACAAAAGATTTTAAAAATAATCTCATTATAATGATCAAACCTCTTGAAAATGATGTCAAAAGGAGCCTCTTCATGTATATAAGCCTTAGTGTACATCACATATTTCAAGTGAGCATTGACAACATCATCTGGATCATATCTGTAAAAATAAATATTGTAAAGCCAAACTTCTTCTAAGCTGCAGGCTTCACATTTGCATGATGTCGATCCAATAAATAATAAACACAAAGATTAATGGAGCCTCTTCATGTATATAAGCCTTAGTGTACATCACATATTTCAAGTGAGCATTGACAACATCATCTGGATCATATCTGTAAAAATAAATATTGTAAAGCCAAACTTCTTCTAAGCTGCAGGCTTCACATTTGCATGATGTCGATCCAATAAATAATAAACACAAAGATTAATGGGGAAATTAGGCCACGTCGTCATAGAGTTCTTTCTTTAACACTTGGTTATACCAGTAAGTGTTGTTTGATGTGTTATTTCTTTCAAAGCTAGCCTCTCAGGATATATGTAGGAAACAAAAGAGGACTTGATTCACAACAAAAGATCCCAAAATAAATGAAGTGTTTATCTAGAAACCAATCTCCTAATCCTTGTAGAGATTTTCTTATCTCTGAACTAATTTTGGGAGGTGGTTTTCCAAATAGAAACTAATGCAAATATATCATGAAATAATCACAAATGTCATAAAAATGAGTCTTATATTTACTGTTCCATAAAATTGAAAAATAAATATGGATGGGGTCTTCATTAACTTTCTAATTCCACTTCATCAAGGGAAATGGTAAAATAGGAATCACAACATCAACTAAATAGGCAAACATATGAAATCCAATCTCAAATATTGAAGGAACTTCCAAAGATTTCTTAACTGCTTATGAAAGATTTGTAGATGAAATTTGAGCCTAGTTAAATCTCTTTCCCTCTTTAGTAGTATGATGAGATAATAGGACCCACTCCAACTTGAAATGTTGGGGTCCTGTTCTCCAAATAGACTACACGAAATTTTGATATCCATTGCATGTGGTTTTTTAAATATTGTGATGGGGTATAGTTTTCTTCCCTTTACCTAACGAGTTAGGGTCACAACACCAATTTTTTTATTAACTTTACTAATTTTTCTCCTTCTTTCTTAAGAACATTTTGTTCAAAATCTACCATGAAATTCTTGTCTAATAACACTTCAAGAATATCAAGCTTATACATCTTGTTTAAGTCCTCATGCCTAAACGAACCTACTACCAATTTTGCATCATTAACAATGGTACATGTCTTAACATCTATATGGGCCATGAGCCAATGTACCATATCATAATATGGAAGTATGAATGTCCTTGTTATTATCTTATGAAGACACAATCTTCTAATATCAACATAGTCATCAACATCATATTATGCTTCTTCTTCAAAATTTCTAGCTTCCCAGAACTCATAAATTGCTACCCAATTCACTGTCCTTTCCTTCCCAATCATATATGTCGTATCTATATAGAAAGAGGAATTGGGATTATGTTCTTCATTTTCCTTTTATTTCACCTTTGATCTTGATTTTGATTCAAGCCTTTGTTCAGGGACTTTGAATGGCTTGAATTTTCCTCTCCTCCCCATTATACCTACAGTATTTACAATAAATCGAATAAAAACCCTTTCTTGCAATTTTTCAGAATTGAAATTGATAATTTGGAAAGAGGATTGATAAAAATATTATCTATATTAATGAAAACTGAAAAATATGTTTCCTTACGTATAACTGAAAACGTTTACTCAAAATAAACAAGTGAGTTAAAATCAAACTCAAGGTAGTAGAATAGTATTTTACCAGGCGAGGAATTAAAACTAAAAATATCTAGAACTCCTTGAAATTAAAGGATATCATTGATTTCAAATTGGTTTGTATCAATTGAATTAAATGAAAAAATTAAAAATCGATGACACTTGCTTTCGAATTCAAGCTTGGGGTTAAATCAAATATTAATTGACTATGTGTGTGTTTTCAAAATTGTATTCAACATCTGATAATCAAATTAATTCGCGGGAAATCTACCCTGATACTTTTCCACATAGTGGAAGTGGATGATATGGGAGTCGTAAAACCGTATCCCCAGGGATCTAGTTAGGCTCAAACCCATGACCTCTTCCCTTCATGAAAAAGTATAAACACGTCTTACCAACTGAGCTGACCCTTGAAACTGACAGCCGATAATCTGGTGTGGGACAGATATATCATTTGATTTTTTACCCTCGATTTGGATAAATATTACCATGAAATAAATCCGGTATCCAAACATATGCGAGGTTTGAAATAAGGTGTATGCATAGCGTAGATCTCGAATGTGGCTGAAATAAGTTTGAAAACTAAAAAATGCATCCGTCATCTGGACATCCGAGGATGTTAGACATCAAGTTATAAGCTTATTCTCAGATCTGGATGTGATTTATTCCTTCATGATTTAAGTACATCCATATGTGTTAGAGGTAGAAGATATATTGACATCTCCAAATATGGAACACAACAAGTATTAACATAATGACAAGTCCTAGATCCGGATGTGTTTTCTCATCCAAGAAATGCAATATTGTTTTAAAAATGTACGTATTATTTTTTTTTATGGTTGTATGCTTAAGTTAGATATTGTAATTCTCCCTTGAATAATAAGAATACTGATTATTATTGCCCATGTTTTTTTCCCATATTGGGTTTCCACATAAATCACTGTGTCGTTTGTGTGATTGTTGTTCTCAGTTTAATCTTGCTTGTTTATGCTCTGGTTTTATGCTATGTTTTTCTTTCACTGCTTAACAAGTGGTATCAGAGAAGGTAGAGTAGGTGTCGTAGGTGAGATAAGGAGAATTGTGTGCAGGTCTCATGTGAGCACAAGAACCTTTGGATGTGTTTTTGGAACATAAGGACAAGAAGAACGAAGTACTGAGGAGCCCAGATATTTTTTTGTGAACATTGGGCATGATAAAGTGCTCTTTACTACATCGACGCTTCCTAGGCAGTGTTAGAGGCATGTCGACACTCCAACACTTGAGAAATAAGGTTTTTCCCCACTACGACGCGGTCGGTTCATGCACCACAGAGCGCCAGTGCGGCCTTTCCACACTCACCGAGTGCTATCATCCAACAAGGCACGCCCCCCACAGGTGTACAGGAGCACCGATCTAAAAAATAGCGATAAATTAAAGTTGTTTTTTTGGTAATGGTCATCAGCTTTATAAAACATGGAGGAATATTAAATGAGAGATGATGTCTTAAAAGTTGAGGTAGAGGATCGACGTTACGATATTATATAAAAAGGTGGAAAAGGTCACATTTTGTCTTATTAGTCCTTGCCATGGGACTATAGCAATGAGTTTGCTTTTGATTTGACATTGATGTGACATTAATTTGCTTTTGACCATAAATTTGTGTATGCAATGTAATGTTTAAAATAGGAAAACAAATATATATTTTTGGATATAATAAAAATATTTGTGTTTCTCATTTCTAATTGGTTGATAGAATTGAAGTG
>JZKD02S0662014.1:673018-710847 GCA_000966675.3 Picea glauca | reverse complement strand
GACTGTGAGAGAAAGAAGAGGAAGTTACAACGGGTTTTGTTGTAGGTTGTATCCCTTCATTTTGCTGGATAATAATAAAGAAAGGACCTGGCAATTTCTATGGTGGACGTAGCCCACACTGGGTGAACCACATAAATCTGTGTCTCTCTTGTATTGTGTATCTTCTGTGTTTTGTTTCTTCATTTGTTTTATTTTATTGCTTTGCGGTCCTGTTTTTCTAACACTAGTAATGACGAAGAAAAGTATTATATGTTTCGTGTACCATATGCTAATGCAGTGGGAAGTTAGATGTATGCGATGGTGAGTACTAGACCAAATATTTCACATGCAGTTGGTGTTGCCAGTAGATACATGGAAAATCTAGGTAAAGAGCATTGGGAAACAATGAAATGGGTGCTTCGGTATTTTAGAGGCACAAGTAATTCTTCTATCACCTATGATGGTTCCGATGATTCAGTTTGCGGTTATGTAGATTGAGATTTTGTAGGTGACTTGGACAAAAGGAGATCCACTTCAGGATATGTATTTACTCTTGCAGGAGGACCTATTAGTTGGATGCCAAAGCTTCAAAACGTAGTTTCTTTATCCACTACTGAGGTAGAATATATGGCTGCTTCACATGCATGCAAGGAGGAAATTTGGTTAAAAGGTTTGTTGGGTGAGTTTGGAAGGATGTAGGACATGGTGAAAGTATTTTGCGATAGTCAAAGTGCTATTCATTCGGCTTGCAATCTAGATTATCAAAGTAAGATGAAGCATATTTCTATCAAATACCATTTTGTAAAACAAGTTATTGATGAAGGGGGAGTGGCTCTGGAAAAGGTCCATACAAAAGTGAATTATGCAGACATGTTTACGAAACTAGTTTTGTTATAGAAGCTATAATGGTGTTTGGATTCTCTTGTCTTGCAAAAAAGGTGATGAATTAATTAGGGCATGATATATTAGGTAAAAAAATTTCAAGGTGGATATTGTTGGAAACATGCTAACCAATTTCCCATGTGGTCACATACACATGCATATCAGCTATATTTGGAATGTGCATGCATGCACTCTTCAATGAACAATTTGTAATTGGTGGATCTAATTATAATCAGTTTGTCTAACTGTTTGAGAGATGCGATATATATGAGCATACCCATAGAGGTGGAGGATTAGTGAGTGTGTGTGAGAAAGACACAATACTGAAGTATTGTGTGTATGAGAGGAGAGGATGGTTTTATGCCTAAGTTAGCTATTGTAATTCTCCCTTGAATAATAAGAATACCGATTATCATTGATGTGGTTTTTTCCAATATTGTGTTTCCACATAAATCATTATGTCAATTGTGTGATTGTTGTTCTCAGTTTTATCTTGATTTTTTATGCTCTGTTTTTCTTCCACTTCCTAACAAATAACATCTCACTTGATTTAGATTTTGGAAGGTATGTCGTCTCCATTTTTCTTTTTTGAAAATTCTGGTTCATAATTATGATGTAATGTTTTTCCTTTGCGATGAGACTTGCACAAGACTATTTCCTTGAGACTTTTACACGTGAAGTGATAGCACCATCCATCTAATTTTCAAGAAGTTGTTTAATTTTAGGGCCTTTCATCACCTCTATATTATTGGTACGGTGTGAATTGACATTCACTATTATTGATAAGGCGTGATTTGTTTTGTTGGTAATTATAAAGTAACATGTAACTTTTTTCTTTGCCTTGACTTATGGAAGACTTTTTCCATGAGAATTGTACAAGTGACATCACCATCCATCTGATTTTCAAGAATTTGTTGTATTTTATGGACTTAAGTCACCTCTCTATTATTGGTACGATGTGAATTGACTTGCACTAACAAAATTTAGAGACGTCAAAGAAGACTTTGGTCTCTCTCGCTTAACTTTCGTATGGCGATATTTCCTTTATTTGTTAATTGCCATATTTTTCATGATATTGCACACAAATTTCATGACTTGAACTTTGTTAACGTCTTGTCTCTTTGATAATATTTCACATGAAATTCCTATCTTTTTTTCATCATATTGCAAAAGAAATTTCCCATCTTTTCCATGATATTGCTGAAATTGCACTAGAAATTTCATCTTCTTTCACAATATGTCACTCGCTCTCCCCCTCAATACGGTGACATTTCACTTGCGTCATTTACTCTCTCAATACATCGACATTTTAATTTCGTTAAAAATGAGCATTTATATCATAACATGCATCCCACAAACAAGTGAGTACAAATAAGCATGACAGATCTATAAGCCATAACTTTTAAGAAGGTACTGATCTCAAATGAAAGTACGTAGTGACAACCACGACTAATATGTACGTACTTAAGATGAAAATACTAAAATAAAAACAATTGTAATACAATAAATAAGTATTGGTCTAAGCCATGAATTCAAATACATAAACAACAAAGGTGCTAAATGAATGGATTTTAAAGAAACCCCTTCCATAAAATTTCTTTAAGGGTGAGTGCAAGAAGTTCATGTCCAAAAAAGTGGCAAGTCCATGAACAAGAACGAGCACTCGCAAGAATGCGTGCACATTCCTAGGAACGTGCACACGTTCCTACAACTATAGGTTCAGTTGTGGCCGAACCTCCAGGTGGATTGCCATGTAGGTTAAGAAGGAAGAGCATGTGTGCGCTCTTAAGAATGTGTGCGCACTCTTAAGAACACATGTATTCTCTTACTGGTGTTTTTTAATAATGTCCTGAGAGCGATTTTGTGCATATTGTGCACAAAATCGTGCTCGCATTTCTCATTGGGAAAATAGAGTGAAGAGAGGAGGAAGAAAGGGAGGATCTTGCCACCTCCACCTCCACCGTGTGTCCAGGTATGTTACATTTATCTTAACTTTAATCCAATTTAGTCATTCTAATTTAGTGTTTTACTCCCAATAATCTAAATTGAAAAAAAATTGTAATTGAGTATTGTAAATAAAAAAGGAAACTAATTTACATGCCATGGATGTTAAATTGTAGCATATACAATACAATGGAACCCCAAGAAAATTTAAACCCCTCAAAATAAAACCAAGAAGATCAAAACCCCAACCCACCACCACCACCACACAATGTAAACAATGAAATTGATGAGGGGTTGGTGATATTATGAAACATTGAGGAACAATCAAGGGATACTAGATAACCTAGCAGAGTCTCGTGGGCCGCTTCTTTGGACATCATTGTGCAGTCCATTGCAAGTGACCAAGAGAAATTCACATATATTTATGAGTATAGGGAAAGAATGTATGAGTATTATAGCACTAAATTGGACATAAACGAAATCAAAGAATTGGGCATTTCAAAACAACAAATATTGTCTATTTTAAGGGATCCTATAAATGGACAAGAACTACCATTGACCAGGAAACACATATCCATTAATTGGCACATCCATTTCCAGATTAGTCAAAAATGGATGGATAGGTGGTACATGGTTTTTGATAAACCTCCCTGCAATAATAGGGAGATTCCCTTATATTTTCTGAGGAAATTATGGGATGAGTTTATTATGGGTAAACATGTCAACTAATTTGACATTAATGACTTCCAGGGGATGGGTCGAGGGTTTGCACAGGACCAAGAGAAGGCTAGGTGTGACCCCGAGTTACGTCCCCGTCCCCCTAGGTGAAGGCCTGACCCCCCTACCCAACATCCTCATGTTGTAGAAAACATGCACCATGTACAACTAGCCATCTCATCATTGACTCGTATCCTAGTGTAACATAGTAGCTTTGTTTCACTATCTCAACCAGAGGTGCATGCCAGTGAAATTGAAAGGGGGTTTGGAGCATCAACATGCACAAGAGATTACAGTGAGGAGAGGGCACATGGACATATGAATCATCCATGTTTTTAGCACTGAGAGTCACACTTACACTATTGTAAGTGCAAGCCCAGTACCCATCATAATATAAATGGATTAAATTGGTTGAGTAGGTGGATCAACAAGACTGGGAAAGAAAGGGAGAGGGAAACAAATTGTTATCAAAATCATTCCATTAGGCAAGGAGTCACAACATCCTACAGATCAAAGGAAATCAAACTGTATATCAGACAAAAGGGATATGTAATGATGAGTAGAAGCATGGTGAATATGACAAAAGGAAGAACATCCATTGTACACAGATCCTTTCTGCAAACATATAAATATTTCTTAAAAAATAAACAATGATTAAATGGGCATGCTACAACAGATCCTCTATTTTCTTTTCCTTTCTTTCAAGTCTTGTTGATCCTTGATTTTAAGCCTAAGTTAAATCAAGTTGTATGTTACCAAGCTTACTCCCATTTGCAATCTGGGGTGACTCGTGGAGAGATAACAGATGTGAACCTCACATATTATCCATCTGCAGGAAGACATGCTATGGGTCGATAGAGCCCACTGGACAACATAGCTTCATAGAGGAAATTAGTATCTTAACCTTTTTTTTGTTCTTCATCGTTATATATTTATTTTGTGTTTTGTGTATTTATATAGATATTTGATTGTATGTTGTTTTTCATTTGTTTCATCCTAGTAGTATACCCTCTATGCCTATGGATGCACCAGTGCCTAGCTCCACCACTGATGCAGCAGTAGAGGAAGCATGTTCATTGGGTGCACCGTACACACATGCATGTATCACATTTGATAGATTCAACATATTCATTTCTTTATTTTACGACATCCTCAATTATTTTATATGTTATCTTGTTTCTATAGGAATTTGACACTAGGCGATGCTAGGGATTGTCCATCTGGGATGGACACGTCACCAGCGTCACATGTATCATGTGTAAAGTTAAATATCGTATAATTCTCAAATTGTTTGCGTTTATGTTTTTGAATTTTAGTATTTGGTACTAATAGTTCATATTTATTCATATGTATGTAGATCATCAATATATTTGCTAGGTATAGTAGTATTGCAGACCCTGGGCACCTGGGCGTTGCTTCTTGGTTGCCTTTCTCTAGGCCTAGGGTGTTGGAATCACTTGTACAACCTGTGAGGGTCCATCAAAGCCCACTTGTCTACCACCCATCCCTACTACCACTTTCGGCCCCATCGATAGAGATTTCCATAGTAGAGGTTGTCTCAGAGAAGGTTGTACAACCTAGTGCTCCATCTTCCAGTGAGTCTCCATTGATTCCTGAGATATTCACGGTGTGATAATGCATTGATGATAATTTTTCATGTTTCATGATTTTTTTTATGCATATTTGTTTAATTTTCTTGACTTGATCCTTGTAACTGATGCACGGTGGCATTGCAGAGATATTGGGGTCTCAGAGGAGGGTAACACCCTCACAATTGACATTTTCATATGCAGTGAGTTGTCTTAGGTTAAATTACAAAGTATCAATTTGTATGTCTATTAATTCATTGATGAAAAAAACTCATAACATTGTTTATTGTTTGTGCAGTCTCCAGAGCATCAAAGCACGCCCAGGCCTAGAACCTCTCGAGGTGCATCCTCAAGCAAGAGAAGAAAGATAGATTTCTAGTATGCTCCTAAGGGTGGTGAGGGTGGAAATGGTCAATTATTGACAAACTATTGCCATTTCATATCTAGGCTATGATATAGATGTTTTTTTTATGTTAGGGCACTTGTATATTGGGGATGGGTTGCCATTTTGTAAAACATGTACTATACACACACACACACACACACACACACACACACACACACACACACACACTTGTTTTTTTATGTTAGGGAACTTGTATACTGGGCATGGGTTGCCATTTTGTAAAAAATGTACTATATATATATATATATATATATATACATTTCATGGCACACTTTTTGTGAATCTCATTGTTTCTACATTTGATGTTTATGAATATATGAATTCCAAAGTGTTTGAATTCCAAAGTGTATGGATTTTATGTGTATTAATCCCTTGATTTTTTTCTATTTAGCGATTATAAATACTTGCATTATGCATTAAGGAATAGCTTACAAGAACACCCATTTGAGCTCAATGTTATTTTCTAGGGAACACGGAATATTCACCTCTATATATGCATGACATATATAAAATCATTTGATTTATGTGTAACCCTTCATAAATGCTAAAAAAACTAGTGAAAGACTTATTAATGCAAATGTTTGTTGAGATTGTGTAGTGGGTATTTGTAATTTTTTTTCAACCCATCAATTATTAATAACATTTATTTAGTAATGTTGTGCTACCAAAGTTCTATCTAGAAAGTAATACTACCAAAATTCTATCTAGAAAGTAATGCCTTACACGTTTTCCTTCCTCCAACCTAATAGAAAATTAGCACATGTGAGTGGGTAAATTATGTGTCTCCGATAAATAGATTGATGTAGTTCAACTACTTTTATGTCGTTACATGCTAGTATAGTACATATTATAGATAATCAATGATGCAATATTCAAAATGTAAAACTTGAAAAATATACTAATGAATTTCCAAATTTGATATCTATGATACCGTTTCATTACCTGCACAAACTGTATATTGACTTGTTGACGATTGCAACTATTTCAAGTTGTCTCTCTCACACTATCTTGATTCCCAAGTAAGCCATCACTTTTACATGAAATGAATTGTGTATCATCCATGAGAGGGGCTCTATTTATAGGTTATTTTTAGGGTTTTAGTTGTCTTAGGGTTTTAGTGGTAGTTGTCTTAGGGATTCTCAAGTATGCATACCATGGTACCGCAATGGTATGCATACCATTGGTATCCATACCATTTATATGTTATTTTTAGGGTTTTAGTTGTCTTAGAGTTTTAGTGGTAGTTGTATTAGGGATAATCAAGTATGAATACCATTGGTATGCATACCATTGCATACCATAGTATTGCAATGGTATGCATACCAATATTACGCATACCATAGTATTGCAATGGTATGCATACCATGGTATCACAATGGTATTCACACACAATATTCACCTCTTTCTATGCATGACATATATAAAATCATTTGATTTATGTGTAACCCTTCCTAAATGATAATAAGACTAGTGAAGGACTCACTAATGTAAATGTTCGTTTAGATTGTGTAGTGGGTATATGTAAATTTTGTTCAACCCATCAATTATTAATAACATTTATTCAGTAATTATATGCTACCAAAATTCTATCTAGAAAGTATTGTTATCTAGAGAATAATGCTACAAAAATTCTATCTACAAAGTAATGCCTTACACGTTTTCCTTCCTCCAACCTAATAGAAAATTAACATATGTGAGTGGGTAAATTATGTGTCTCAGATAAATAGATTTTTGTAGATAAACTACTTTTATGTGGTTGCGCTAGTATAGTACATCTTATAGATAATCAATGATGCGATGTTCAAAATGTAAAACTTGAAAAAGATACTAATGAATTTCCAAATTTGATATCTATGATATAGTTTCATTATCTACACAATGTGTATATTGAATTGTTGATGATTGCAACTATTTCAAGCTGTCTTTCCCACACTATTTTGATTCTCAAGTAAGCCATAACTTTTACATGAAATTAATTGTGTATCATCTACGAGAGGGGCTCTATTGATAGGTTACTTTTAGGGTTTTAGTTGTCTTAGTGTTTGAGTGGTACTTGTCTTAGGGAGTCTGAAGTATGCATACCATTCCATACCATTGGTATGCATACCAAGGTATTGCAATGGTATGCATACCATGGTATTCAAATGGTATGTAAACCATTGGTATGCATACCATGGTATTGCAATGGTATGCATACCATTGCATACCATTGTATACATACCAATGGTACGAAATGGTATGCATACCATTTATAATGTATAATAAGATGCCAAAAATATAATGTATTAACTTAGGGTTTTATATGTATGCATACCATTGTTGGAAAAATAACATTGGTATGTATTAACTTAGGGTTTTTTGATATCAAGAAATACTTAGGGTTTTAAAAAAATGATGTATTAACTTAGGGTTTTACATGTATGTGTAATTTCCCCACTTTGGGACATCATTATATTATAGAGTGTTATGATGACCAGAGTAGCCAGATGGAGGTGATAGCAAGTACCAGAGCTATTGAGGGGTTTTATGGGGTATGAATTGCATCTCTCATCTTATTTCATCATCATGATCCATTCAACATAGCTTGGCTTTGGTTCCATGGCATTCAGACGATTTCCGTAATTTTGAGTTATTATGGGCTATATGTTAATTAAACTCACTAAGTAGGTCATATTTGGGAATAATACTTGGAGGAACCTCTTAGTGTAATAGCTCATCGGAATCGAGCGAAATAGCACTACAGGATAGGATGATGAGAAGTGACTTTCAGTGGCCAGCGAAGCCATAAGGACAGATAAATCACTTTTAGAGGTAAAATGATTAATTAATTAATTAAAGTGATTTAATTAATTAATAATAAAATAAAGTAAAAGTCACTTGGAGAGACAAGGTGAACATGGAGGATAAAAGAGATACAGGTGCCTCTATTCTCTCATTATGTTATTTGTCATTTTGATATCTGGCTTCTTGCTAGTGAGCCCATGCACTTGGGGGTTTTGAGGGTTTTGACTTAAAAAACCCTAGAGATCAGCTCGGTGGTGAAAGATCCAACCCAACCTGGTCCAAGATTGGTCACAGAGGTGGAAGATTCCTCCATCACCATTCTACATCAAATCCATGTAGTTATAGAGGGATTCCACTACCATTACAGGTTCAAAGAGAGGTGGGGTACAACTTCAAGGGGTTTCCAGCAGGAGGGCGCACCATCTTGAGGAGAATAGTTCGTTCCAGGCATAGGAGAAGGATTATGAGCAAATAGACTTATGGGTATTATTTGTATGGCCTAGGGTGCCTTTTATAGCCTATGCTAGAGGAGGTTTCTCTGTTATCTTATTTGTCAGAGCTCAGTACATTTTCAGAGAGAGGAGGGCGCACCACATATTGAGGATCCAGTCATTTGGAGCGTCAGATCTCTATGATTTAGCTTGAGACTCTACCAGGGGGTTTCCAGTGGCTCAATATACCATTTGGTATCTTTTCTAAAGGGATTGGAGGCCATATTCATAGAGGCTGAATTCTTGGTCTTTTACAGCCAGGAGGGTGCACTGCAGATAGAGGATATAGTCATTTGGATGGTCAGATCTCCATCATTCAGCCTGAGAATCTACCAGGGGGTTTCCAGTGGCCCGATATATAGTTTGGCATATTTTCTAGAGGGTTTGGAGGCCATATTCATAGAGGAATAATTCTTGGTCTTCTACAACGAAGAAGACCAAGAATTATTCCTTGCCATTGTATGGTATGCATTGGAAATGGTATGGTATGGTATGGTATGATATGCATTGTCATTGGCAATGGGAATGGTATGGTATGCATTGGAATTCACAATGGAAATGGTATGGTATGCATTGGAAATGGTATGGTATGCATTGACAATGGTATGAATTGGTATGGTATGCATTTCCTTTCCATTGCCTTGTATGGTACGGTATGCATTGTCATTGCCTTGTATTGGTATGGTATGCAGTGCAATTTCCTTGTATGGTATGAATTGGCAATGATATGGTATGGTATGCATTGCCTTGCCATTGTATGGTATGCATTGGCAATGGTATGGTATGGTATGGTGTGCATTGGCATTGGCAATGGAAATGCCAATGGTATGGTGTGCATTGGCATTGGCAATGACAATGACAATGGTATGGTCTGCATTGGAAATGGAAATGGTATGGCATTGGTATGATATGGTATGGTATGCCTTGCATTGGTATGGTATGCATTAACATTGGTATGGTATGGTATGGTATGGTATGCCTTGCCTTGGTATGGTATGCCTTTCCTTTCCTTGGTATGGTATGGTATTGTATGGTATGCCTTTCCTTTCCTTGGTATGGTATGGTATGGTATTCCTTGACATGCCTTTCCTTGCATTCAATTTCCATGCCATCAAAGGATTCATACATAAAAAATACAAGCAAAGGATTCATTAAGCATATAATTGTACAACTTGTTATCCCATATTTATTACATAAAAATACTTTCATGATAATTCCAATGTTTTGGTCAATGAGGCATAGTGCAATTTTTGAAGAGGAGGTCGATTTTTAAGAACACTGTGTCGAGAATTTGTGGGTAGTGTAGTCACGCGGGCCTTGCCTAAATAGACATGCCGAAGCTTACGAAACTCCGTTATGCCGCTCAGTTTGGATTTTATGCCTCCAGACCAAATTGGCCACATGTCCTTAAATGGATTGAAGAGGCAAGTTGCAACTCGTGATAAAACTCAAATAGGGACTCAAATGGGAAAACTGTCAGTTGCATTGAATCTAGAGCACCAAGTTTCAACTAGGGGGGGGCCTTTGCTGTCATTTTGTCCACCGTAAAATCATTTGTTGGAGTATCTACGACACTAGGGTTTTGGTCAATGAGGCATAATGCAATTTCTGAAGAGGAGGTCGATTTTTAAGAACATTGTGTCAATAATTTGTGGGTAGTGTAGTTGCATGGTCCTTGGCCAAATAGACTTTTGGGAGATTACAAAACTTTGTTATGCCACTCGTTTTGGATTTTATGCCCCCAGACCAAATTGGCCACATGTCCCTGAATGACTTGAAGAGGTGAGTTGCAACTTGTGATAAAACTCAAACCGAGCCTCAGATGGGAGAAACCTCAAGTGCATTGGATCCAGAGCACCGAGTTTCAACTAGGGGGCTCCTCTTTTGTCATTTTGACCACCGAAAAACCATTTTTTGGAGTATCTCCGACACTAGGGTTTTGGTCAACCAGGCATAATACAATTTTCGAAGAGGAGGTCGATTTTCAAGAGCATTGTGTCGGGAATTTTTGGGTAGTGTAGTCACATGGTCCTTGGATAAATAGACTTGTGGGAGCTTATGAAACTTCATTATTCCACTCAATTTGTATTTTATGCTCCTAGACCAAATTGGCCATATGTCCTTGAATGACTTAAAGAGGCAAGTTGCAACTCGCGATAAAACTCAAATCGAGACTCAGATGGGAGAACCATTAGTTGCATTGGATCCAAAGAATCAAGTTTCAACTAGGGGGGCGGGGGCTCCACTATCACTCCATCCACCGAAAAACTATTTGTTGGAGTATCTCTAGCACTAGGGTTTTGGTCAATGAGGCATAGTGCAATTTCTGAAGAGTAGTTCGATTTTCAAGAACATTGTGTCGGGCATTTGTGGGTAGTGTAGTCATGTGGTCCTTGGCCAAATATACTTGTGGGAGCTTACAAAACTCCGTTATGCCACTCGGTTTGGATTTTATGCCCCCAGACCAAATTTTCCACATGTCCTTGAATGAATTAAAGAGGTGAGTTGCAAATCACAATAAAACTCAAACTGAGACTCAGATGAGAGAATTGTCTTTTGCATTGGATCCAGAGCACTAAGTTTCAACTAGGGGGGACCTCCACTGTAGTTTCATCCCCCAGAAAACCCTTTGTTGAAGTATCTCTGGCACTAGGGTTTTGGTCAATGAGGCATAGTGCAATTTCTGAAGAGGAGGTCAATTTTTAAAAACAGTGTGTCAAGCATTTGTGGGTAGTGTAGTCACGTGGTACTTGGCCAAATAGACTTTTGGGATCTTATGAAATTCTGTTATGCTGCCTGGTTTGGATTTTATGCCCCCGGACCAAATTGGCCACATGTCCCTGAATGAATTGAAGAGGCGAGTTTCAACTCGCGATAAAACTCAAACGAGACTTGGATGGGTGAATTGTCAGTTGAATTAGATCTGGAGCACTGAGTTTCATCTTCTAGGCCCCTCCGTTGTCATTCCACCCACTGAAAAACCATTTCTAGAGTATCTTTGGCACTAGAGGTTTTCTCGGTGCTTATTACATATGTTTAGGAAATACATTTCAATGAAATGAAAGTGAAGGAAAGACATGGCAAGTGATAAGGAAAGTGAAGGAAAGGCGTGGAAATTGATAAGGCAAGGAAAGTGAAAGCAAGGCATGGCATGGTAAGTGAAGACAAGGAAAGGTAAGTGAAGGCAAGGCAAGGCAAGTGAAGGCAAGGCAAGGAAAGTGAAGGAAAGGAATGAGTGACAAGGTAATAGAAGGAACCAAATGACATGATATGGAATGACATGTAAAATGAAATACAAGTGAAGGAAAGGAAAGTGAAAGAAAGGAAAGTGAAGGCAAGGCAAGGCATGAATGGCAAGGAAAGTGAAGGAAAGGCATGGCATGCTATGGAATGGCATGGAAAAGGAAAGACAAATTAAGGCAATGAAAGTAAAGGCAAGGCAAGGCAAGTGAAGGAAAGGAAAGGAAAGTGAAGTGATGCAAACCCCCACCCCTCCTAGGGGGGCTCACAAGACCTCCCGGTCTAAGATCATTCACATAGGATCTGAATTAGCTCTTGGATCTGTGTTGGATCCCTCTCCAATGTACACAATATCCTTTATCTTCCTTATGTGGGTCCAAAAAAACCCGCAAGTGATTTTATATAAGTCCCTTTTTTCCTTAGGATCAAGTTATAGGCGTTAACCCCTTTTCTTCGGTAGAAATCTCATATGACCGCAAGCTAGGACCTAGCGCTTACCTGAAAGGCGCTATCCAAAGCTTCGTTACTCCATAACTTCAAAACTTTGGGATTTGGAATATTTTCCCACAATACCACTCCAAATCTCTCGAATGTCGAACTAGCAAAGTCTCAAACAGTTTAGGGATCGATGATCCATGCTTCTCCAATAGCCAATGACTCTGATCAACTCTGGTACTCCGGGCTTTGGGTTTTTCTGTGAATCCAACACGTAATACCTTCGAACTGTTGAACATTGAAATTGTGATCTACATCTCACACTTTACCCCTTGATCTATGGCTAAGATCAAATCTGGGAATCTGGAACTCCGGGCTTTGGAAGTTTCCCAGGCTCCAACACTCAAATATCCTAGACTGTCGAACGCCGAACTGAAAATCTATGACTCATATCCTCCCATAGACAACGGCTAGGATTGACTTCAGGCTTCGAGCTTCAGGGCTTCTCACTATTAATCACCACCAAGCTCCCAAACTATCGAACGCCAAATTGGAAAAAGGGAGGAGATCCGTGGTCCACGTGTACCCAACAACAAATGGTCAAGATTGACTCTGGAATTCACGACTTCGATAATTTCCAATGGTTACCTTCGAAATATTCTGGATAGTGAAACTTCGAAGGACTTTACAATCGACGGTTCCTGCTTCACTTCGTAATCTATGAATGGGATTAATTCGGTACTTTGGGCTTCGGGGATTTATCCTCCTTGCAACACAAGGACCAAAATATCTCAGAGTGTCGAATATCTGTTCTGTGAGATCTATGGCTCACATTCCTCGATGGGATCTATGACTGAGATCCACTGCACTTTATCTCACAACATATGGCCTGAGAATATTGATCGACAACTCTCATTCTCCTATGCTCAGATCCAACATCTAGGATCTGATCTCCTCCATTGTGTGCTCTCCTCTTGTTTGGGGTTAACCCAATGACCTAGATTTAATCTTGTATCCTAAATCAACGGATGTTGTGGCTTCATTTTCTGTTGCAGCTCCACTTCCATCCAACGAAGGATTTCTCAAAGGTTTCAAAGGTTTGGCCTTTGATATCTCCTCGTCAGGGTCACTCCTTGGCCTCTTCTTGTGCTGCACCTCTTGAGCTTGGAATTTACGATAAGTTCTTCTACACACTCCTTGCGCTTCTCTGTAGTCTATAACTTAGACTGTTCTTGCCTTCTTCACTCCTTGTATAGGCTCTACACACACTTGCAATATCTCTCCTGAGATTTAAACTCTTCAACTTCAAAGGGTCTCAACCCTTTGTTCCTTCAGATGACTCCTTGTGCCCTCTTGGCACCCATTCTCTTCCTCTTGATCTTTCGAACAAGGTCAAAGTGTTCTCCTAGAACCCTCCTGGCACTTTGCACTCTTCCTTATGAGATTTACCAAAACTTAAACAATATGTTGGCTTCGTGCACTCCTTGCACTTTCCTCCCGAGTCTTGGAATTTATAGACTCTCCTGATCACTCCTTGCACTTACTCTTCCTTCTAAGATTTTACACTGTTATGAGTGTAGGTGCACCCCTTGCACTCGCTCTGTGAACTCCTTGCACTATCTCTTCAGAGCTTATAACTGTTTCTAGCATGCCCACCTAGCACACTCCTCATAGAACTCTTGACTGAGTTCTTACGCACTCCTTGTGTTGGCTTCTCAAATTTTTCCAGCAACTCTTGTGTGCACTCCTTGCACTAGCCTTGAGAGCCCAGAACACTAAAAAATTCACACATATAGGGAATTATATCTATTCCTGCAAAGGGAAAATTTATACACTCATGGAATTCATAAACACACACAGTAAACATTTAGTAAACATTAAAAAAAAACATATTCATTCACATAGAACACACACAGAGATTCACTTGCAAGGGAATCTGTTTTTCTATTAATATGAATGTTTCTTACAAGAGTGTACAATGGTTACAAGAATGGACTTCAACAGAGTCTCAATTCTTCTCTCCTCTCCTCTCTTCTCAAGTTCTAATTCCCTTATGATCTCAATACATTGATATTTTTACAAAAGAGGGGCTTCTCGAGCGTTCCTCGCCTACTTACATTAAATTACATTTAATTTACATCTAGTCTGAATTGGATCTAGATTCATCTACCCATCAACCATTAAAGGAGACTTACACTTATCCTTACACAATACAATGGCTCTATCTTCCTAGAGCCTTTCAAAGTTTAATTACATTAAATTGATAAATTTAAAACAAAACGAGAAGGCTAGCACTTCTCTCTCTCAGGATCTTCTCCCTCCATGTGCACTATTGTGTTGGCTGTTGACATGTTGTTGACGCTCCTACATCATGCTCCTCTGCTGACGAAATCATGATCTCTTGCTCTTGGCTCCTTTGATGATGCTGTTGAGATCCTCCACGGTCCCAACATTCACTCTAGAGCTATCTATCTTCACCTCTTCCATGTTGATTATGTTGTCCTGCTGCTGTTGCAGAATTTCCTCCTGGTTTCCAAATTTAATGTTGGAGTGCCTCATTTATTTTTCCACTGCAATCTCCTTTTGTCATCCTCCTCCTGTTTCTGACTATCTCCTTTGCTGGCTTCAACATCAGTCTCCTTATATCCTCAATATCTGCGTCCATCTTGTCTATGGGATGGCTCCTCCCCTACATTCTACTTTATTGCATCTCTCCTTCTTCATCAATATCCAATGTGTCTTGTTTGATGAGCCTCCTATGGGTTATTTCTCCTTCTCCCAGGGCTTCTAATCTTCACACAAATCAAAAGGTAGATCATCCTGATCTCCCATAGTAACTTCATCACCCGTGGCATTGGATTTCCACTCCACTGGAGACTCTACTTCTACATAAATATTGTTGAGTTGTTTCTTGGCCATCTCCTCTGACAATTTTCTTTCTACTAGTTCCTCTGTTTCTTCTGTTATCTCCTTGGGATGGCATAAGTCCAACTTCATCCAGCTACTCCTCATGTTGTAATTCTTCTCCACTCTGCATGATTGTCCTTCTGGAATTCTTCCTCTATCTCTAGATTGTCTAACCAATCCTCCAATATATTCAACTCTTCCTCCCACTGAGTGAGTATGACATTTGAATGATCCTCCTAAAATTTCATTTGGCTCACAATTGTGTGGGACTCCTCTTCTTTCATCTCTTGGGAAGATTTCAGTGTATTCTCTTTCTCCTCCTCCATGATAGTCTATGTTGGTTTTCCTTCTTATTTTTCACCTGCAACACATGCATCAGCCTCTACTAGGCTCCTTGGTAGAGATATGTTAATCCCCCCAATGATCATAATGCACATATAATTCTTCTCCTCTCCTTTCAACACTTCTTGTTGATCTGGAATCTCTTATGAGTTCCTAATACTTTCAGACAATCTCATCTTCTTCTTTTCCTCCTGGAAACCTTACTTGTCCTTTTTTCCCTCCCGGCAGTCTTTGACATCTTTAGTTGATCTCTCTTCCTCCTCATCGCGACTTTCTCCATATTTTGGTTCACAAATGTAAGCCATTTTCTCCTCTGTTTTCCTAAGGTTTTCAACTTTCCTTAGCCACCTCCTTAGCATATGATTTTGCTTCCTGGAAATTAGCTGTAGAATAGGCCACTTCACCTTCCTCTTCATGGGACACTCATACCTCCAACTCTCTTTCTCTTCTTTCTGCGTGCTCTGCCATTTCAACATCAATATTTCGAGATCCTCTCTGGTCTCCTTGATATATTTATCCATCTCTTCTTTGATTACTCTCTGTAAACAAAGGTTATGGTCTGATATCACTTGATGGTATCAGAAAAAAAAAATATTGTCTGTGCTCTGCTACCACTTGATACAAACCACAACCCCTGCCAGGGGGGCTCATGCGACCTCCTGATATAGGGTCGTTCACACATGAGATGAATTACCTCTCGGATCCCTATTGGATCCTATCCACTATACACATGCCCCTTTATCTTCCTTATGCGGGTCGAACAGAACCCATAGGTGCTTTTCTCTAAATCTATTTTTTCCTCAGAATCAAGTCACGAGTGCTAGCCCCTTTTCTTCGACATAAATATCATATGACCATGCAATAGGATCAAGCACTTACCTGAAAGGCGTTATCTAGATATTCGTTACTCCAGTGCTCCAGAACTTTGGGCTTTGAAAGATTTTCCCACAATACACTCCAAATCTCCCGAACGCCGAACTGGCAAACTCCTGAGTAGTTCAGGGATCAACGGTCCATGCTTCTCCAAAAAATAACGACTATGATAAACTTTGGTACTCTGGGCTTCAGGGTTTTCTGTGACTCCAACATGCAATACCTCTGAATTGCCAAATTCTGAACTGACGATCTACGGCTCACACTTCACCCCTTGATCTATGACTGAGATCAAATCCAAGAATTTGAGAGTCCAGTATTTTGAAGTTTCTCAGGCTCCAATAGTCAAATCTCCCAGACTCTCGAATGCCGAACTAGTGATCTACGGCTCACCGCCATCGAAAACAAATGTATGGGATTAACTCCGGGCTTCGGGCTTCAGGGCTTCTTGCTGCTAATCACCACCAAACTCCCGAACTGTTGAATGCTGAATTGGCAAAGGGTGGAGATCCACGGTCCACGCGTACTGTAATACCCCAAGGCTAAGCCCTTGCTAAATTGTAAATATGTTTTGTAGGCTAGTGAGCCAAGTGATTATAATCTAGGAGGATTATGTATATATCAGGCCGAAGAGCCTAGATGCTAAGGCCAGTGAGCCTATTTTTGTATATGTAAATACTCATATCATTAATATAAAACATTGTTGCATGTAGACCGACCACGAAGAAAGAGTTATGGGGGAATAAGATCCACTAGGTAGGGAAAGGGAAGGGGCTATGAGGCTAGGAAAAAGGGCTAATCTAGAGGGCTTATCTCTAAGGGAATAATATTATATTATTATCTCCTAAAGACTAAGGTTTGGGAAATAATAAAGTAAATTTGGGTCATTTTGCGACGACTCTTTTGACGCTCTTGCGATGTTATGTCATGGATAATCTGACGAATCTTGGGTCTCCCAAATGTTGCTTCACGTGCCGTGGAAAGTGCAATGAACTTGAAACAACGTCGCAAGCGCGATGAAACTATGAAGTTTTCACACAAGTGACAAAGAAGATATATCATCGCACGAGTGACAAAGAAGGGGTATCGTCGCTAGAGTGAAAAAGTAGGGAAATTGCTGGCCCTTGGGTATGGAAGAAAGAAAATATCAAGGAAGAAAAGGTCAAACACGAACTGCGCGGGAGACACGGTGATTGTTACTGGGTCAAAGTGAGCAAAAGAGAATGAAAGACAGAGAAAAGTAAGAGAAAAAAATTCGTTGGACGAGGAGATCAAGGATGACAGATCAACAAGGAAGATGGATCAAGGACAACTCGACAAGCGGAGAAAACCATCGTTGGATTCTTTGGAGCACCGCGCGAGAAGGACGGAAAGACAGGCTGGCGAAGCCCTGAAAATACAGGTTAAGTTGACCTAGGGTTTTGGTATCTAGTGTTTTGAGACTTAGGTTTCGGCCTAAGGATATTGGTGAACTATTGTAATGTATAAATAAGAACCTAGACGAGGAAAGGGGTTTCGTTCTAGTATTGTTGATGTTGTTACTATTGTAAGATACTATTTCTCTATGAGAGAGAAGTGCTAAGTGTGAGAGATTTTTGGTATTGTAATATCTCCAGCTAGGTGCGGAGATCGGTCCTGCAGCTGGGTGCGTAGAAAGGGTAGAGATAGAGAGAAGAAGAAAGAATATTTGCTAGCTAAGAGCGTAGACAAGAACTGTATGCTTCACCTTAATATATTATAAGCACAGTTCTATGGACGTATCCCTAGAGAGAGGGTGAACCACGTATATCTGGTGTCGTATGTGTGATTGATGCTTAGATCTCTGTCATTGTTATATTGTTATTTGCATTGCTATGTTAGATCAGATCTATAGCTGTGCAAGGTAGATCTAGCTTGATAAGTGATATATGCATGTTGTGTTGTTGTTGTACTACACCCACTTGATATTCCCTTTGGTTGTAGACATCTCTGTCCTGCAACCCCCTCATAGTTTCTTCAGGTGAGACTGCATCTACTTCGCAGGTGTTGTCGAAAGGGCCAGTAGATAGGTCTTGTTTGTGTGCTCTTGGAGTGAACCTTGGGTCTGCCCCTGTGCCAACAAATGGTTCCATTGCCGGGACAAGAATCTTTTTGAGGGAATGTAAAGGTGGTTTCCATCGAAGACAGAGATTCAAAAGTGGATAGAGGATTAAGAGAAGGACTTCATTGAAGCCCAAAACAAGAACCCTAAGATTAGCACAAAGGATTGGCTAGGAAGATATATCTTCACCAACATTCACGATATCTTCTTTGGAGGAATCCATCAGGAGCTATATGAGTAGTTAGCTAGGTTAGCAGATACACAGTTCGAGATCAGATCTAGATATACTGTAGTTTGGACGTCAGCACTGATCCAAAAGGTCAAGAGAGTCGACAATGCCATATCTAGAGTAGTAGATCACTGGTTCGATAGCACCATTGGAGGTTACATCAATGAGTTTGTTGTTGACAGAGTAGAATCGTATAGCCAAGTCGAGAGATATTTTTTCAAGGGACCTAGAGGAAAATTTTTACATTTTTTGAAGTTGAGAATCAAGATGCTCTTGCATGAGAAGAACATCATGAAGATATAGTAGATCATTCAGATCTGGAAAAGATAATGTTCAAGAATTCAGACAGTGAAAGTGACACAGAAGCTGGACATACGTGAAGTGGGAGAGTGTTCAGAGGATTTCATCTTGCAAACCTATTCAAGCAGAACTACGGGGATGAGGGTTTCTACAGTGGAGAAGAGGATTATCTGATAGATGAAGAACATTCAGAACCCACTAGGGAAGAGGAAGGAGAAGCTGAAGAACTTCGCCGGAACGAGCCAGAAACCTTAGGAAATGCGCAGACTACTGAAGTAAGTACTATTAATCCTCCTGTTGTTTCAACAACACTTAATAATTAAAATAGTCAGAATCACCAGAGTCCTCAGATTACTATTACTAGAAACTCAACATCTACTCAGACAGGAAACCTAGGCATCTCTATGGAAGATGAGATGAGGTTCCCTATCTTTAGGGGAGATGGATCTGAAGATCCTGATCAACATTGGTTTCTTTGTGAAGTAGTATGGAATATTAAAAATGTCACCAATGAAGATGTTAAAAGAATCTAGTTCAACACTACTATAAGAGATCGCGCACTGAGCTGGTACATGAAGCTTGTCCAAGGGTTTTCACAGCCTCAACCACTAAATGAGATTAAGAATGCCTTGATTGCAGAGTTCAAGAAACCCAAATGAGAGTCACAATGTATTACAGAGCTGAAAGAGATCAAGCAGAAGGTAGTCGAACCTGTCTGGGAATTCGATCAGAGATTCACGACCTTAACAGGCCGATTAGCCTTTAAGATCCCAGATGAGCAAAATAAAGAATGGTTTATTGCTACTCTCTTGCCACACATTAGAGTTCCTCTGATGCAACAAAATATTTCTTCACAGTCTTAAGTGCTGGAGATCGATATGAATCTAGAGTCAGCCCCTATGGAAGAATCCAACTCAGATATGAGCCAAATCTTGAGCCAATTAACTAGTTTGTCTCTGTAGGTTGAGGATATGAAGAAAGACAAGGGAAAGGACAAAATAGAAGATGTCTGGTGTGTCAGATGCAGATCATAAGGGCATGATAAGGAACACTGTCCACTATTTCATGAATATTTGGCCTCTAGAGCACCGAGCCTGTTGAAGCAAGTCGACCTACCTTGGTACAAGGTATGCAGAAATAGGTAGTTCTATTACATGTAGAAGTATGTTCATACACCCACAAAATTGTACTGCACATTTTGTAAGTCCATGGGGCATGATGATCTCATGCATGAAATATCAAGTGACCTATACAAAATTCAAGGCGAAGCACAGCAAGAAGGAAACACTCCGCAGTATAACTGTTGAGGGAGAGGAAACTTCAATCCTCGTGGTGGATTTAGAGGATGAGGACGATGAGGAGGAATGGGCCAAGGTTGAGGACAGATCATATGTTATAACTGTGCACAAATAGGACACTTAGCAAGGGACTATCAGAACCCTTGCACTACTTGCAGTTATTGCAACTCTTTCAAGCATGTTATCGAGGACTGTCATGTGCTACTAGACAATCTTCAGGAAATACAAGGACCTCAACAGAACTCGCAGATACAGTTAATCAAAGAGAAACCCCACGGAGTAGACCCTAGAGTCATTTTTTTCACTCGAGGAGGCACTTCTACATGAGGATACATGGTGACCCAAGGAAAGAATACAGAGGACTTAGGAGTCAGGAAAGCTACAGAGAAGACTCAAATGTTTGATGCAAAGAAAGAAAAAAAAATATTTGAGGAAGCAAGAAAATATTTCAAAGGAGACCAAGGTTCTTCATCAAAGACACGACCAAAAGTAAAAGAATATGGAATGCCTCAGGCATTTGATTAGTCTGCTTCGTGAAAAGAAGGAAAAGAGGTAAGAAAGCTCATGGAATTTTTATGCACTTGTATTAAGTTGATTCAGGATGAGAACGTTGTACAAGAGCTACAAAATTTAATCAGACAGTATGAGCTAGTAAATATAGACCCCTTACTAAATAGGGAAGTACACCAAATCACAAAAAGGAGAAGGAAAAATAAGGAATTACACTTGAATACTCAAATAGGAGAATATGATATAGACTATGTGGTCCTCGACTTAGGGTCGGAGGTCAATGTCATGACGAAGCAGACCTGGGCGCTGATGGGAAAACCAAAATTGATATATTCCCTTATCAAGCTTAGGATGGCTAACCAGCAAGGTGTCATCCCATTTGGCAGATTGGAGCATGTCCCTGTGGACATCGACGAAGTAAGCACGTTCATAGATTTTGAGGTAATTGAAATTGTTGATGACAACTGCCCTTACCCTGCATTATTAGGAATTGATTGGGCCTTCACCAATTACACTGTGGTTGATTTAAAGAAAAGACATATGACATTTGAAAGAGATGGCCTTAGGGTCATTGCACCTTTAGATCCATATGAAGGTCAACGATACACAGAGCCCATCAGAGAAGAAGACCATGCATATGAATTGGAAAACATATACAAATTAACAACCAGACAATAGGATTACATCAATCCTACGGCCGATGGAAACCTAAGCTGGCGAAGTGACAATGCATGTTCTTCAGACTCAGAGGAAGCAATGGAGAATTGGAAGAACCAGATGTATGAAGTATCAAGAATATGTGCCAGAATAACTAGAGAAGTTCGCTGGATCGGTACAACAATAAGTAACTTACCCACCTTTGATGGTCTAAATCCTTTAGAATCCTTCTTGTCATACTTTGAATCAATTGTACCAACACAAAAAATATTGTTGGCAATGGATGAGGCCTTGGGGTACACACAAAAGAAATATTACAGACTAGGTACAATGTTGAACTTTGATGACAACGTGGTTCTAAGCACAAGTAGAAGGCTACGAAGTGAAGTACATAGGTTGAAGTTGTCCAAAGGACCATGTGTGAAGAAGCCTGGAGCAATATTCCTCTGGATCAGTGGGTGCACAAATTCATCAATATGCTGGACACAACTCCTATCAACTGGTACCCTCAAATGGAACTGCGCCTCATCACTTCAGATTGGGAAGGTATGACTCAGAATTTTGTAACCACCTTTTTATTTGAAAGTCAATATCCTTCAGTAGACCAAGAGTTACATATTGTGAGACATAAATTATTTGAGGAGGCATCTAGCCTCCCTTTGGAGCAAGAAGAGGATGAATGGACTCTGCCATTCCAGAAATTGCACGACTATTACAACATCAATGCCGATGAAGATGATGATCCGAGGAAGGTAAACATTGCCAAGAGAGAAGGCCAATGAGATGTGGAAGGACCTGGAGTTGAGCTACCCTTCATTGGACAACCAATCAAGATAAAAAAAGTCAATATTGGGACAGAGGAGACACCAAAGCTTGCCAATGTTAGAGATTATTGGGATGCTGCTACCATTGACAAGATTATAGAGTTGTTGCATGAGTATCAGGACTTGTTTCCGACCAAGTTCACTGATATGAAGGGTATCAAAGGACCCATGGGAGAGATGAGGATAACTTTGAATCCAGGTGCAAAACCAGTCAAACAAAGACCCTACAGGTTGAACCCTAACTATAAGGAGAAAGTGAAGATTGAGCTCGACAGAATGGTGGAAGCAGGGATTATAGAACCTGTCGAGGAATCGAAGTGGATCAGCCCTATGGTGGTGCAGGACAAGAAGACCAGCAAGATCAGGATATGTGTAGATATTAGGAATCTGAACGATGCTTGTTTGCATGATCCCTTCCCTACACCATTCACTGATGAAGTGTTAGATAACGTGGGAGGCCAGGAGGTATATTCTTTTACAGATGGATTTTCAGGATACCATCAAATATGGATTTCTAAGGAAGATCGCCACAAGACCATGTTTGCAACTGAGTGGGGATCCTATCAGTATATAGTAATTCCATTTGGACTGAAAAATGCCCCAACCATCTTTTCCAGGGTGGTGGTCGAAGCATTCAAAGAGTTTCTACATAAATTTTTAGAAGCATACTTTGATGATTGGACTATGTGTAGTTTGTTGAAAAATCATATTGAATGTCTAAGGTTAATGCTAGACAAATGCAGATAGTGCCAAATTTCTTTGAATCTGAAGAAGTGCATCTTCTTCTCACCATTTGGGATGCTGTTAGGAAATATTGTATGCAATTAAGGATTGCTGGTAGACCCCTCTAAAATTGCCATTATAGTTTATTTTCCACCTCCTACTTCAGTGAAACAACTGTGCATTGCACTAGGACATACAGGATATTACAGGAAATTCATCAAAGGATATGCCCAGATTACATCACCGATGGAGAAAATTTTGAAGAAATACTGTCAGTTTAGTTGGATAGAAGAATGCCAGAAGAGCTTCGACACACTGAAACGAAAGATGGTTACTGCGCCTATTCTGGTTTTTCCAGATTGGAGTAAGGAGTTTCACGTGCATGTAGATGCATATTCTGTTGCCTTAGGAGTGGTGTTAGCACAACCTAGAGATGGGGATATCGACCATTCGTTATCTATTTCTAGAAGGAAGCTATCTACAACTGAAATTAATTACACCACTACAAAGAGAGAAGGATTAGCCATGGTGTATGTGCTGCAAAAATTTTTCCACTACTTGTTGGGAGGACACTTCAAAATGTTTACTAATCACTCCGTGCTGAAGTACCTAGTCAACAAGCCATTGTTGGGGGGGATAATATGCATATGGATTTTTCTATTTCAGGAATACGACTTTGAAGTTGTGGTTAATCCAGGAAGAATGAACAAAGGTCCTGACCACTTGTCGAGGTTGGAACATGGCGAAGAACCCACTAATTTGGAGGACACACTGCCAGATGCACAACTGCTAGACATTAGAAATATTGATTACCACTTCATAGACAACGTCCAATTCCTGTCAATAGCAATGGCACCTAGTGAGTATACAATTCCCCAAAAGAAACAACTAGTGTTGTGCGCTGCAGAATTTTCCCTTATAGCTGGACAACTATACAAAATGGGACCTGATGAGATACTGAGGAGATGTGTTATGGAAGAAGAACGACTGATGATCCTCACCAAATCTCATGAAGGCATTGCAGGAGGATACTATGCAGGGAAAGCAACTACGCAGAAGGTTTTTAGAGCTGGAATTTGGTGGCCTACCTTACACAGAGATGCTAAAGACTATTCCAGAGCCTGCAATGTATGCCAGTGAGTTGGGAAATCGTCCAGAAGAGATGAAATGACATTATCACTGTAGTTGACCCTACAAGCATTTGAAAAGTGGTCCATTGACTTCGTGGGACCCATAAACCCACCAGGCAAGCGCACAGGAGCAAGGTACATCATTACTGCGACATAATACTTGACCAGATGGGACGAAGCCATAATAGTTAAGGACTGTAGTGCAACTACATCTACGCGCTTCATATTTGATGACATCATAACCAGGTTTGGATTCCAAAATATCCTTATGAGTGATCAAGGCAGACATTTTATCAATAAGACAGTTGAAGCCATGACTGAGGAATTTGTGGTACATCATCAGAAGAGCACACCTTACCATCCACAAGCAAATGGGATAGTTGAAGCATTCAACAAAATCTTGGAGACAACGTTGATGAAGATTTGTAGTGTGAATAGGGATGACTAGGAATTAAGAGTCCCTGTAGTACTATGGGCTTACAAAACCACTTGCAAGAAGATGACCATGCAGACCCATTTTAAGTTGGTCTATGGCCTTGAATTCATTTTCCCAATCGAATATCTGGTACCAAGCCTAAGGATCACTACTTTTACAGGTATGGATGATGCTAGTGTTGTTCAGGAAAGGCTGGCCCAGTCAGTTGAGTTAGAAGAAGACAGATTTATTGGAGGATTCCATCAGCAGGTTTAGAAGGAAAGAGAGAAGGCCTACCATGTCAGGCACATCAAGAAGAAGGCATTTAAGCAAGGTGATTTGGTATTGGTGTATGACAGTAAGTTTATCAAACATCCAGGAAAGGTCATAACGCATTGGCCTGGACCATATGAGAGTGCTTATGTTACAGAAGGAGGAGCTGCGCAGCTGAAGACATTGAAGGGAGAATGGAAGGAAGGTTTGGTGAATGGGAGCCGACTGAAGTTGTACTATGACAACCAACTACCTCGTAGCTCTCAGTAGAAGCAAGGAGAAAAGGGTATAGGTAACAGGTGTAGTTGAAACTAGGTACCAAACACAGAAAAAATAGTCTTCACAAGGGAAGAAAAGGAGGCATGGAGCAGAAAGCAGAGGCTGCATTGCGTAGTCTAAAAGTCGAAGTAAAACAACAGGATCAGATCTTAAGTTCTTTGGGATGAGTCACAGGTGAGTGTTGGGGGCCTGTTGGCCCTTGGGTATGGAAGCAAGTGAAGATCAAGGAAGAATAAGTCAAACGCGAACTATGCAGGAGACATAGTGACTGTTACTGGGTCAAAGTGAGCAAAAGAGCAGAAAAGATGGAGCAAAGTAAGAGAAAGCAAGTCGTTGGACAAGGAGATCAAGGATGATAGATCAACAAGGAATATGGATTGAGGACAAGTTAGCAAGAGGAAAAAACCACCATTGGATGCTTTGGAGCACCATGTGAGAAGGACGGAAAGACAGGCTGGCAAATCCCTAAAAATATGGGTTAAGTTGACCTAGGGTTTTAGACACCTAGGGTTTTTGTATCTAGGGTTTTCACACTTAGGTTTCATCTTAAGGCCATCGGTGAGCTATTGTAATGTATAAATAAGAACCTAGATGAGGAAAGGGGTTTCGTTATAGTATTGTTGATGTTTTTACTGTTGTAAGAGACTATTGTTGTGTGAGAGAGAAGTGCTAAGTGTGAGGAGAGCCTTCTGGTATTGTAAGATCTCCAGCTAGGTGGGGAGATCGGTCCTGCAGCTGGGTGCACAGGAAGGGGAGAGATAGAGAGAATAAGAAAGAATATCTTCTAGCTAAGAGCACAAAAAAGAATTGTATGCTTCACCTTAATATATTATAAGCACAATTATGTGGACGTAGCCCTAAAGAGAGGGTGAACCATGTATATCTGGTGTCGTATGTGTGATTGATGCTAGAATCTCTGTCACTGTTATATTGTTATTTTCATTGTTGTGTTAGATTAGATCTATAGCTGTGCAAGGTAGATCTAGCTTGATAAGTGATATATGCATGTTGTGTTGCTGTTGTACTAGACCCACTTGATATTCCCTTTGTTGTAGACATCTCTGTCCTGCGACCCCCTCATAGCTTCTTTGGGTGAGACTGCATCTGCTTCGCAGGTGTTTCTGAAAGGACTAGTAGCTAGGGCTTGTTTGTGCACTCTTGGAGTGAACCTTGGGTCTGCTCTTATGCCAACAGAAATCATCGAAAGCGCGACAAGGAAGGGAAATTGTTGCAAGAGCGACTAGTAATGAAAATTGTCACAAGAGAGACAAGGTAGGGAGATCGTCGCACAAATGACAAGATAGGGAGGTTGTCACAAGAATGATAGGTTAGAGAGATCGTTGCAAGAGCGACAACATAGGGAGATCGTTGCAAGAGCAACAATATAGGGATATTGTCGCACAAGTGACAAGTTAGGGTGATTGTCGCACGAGTGACAAGTTAGTGAGATCATCACAAGAGCGACAAGCTGAAGAATCTTCCGATGAATAAGCTATTGAAGGGATCGTCGCAAGAGCGACGAGTTCAAGGAATCTTGCGACGAAATTTCTATACAATTTTTCGTCGATTTTATAGAAATTTCGTTGCAAGATTCCTTGAGGTCGTCACTCTTGCGACGGCATATATTTATTTATAAAAAGAAAATTGATGCCCTTATTCATAGTATGTTGATCATTTTTTTATTCACAGTATGTTGAGCCAATTATAAAAGGATTTTTAAGAAAAAAAAATTGCCAAACATCTATAACATTCATTAATAAAAATTCACTAATAAAACACAAGTACAATATTGAACTACACTATACCCTAAGAAATACTAAACCATATAAAAAACTATATACAGTGAAAACAGTTAACAACCAAGCATTTAAAAATAGTGGTGTTTTTAAGCACAAGGAGGGAAATGTTCTCTAATTTACAATGGTGCCATTAGTCATTTTAATGTACTTATGATACTAGCACACAACTTCCTGCTCTATTTTCACCTTTTAGATTTTTTAACCTATGTTTTGATATGAATCTGAACAATGATTGTATATTTCAAATCTAATATGAAAGACAACAATGACAATTCTATCATCTAGGCATCTGAATTTTACCCAACTTGTGTACTAAAGTGGATGAATGATGAAACAATAGTCCGAATGTCAAATATATTATTTTATGATGTTAGTTTCCTTTCCTGTTTCCTGAGACTTCCCCATTTCCTAGAGTTTCCCACATTTTGTGTTGTTTTTTGTAAGATGTCTAGCCCATGTTTCCTTCTCTGGGTGGGTTCCATTTATAATTCAAGGACACTGACAGTTGCAGATAAATAATAAAACAATATTTTCCACAATAAATGAAAATTTTAAATTTATATCTGGCAGGACACATGGAGAACAAAGGCAAAATATTCTATTTAACTACCCAGATTATGAATCATCATTCGCACACAAAGAAAATGCAAGCCTTTTCTAGAACTCATCACTCTTCTCAATGAAAGGTCGAGAATATTTTGGCACATGCAAAGTCTTTTAAGGAGACAAGGAGGTTTAAATTCAAATGAAAAGGATTATGCACTTTTCTTTCATGATCAAATCTTTTATCTAATATTATCAAGGGGTTATCCATCAATACTTTGACCTACTAATTCTCAGAGGTTGTCATTCATGCCAAAAAACTTCAAAATCCAAACAAATTTAAGATGTCTAAAACTTAACAACCCTGAATTTTTCCTCCTCTGATTGGGTTCCATTTACAATTCAAGGACAATTAACATGCAGATTAAAAAAATAATTTCCACAAAAATGCAAATTTTAAGTTTAAATCTGTCTAGGGACATGAATAACAAAGGAACAATATTCTATTTAATTTTTAACTTTCCATATGATGAATCAACAATTTATCACAAAGAAAATGCAAGCCTTTTCCATAACTCATCACTTTTGTAGATGACAGGTCGGGAATCTCTTGGCACATTCAAAGTCTTTTAACTAGGTTTAAATTCAAAGAAAAAGAGTTATGCACTTTGATTTCAATGATAAAATCTGTCATCTAATATTATAAATGGTTATCCATCAGTACTTTTACCTGCCAATCCTCAAAGGTTGGCATTGGAATATGCCAAAAATCTTTAGAATCTAAACAAATTTAAGATGTCTAAAACTTAAAATCCCTGAATGTAAAATTTCCATTGATCAAAAGAAAAGAAAAAATCACCCATAAAAATAAGAGCATAGGCTTAATGAACTTGTGTTATAAGTGCCTGACGTCGAGATGGTTCAAGGTAAAAGACAAAGTCCAAATCCAGATCCTTGAGAGTTGTTGTTTATTCAATTTCAACTTTTTCTGTTGAGCGACCTTGAGATGAACCTTTTAGATCAAAGCGTCTATGTATGTGCAGCTATGAGTAGAACATATTACCTATAACTATAAAAAAAACCTGTTCAATTTCCCATTTCAGTTTATTAGAGATGATATTTCAACTTTACAAGGACTTGAAAAAACAGTTTTGCATTGGGTAACACTGTAATACACGGTCTTAGAGACAACTACTGCAACGAGAACATTTTTAAATACTCTAGACCTTGAAAAAAAATCTTATTCATATAATTTGCAAAGATCTATATATAGTTAAACCTCAAATATTGAAATGTTATCCTGGACAATAAAGACAATCATATGACATTGCATATAGAACAGGAAACCTAATAAAGTACCTTATGCCCTCCTGCAAGCTTAACAACATGTAGGCCAATTTTTTTAGTAATCAGAGTTCTTTCATAGGTATGAACGTGATTATAATAATTTGGTAGCATTCACAGAAGTACTTGTAAATTGGTTGCATGAGCATGTCAGATAAGATAAGATAATTTTATTTATGTCCAACAAATGACCACAATAGTAGGTCAAAAGGGACTAAAAGAGTACCACCATTGTAATACATAGTGGGACTTCCGTAGCAACTACTAGATCTAAGCTAACAACAATAAGTAAAGAGATAACCCACTTTACCAAATTACTCAATGTTTAATAAAGTATGGACGTGTGATAATAAAATGCAGAAAATTACTCAATGACCAAAACATAAAAAGGATATTAGCAACTAGAATGGCTTGTGAGTCTTGTTTTTGGCTTGGAGCGTGGGTTGAAATGGTCCACTCAATAGCCATGGAGAAGAGCCATGGGTCATTAAACCATTTCAAAAAAATGCCTCCACATGCGTTGGTTTGTCATTCACCCTCATTCTAGTACAATTATGTTGATGGATTGAAATGGCTCACTCAACAATAAGGGTTCACCATAGTGAGAAGTCCCAATTAGATCAATCCTTGTTTGATATAGGGAATCCATCCATATTTTGTCCCAGTAGCCATTATTGATTTGGGTTTTACCAATTTTGGTATAGAAATGATGAATAAAACACATAACCAAACATATTACCACCATTATACCTAGCAATAAGTTGACTGTGAAAATAAAAACATGAATATGAATAAATAGTTGCAAAACCCAAAATAGTTTTGTATTAATCAACTAATTACAACTTCATGCCTACGGGTTTAGACAATATTTATAGAAAATAGAAATAAGAATGCAAACTCTAAACATGAGATAGTCTACAATGTAAAGGATGTTCCTACAACAACCCTAATGCTCAATAGATACAGAAGAATAGTCCACGACATATGTATCATAGGAATCACATCTCTCCATAAAATGCTTCGCCAAAGGTGACTAACATCGTTGTTTCCACTTTTCACTCTTTCATACATAATGTCTTCAGATTAAAATGTATAATCTCCTTTTTAGTATCAATACCTGGATGTTGTTGCCACAGGATACCTAAGATGAAAATATACAAACTTTGAATCATATTTTAGAAAAAATAATTTAACATAAAGAAGTCAATTGACAACTTAATAAGATGCTCAAGTTTACTTCCTTGAGTTGAATCTCCTTTCATGGGATATGTCATTGGTCACTTTGATAATGATTTTAAGGACACATTAGTTGAAATGTTGTGTTATTGGGTTTCTAGTCCATTGACAATGTGCCCATATTTTCATTTTTCGAATTTGAAACAATGGTAAGTAATCTCACAAAACTTGTAACAATAAAGTTTCATATCTTAACAAGACCTTTACAATGGTACAAATATCACACAAAACAAATTTTGGGTTCAAAAGTTATGGTAAAAATGCTAAAATATGTGTTTCACAAGTTGCAAAAAGATGCAGGTTGCATGTCACACAAAGTTCAAAGTTCACATATCACACGTCACACCAAGTTCAAGTTTTGCATGTCACATGCCACACCAAGTTCAAAGTTAACAAGTCAAACCAAGTTCAAAGTTCACGTGCATGAAACATATGCTTTTTGCATGTTGCATATCGCATGTCACAACATTTTCAAAGATGGATGTTGCATGTCAGAAGATTTTGAAAGATGCATGTCACAAGTTGTAATATTTTTTAAGTTCTTTTTATAGCTTCCAAAAACTTCTTATTGCATCTTCCCAAAAATTTGATTTTGCATGTTGCACCAAGATTAAAGTTTGCACATTGCTTGGAAAAGATGCTTGCCACTTGTCACATGTCACAAGACTTTCAAAGTTGCATATATCATGTCACAAGGTTTTGGAAGTTGCATATTGCATATTCAATTTCTATTTGTTGCCTAGACTCCATAGCTCAAGCAAAAGGCACCAGGTCTTGTTTGGATTCTCACGTTATATCTTAAAATACAAAGATATTACCATTCTTAAAAGACAAAGAGATACAAGTTTGGAACTCTTGAGACCCACAAACAAACAAGCATGTAAAATTTAAATCCAAACTTGAACAATTCAATCTCTTAAATTTCACGTTTACCAATGCTTTCAAATCGATAGGATGATATCCATGGAGCCACAAATTGATGCAGAAATTGTATGTCAAGGCCAATAGAACCAATAGAACCAAGGAGTATTGAATCAATATATGCCAAGTCTAAGAGAAGCTGGAATTATCATTAAGTGTATAACAAAATTACATTCATATATATATATATATATATATATATACAAGACATAGAAATAACCTTGTGTGTATTATCAGATGAAAATGTACCCATAATGTCAATGAATTATATGCATCATTACATGTTCAACTATATAATGTACATCTAACTGTCTTATAAAATTATTACACATCATCAATTTCTTTTAGTCTTCTTTTGTGTTTTCCAGGTCTTAAGTAATTCATCCATCTCCATGTCTTCGTTTACTGGGTGCTCTTCAACAACTGATGTTGTTTCAGTCCTTTCACGCTGAGTACGTCTGGTATCGTACCCACAACGTGGATGCTGCTGTGAGGGGCCTTCACCTACAAAAACAAAAAGAATTAAATTTATATCGCCAAATTTTAAATATCATTGAAGTAGTTCATTAATATTAAAAAAAAACTCTGCAATGTAATTATTTACCTGGTCCTCTAGTCGGCACCGTTGGAATGGCTTCCCTGTTCACTTGATCTTTAGGTCAAGGAGGATCAACTATGACATTCTCTGCCATTGAAATGTCAAAATTTATAAGTACATAATTATTAAGTATATGATTAATATACAACCATTTTACCATCATGGGCCTCAGTCACAGGAACATCTTGGGGATGCACCCCATTGGGATGGGGCTGTTGGGGAGCACCATGATCTTCTAGATACATTGCACAATCAATGATCTGTTTTCCAGTACTAATGGTTTCGTTGATAGTGCTACTCCCCTGATTAAAACAAAGTAAGACATTAAATTATGGATGATATCAAACATTTATGTATTGTATAAGTAATGAAAGGTTAATGTGGACTGATTTTTATTTACCTTATCCCGCAAAGTAGATCTTGGGGTATGCCCCATGCTTTTCCTACTATCAACCATGAATTTATAACTGTACTTGTAACCAAGTTGGAGGTCTTCCTCCGTGGTTTCAGTTCCGAAGTCGTCGCCCTGCATTGCATAAGGGTATGATTTTTTAATGTTTTTGGCTGCAATTACCTCAAAGTTGTAAGGTGATACAAATAATATTATTAAGATGTTTGGGTACTTACGATTCATGACTGTAACCTCGAGTAGTCGCCCTATCCTAGCATGTGTTGGCCATGTTTGGAAATCCTTTCTTTGGTTTCCTTCGAAGTGTCAGACAACCTATCATCAAAATTTTCAAGTATGTTATATATAACCACACTTTTATTTATATCTAAAGAAAATTAAAGATGGTATTGAAATCAAAATATTGTAATTTACCTTTGTGTACCAGTTATTTTTTCTCCTGATTTTTTCAATATCTTCTCTTTTGCATCATTAATGATCTCCTTCCACTCCCTCTCTGGAATTGAGGGAGGATGCTCATACCCAGGATTTCCTGCCAAGATTTGTCTATAAACATCCCGCGTATTTTTTAAATATTCACCCACTACAGAGGTGACCTCTTTTTAATTGAACATGTGTACTCCAAAGAGACCTTCAAGATAATCCATAAGTTCCTTTTTGAGGTTGGAATTATGGAAATTCCACCTCATGCATAAGGTTTCCCCAAAAATCAACAAGGCCTTTCTCTCTAGGTGCCTATAAAAATAGTCGTTTCCTACACACAAAAATATATGATCATTAATTTAAAATTAATAATATAGATGATTTGTGTATGAGATGGAAAACATGAAACAATTAAAATATGAAAAACTACCTGGGAGTCTTATTTGTTTTAATGGAAGTCCATTATCTTCAACCAAAAATGTGCATGGAGGGGTCCCCGTGCTTGTCACACGTCTAGCTCTAGGAAATGCAACCATGTCAACCACATCACCAACCTCATCTTTGTCACCATCTCTAGACCCTGACCGATGTGTGGATGTCTGGCGGTGCATGTCATGGCTCCTATCTAAAATAGGTGTGGAAGATGGAGAATTAAATAGTACTCTAGTAGCTATATGACTGCCCACATCAGGACTCTGTAGCATCTCTGCAGCGCCACTACTACCAACACCGGGATGAACAGGCTCCAAAAATCTCTTTATAAAAAAGAAAATATTTTTTCGTGAGATAATGTAAAAGTTAAAGAACAAAGTTTCATAATTGAACATATGAGTACATTAGAAAAAAAACACTTTAAATTATGGTTATTACCTTATATGTGTTAAGTTGTGACATAAGGAGATTGATCTTTTCTAGGACGTTGAGAGTTTGATTTGGACGATCTAATAAGATAGCAAGTTTCTTTTTCACTTTAATGATCTTTTTTTTTATTAATACCATCAGATCAAGGGATGAATACAACCCCTCCTCATCGGAGGAATCATGATCAACATGGCCTGTCGACTACATATAATTTCAACAAAAACAATGTTATTTCACTAAAATTATATAAGAAAATAATAAAATTCACGTAAAATGAAAGTGGAAATTGATAATCATTTACATGTTTTGCGGTTGACCCTTTTCCATGATCATCCTGCCACATTATAATATAATTAGAACCCCCAAATATTAAAAAAATTGTTAACGATAGAAAAAAAACTGATTGCCACCCAAATAAAATCAACCTCAACGATCAAGCTCCCACATTATTATAAAATTGGGACCGTGAAATATTTAAAACAATGTTAAAGATAAAAAGAATAATATAATGCAATAAGTATAGGTTTCTTAAAGAAGTGTTTCATAAGTACCCACACACTATTAGTTGATGTTTCTATTCGATTCAAATGGTAATCCACTAATAACTCTTCCCCGAGAGCTATCTTTTTTATTGGGCACAGTACTATCTGATTCTCTTTGTGTCCCTCATATATGGAATTTGGTTGCTTGTTTGTTATCCCGGGTCGTGTGCTGTTTATAAACACTGTGATATTTTCGAAAGCTTTAGGCCTTCCATGAATATAGATAGTCACTCCCTTATTTTTATCCTTGTTTATTAGTTGTATATAATTTGCGGCGAGTGCATATCTCTGCATACTTCGCATGTACCAGACCAGCTACATCCAATCATTATAATTGTAACACATTCTGACATAGTCCATCAATTCAGTTATTTTATTGTCTTTTACAATTATTCCATCCATGGAAAATATCCCCAGGCCATGCAGGGAGGATGGTGCAATGCGATATGTCCTATTGTTGACAATGAAGTCAACATCTATAGGAGGTAGTTCCTTAGGTACCCATTGTTTCATCAGATTCTTATAGCCAAGTGGCACCTCTATGTCTCCTATGTTCTCATCATCATAAGAGCATGATCCTCCTTCGGCAAGAAAAAATTCCATGCGTCTACAAAATTTTCTTCTGACTTTTTCACCTCTGGTCCTTGTTTTCTTATCATATCTACTAGATGCAGTCACATTTCCCTCTATTTGTCCTAAGATTTCCTCACTCGATGAAGAAATATCTGACAGGTACCTTTTTGGTTGTACCTTTAGTTGTATGTGCACGTGTTGTTAGTGAGTAGTCCATCCTCATCCTAGTTTCGATTTTGAACCTTTTTTTTCTATATTCAAAGTTCTAAATAAAATTTTTATATCCTTAGTTTTGGATGAACAATTAGACTAGGGTTCAATTACCAATATTAGTAGGGGCACTCATGCATGTAGTGGATTCCCAACTTAGTGAAGGGTATGAATCTCCAGGTGGGTGTAGCTTAATTTGACTCACTTATCCATGCAAGCAATATGCACTATGGTTAGATTTCACACTACGAAATAGTGTTCAACCACCTAATGTAATGTGATATCCCTCTTGATTTTGGACATATTAAGGACATATTAATGTGATACCACTAAGGACATGATAATTTTATCATATGGATCTAAGAAACAAATAGTAGTGAGGTTGTTGTTTGTTGGATTTGTGCAAATTAGAATTATTATAAGAAATGCCCATTGAAGATGAGGGTCAATTCTATGGAGTAAGAAATCCAACCATCAGTTGGTGTGTTGCAAATATTAGGTGCTTTAGTTGGCAATAAGCCTGAGGAAAGCCAAGAGTAAAACTATACAAATATTAGTTTTGTTCAAGACAAGAGTAGTACTATACAAATATTAGTTTTTTTCAAGCCAAGAGTAGAACTATACAAATATTAGTTTTTTTCAATCCAAGTTGAAGAATAAGTTAGTTATGGTGATGGTTAACAATAGTGCAACCCACATTTTTATGTAGGAAGCAGTGATTGTTAAACTCAATGTGCAGTTGAAATTGGTGTAGTCTTTTTTCAAGGAAGCAAACTCTATCACAGGTAGGGTGGTTGACTTGGCTAAAGGAGTCAACTTATAGCTTGGACACTAGAGTGGAACTACTAGTTTCAAAGTGGTACCCATGGATGACTTTGAATTTTTTTTTGTGAAAGAGTTTATGAGGATGTGATAGGTGGCACCAATCCCTCAACTTAACAATTTGTTAAGATTTGATTACACAAAACTTCATGTAATTACGATGTTGAGGGGGAAATAGAGTGCAATCACTAGGAGACTACCATGACTATGATTACAACAACCGATCATGCAATAGTGAAACCTTACAAAGAGGAACTTGGAGGTTTTAAGACATCAAAGAAGATCTCGAGTGTAGGTTTTTGGTAACCTTTGGTGGATGAAGGCCCACACAAAAATTTGTTTACTAGGTTTGAATCCATAGTAAATAACACTATGTATACAATATCCAAAGTAGTGGATGTCTATTTAGAGAATCAAGATGGTCTAAACTTTCATTGGATGGTTCATTTGACTTAAGAAGTTCTAGAAAAAATGATGTAGACTTTAAGGAATGAATGGATTCCAATGTTAGTGTTTCTAGTGGCATTGGTGGCCACTTTTCATCATTTTATCACTAGACAAAATCATAGGATGACTCACTACTAGCTTGGAAGGTAGTGGAGCCAAAGCACCCCACAAGGAAGTAAGTTCCTAGTTTAGTGTAAGTTGGTAGGACTTAGCATATTTTAAATGCGATATCAGGCACTTGAGTCTATTAAAGAAGAATCACATACAAAGAAGTGCATTATAAAATCCGAGTAGGAGTGTTTTATTCTAAAACACATGATGATGCACTTTCATGGTTTTCAATGTATAATTAGACTAGCTACCTAGCTTGTTTGAAGGCATGAAGACAAAGGTGTACTAAGGCATGGGAAATTGGAGTTGAAGGTAAGTACAAGTGTGTGTGGAAATGTGAATAAATTGAAGTGAGTTTAGTTGAAAATGGATGGTGAGTATGTGTATGTTGTAGGAAAATCTGCCTGCGGCCAAGTAGATCGACCTCTAGAGCTTGACCTTAACCCTAGACAGAAAAATGCTTATCATGGACATTGACTTCCTTTCAAATCTATCTAAACTAATGCATGAGAAGGGAGGATAACAGAAGTACCTTTTAATCGACGTTTGTCCCTGCACGCTCCGAGTTGTGCTCCAATCTTTTGCTCCTCGCTGAGAGCTGTGGACAAGACAATATACGACCACTTCCTACTCTATTGACATTAGCTTGAAAACAGATCTATCACTAAATGATAAGTTTATGTAACATTAGACACAAACTAGAAAGAAATAGGCCAAGCGTGTCATATTAATGAGAATAACGACAACAATACTTACAATCGTAGATGCGAATGCGACAACTTCGTCAAGTCCTCTTCATCTAACCCTTGCCTAAAAGGTCCACAACCTGGATAACAGCAGCTTCACTGATCATTGATTGTAAGTTTCCTCCAAGATCATAAGTTTCACATATTCAATTCTTCCCCTCTTTCCACCATCATAGAGCCTGTTTATATAGGTTAGGAAGGGCCTAACCTCTTGAGTTATGTTTAGAACTAGTTAGGAACCTTCTCCATGGATCATGGATCTATTGATGAGAACAAGAATTCGAGCACAACAACCTCCTAATCTCGAATGTTCCACTCCTTATTCTTCTCAACGGGCTAACAACTGACTCAGAATAGGGAGCGCTCCTCCAAACAGGGTATCAGAGTGTTGTAGCGCTCTTGGTGTGCCTTGGGAAAGTGCCAGGGCTCCTCCAGAAAGGCCTAAGGGCGTTATAACACTCCTTGAATCATAGCAGAGGAGCGCCAACGCTTCTGCAGCTATAGTGAGGGAGCGTTCCCCCTCCAAACCAGTGTTTCAGGGGCTCTTTCAGGTGTCAAAGGTTATTTGATTCCAGTGGATCAGTTCTTGATCTTCAAATCAGTCTTATGAGGCATCATAAGTGCCTCCTTAGTGTCGTCGTCACAGTATCATGCCTGAACCTTGTTTACGACACCAATGATCAACTTGCGACACTTGTAGGGAAGATGCGACACTTACAGTGACTGATAGGGACAATGCGACACTTATCCATCTGAGCAATTTTGACGTGTGACGGCAACCGCACTCTCAGCAGGCGGTCACCCCACCAGGACCTCCTCTCTCTCTACGGCCCGAAGAGTCTAAACTCTCCCAACTCCTCCTCGGGAGTTTTATCACCCACAGTCTTCTCGGGAACCTTCCCTTTCCGAACTCGGGAAGTAGGGTTTCGCGGACTCG
>JZKD02S0662014.1:637444-654051 GCA_000966675.3 Picea glauca | reverse complement strand
GTCTAGTCCTAGTACAATTTACGTTCCTTGTTCCTTGTAAAATTCATTTGATAGTACACACGTCCCCACATCCAGTACTACAAGGGAGTATTTTTATGGTGTTGATTAAGAAATCAATGAAAAAGAGGGATTTTTCATCACAACTATGACACATATACGTTATATATACAATATTAATGTAGAACTTGAAAGAAAAATGAAGAAAGACTGATGAAAAATTAAAAATTGCATCAACCAATTTGTGTACTTTGAAATAAAATTAGGGTTTATGGTTTACATGATGAAGCAATGATGGAAGAAAGTGGGTGTGTGAGTCAAATTTGAATCCAAAAACCCTCCCATATCGTTAAGGCATGCAAATATTCTATCCATGTCAAATTTCAGTGCATACAGAAACAATTTGAAAAAATTTCAATGTTGGCCCCATTCACAGGTCATTGTTTCCCATGTCTAGTCCTAGAACAATTTCCGTTCCTTGTTCCTTGTAAAATTCGTTCGACAATACACACATCCTTGCATCTAGTACTGTAAAAGATTTGTTTTGGTCCAAAGGTCCTAATTGTTTTTGTCCCTTGACCATGATGTAGTCCCCAAGATCCATTATTTTTGTACAAAACATACTAATGGCATAAAATGTCCCACAAAAAGACCAAATATTCGCTACATAAGTCTTTTGTCTTTTTTCAAGGATTATGTAACAAATCTCAATTCTAAGAAGATTCAAATAGGACCTAAGAACCTTATGTTATTTCCTTAACCATGGGTGACATAACATTATCATTCAATAGTCAAATTGTTACATTTCATTGTCATGCATCATGTGTCAGTGCTTGAGCCAGCACAAAGGAAACATACAAAGAATATTTGTCTTATGAACAAGATATGGTACTATCCATTTTGAGGTTTGGCATATAGATCGTTCTTATATAATACACTACATTGCACCATATAATCCCTACACTCCTTGCAAACCATGTGATACCATTCAAAGACACATTCTTGCAACGAATTAGCTATAGTATTGATGAAATTTTTTCGTTGATAATAGAGCGAATTCGTCACAAGATTATTTACATTCATCTCTCTTGCGATGATATCAAATGATGCTTGGATTCATTTCATATTTGGTTTATCAACTTGAAATTAAAATTTGATACTTTGCAAGCTAGATGTACCTTGAGTCAAATACAAATATGAAATTAGGAATCATTAACATATCTACTAGAACATATGAAAAATAGGGTTTATGGTTTACATGATGATAGGATGATGGAATAAAGTGGGTGTATGAGTCAAATTTGAGTCCATAAACCCTCCCATATCGTTAAGACATGAAAATAGTCTATCTGTGTCAAATTTCAATGCATACAGAAACAATTTGAAAAAATTTCAATGTTGGCCCCATTCACATGTCACTGTTGCCCGTGTCTTGTATTTTTATGGTTTTGATTAAGAAATCAATGAAAAAGAGGGATTTTTAATCACAACTGTGACACAGATACATTGTATATACAATATTGATGTAGAACCTGATGTTTATTAAGGTTGGTTGTCATTGATGTCAACCCTTGAAGAAAGTCTGGTAGCACAAAGGTTTGGGTAATGGACCCAAGTTTGTTTTATGTAAAGATGATTCATTATTGTATTGTCATGGTTGATAAGAAGTAAAAATGGATGAACTCCAAAGTGGTCCCCTTATGGTGAAATCACTCATGGAAAGACGCTTTGCGGATTGAGTTATCCTAGAAGCATGGTTAGAGAACCCATGCTTAATTGTGGAATAATGAGATGAAGGTTAGTGAATTTGTCAGTGAAACTATGCTACATGGATAGTTCTTGTCATGCCATTTCCGGTGGTATGTGGAACGCCACATAACTCCTCACGGTTAGAGAGTTATGGCCATATGAATTTGAAGAACCCTCATGAGTCATATAGAAGCCCCCAAAAGTCAAGTATTTGCAAAAGAAATTATTTAAATAATAAAGTAAATGGAGAACTCCCGAAAATAAGGAAAGTGTAATGCTACATGAAAGTATAAATAAGAGTTAAATCTCTCTCATTTAATCACACTTGAATATCATTGAATATCTATTTTGTGAAAGGTTATTTGGGAAGGTATTATTGATATAGAAAATTGCAGCAGAAAAAGTGTGGTAGGAAAAGTGTTGCAGAAAAAGTGCAGTAGAAAAAGTGCGGTAGAAAAATCGCAGCAAAAAAAGTGCAGCAGAAAAATTGTGGCAGGAAAAGTGCGGCAGAAAAAGTGTGGTAGAAAAATCGCGGCAAAAAAAGTGCGGCAGAAAAAATCACGGTAGAAAATTCGCGGCAGAAAAATCACGGCAAAAAAAGTGCGGAAGAAAAATCGCGTAAGAAACATGGTTGGGGTATATTTATGAGAGATATGGCACATCTTGTTTGAGGTATGTTTTGTGAGCTAGCATTTAGCTCTTGAGATGGTATTGGATGTTCAGTATTGCTGCATATATCAGATTTGTTGAGGGATACAATTGGTATTTTGTTGTTGGTATTTGGAATATGGGTATTGGTATTTTGGTTGTGATGTGTTGCTGAAGTTGTTGGTTTAGCTTGAGGCTACATAACAGTGAGGGTGTGGCACATGGTTTGATGTAAGGGTTTATGGTATTTGGTTTATGGATAGAGTGATGATTTTTTTATGGTTATAATTGTGTATGTCTTTGGTATATGGTTGAGGTACATGTTGGGTACATGGTTGAGACTAGTAGTTGATGAGTTGGCACATACATGAGGTGTATAGTTGATGAGTTGGCACATACATGAGGTGTATAGTTGATGAGTTGTCACATACATGAGGTGTATAGTTGATGATTTTGGTACATCTTGCTGAATCAAGGTTGATGCATGGTTGATGCATGGTACATGTTGGTTTAGGTTATTGGTACAGGTTGTTTGGTGCAGTTTGATCGGTACAGGTTGTTACAGGTTATTGGTACAGGTTGACAATGACAAGTTGAAAGTGGCAGTGGTTGATTTAGTGACAGTGACAGGTTGTCTACATTTGGCATTTATATTTCAGGGCAGTTCAACGGGACAAGGAAAGGTGGTTGTAGCCACCTTTCGGTTGTAGCTGGAGAACATAGGGAGTTGTAGCCTCCTTCTAGTTGTAGCTAGAGAATTTGGGAGTTGGAGCTTCCCTTAGGTTGTAGCCTGAGAAACTAGGGGGTTGGAGCCTCCTTCCAGTTGCAGCTAGAAAAGAAAGGAAGTTGGTTCTTCTAATGAATGTAATTCTTCAAGACATATAAGAAAAAACATTATGTGGTTTTCTCCTGCTTTGGGTTCCCATGTAAAACACTGGTGTACTGTGTATGTGTATGATTGTTCATTTGTTCATTGCTTATTTACTCTACAGTTATTGGATGATAATGTTGCATTGATGTTTCACTTGGATTATATGGTTAAAAAGGATTAGATTTCTCTATTACTGATTCACCCCCCCTCTCAATAATCCAACAATTAGTATCAGAGTAGGTTCATTCAAAAATCAGTTTAACCACTGAAAGGTAGATCATGGAGAGAAACAACTTGTATAAAAATGCAATACCACAGTTTGATGGACAAAAGTATGCTTTTTGGAGCATAAGGATGAAGACATATATAAATGCACAGGGATTTGAAATTCGACAATCAATTGTAGATGGATACACAGTACCAACAGGTCCACCAACAAATGAAAAGATAGTGAAACTTGGTTAGAATAATTCCAAAGCCACAAATGCACTTCTGAATGGTCTTGGTGAAATGGTATTCACCAAAGTTGCACATTGTAAATCCGCTAAAGATATTTGGGACAAACTTCAAAATATTTATGAAGGAGATTCAAAAGTCAAAGGAGCAAAGCTTCAAACTTACAGAGGTCAGTTTGAACAACTAAAGATGAAGGAAGATGAGAATATTGCAGCTTACTTCTTACGAGTCGATGAAACAATAAATGAAATCATAGGATTGGGAGAAGAAATCAAAGAATCGGTTATTGTTCAAAAGGTACTAAGATATCTTCCTATGAGATTTTATCCTAAGATTTCAGTACTAGAAGAAAGATCAGATCTAAACTCAATAAGCATGGACGAACTACATGGAATCTTCATAGCATATGAAATGATAAATGAATAGGAAAATACAGATGTAAAAGAAGTAGCCTTCAAAGCATCCAAAAGATCAAAGAAAAAGGGAAAGCAATGAGAAAAAGAACATAGCAACAATAGTGACGTCTTGGAAGATGATGAAGAAGTGGACAACTTTGTCAGAAGACTGAACAAGGGAATCGATGGTAGGTATAGTGGTAAGTTTCCTTTAATTTGTTTTAATTGTGATGGTATTGGTCATTTTGCTAACAAATGTCCTCATAAGAAAAAGAGAAATGATGAAGGTGAATCAAAAAACAGACAAACATATAAAGGAAAAAGAACCAAAAAGAAAGTTTTCAAGAAAAAAATTTGCACCAAAGAAGACATCTCATCATAAGATGAAGATGAAGTCAGTGACAATGAGACAGAAAGGGTTCTATTAATGGTAGTAGAAGACTTTGATAAAGAAGAATCTGAAGTAGAATATGAAGAAGCCTAAGAAGAAATTGAAGAGGCAGAAGTTGACTACCGAGAGGAATTGATGAGTGCCATAGAAGTTATCAGAAGAGAAAAGAGAAAAAACAAGAAGCTACAAGCATAACTAGACAAGAAAGAAGACACTCATGAATTAGAACAAATGATCACAAATTTGAAGGTTCAAATTGAAGAAGATAAAATAATTGAAGAAACACTCAAAGAAAAGCTAGAAGAAAGAGACAGGATCATTGAAAATTTGGAAGTAGATATTGTCACATTAAGAAAGGATCTTCAAAAGAAAAATATGCAGAACAGTTCAAAATTTTTGAGTGATATTATCAGCAGTCAAAGGCCTAATCATGACAAGTCCAGACTTGGATACAATCAGACAGAAAATGGATCAAGCTCCAAAACAATAGAACAATAAACATATCTAAAAAGCTACGCAGAAACAATCAAAGGGGATAGGAAGGTCTACAGAGAAAATTATATGGACACTCCACCACCGAGAAGATTCATATTTCAGAATCAATGACCAACGTAAACAGATAAGTCTCAGGAAGAAGAAGGATTCATAAGAGCACCTCCTTTCATAAGATCTTCAAATCCCAGGTATCAAACTATCTTTTTTGGTTTATGTTATGCATGTAATAATTTTGGACATAAAGCTATGAATTGTAGAGCTAACAATAAGAACATGAACAACTTTGAAAGTCATACACAAAAGGGTTATCCAAGAAGGCCTAGTGAAACATAGATAAGAAGTTACAACATGTTTGAATCTTTGAGCACTAAAGTGGAATGCTACAAGTGTAACAACTTTGGACACATGGACAAATATTGCAGGATGAAAATCCCTCCTAGAGAACCACAACATAACAACAACAATCACAGACAGGAACCTCAAAAAAGGACATGGATAAGAAAGGAGAATCAATACAACAATAAAGAATGCACACTCGATCTACAAGCTAAGAAGAAGAAATGTGGTTGGTATGTTGATAGTGGTTGTTCAAAACAAATGACAGGTGATAGAGACAAGTTTCTTACATTAAGAAAGGAAAGAGATGGATCAGTCTCATTTGGAAATGATGATTCAACTAAAATCATTGGAAAACGCACAGTCAGAATTGGGAACAAGAATACAAAGGGAGAAAATGTTCTACTAGTAGAAGATATGAAACAAAATCTTCTAAGTTTGATTCAAATGTGTGACCAAGGTCATAAAGTTACTTTCGATTCACAAAAGTGTGAGATAAGAAAAGAAGGTTCAGGAAAATTGATTGCTACAGCTGCGAGAACTTCAAGAAACATATATGTGTTAAGTGAAATTGGAAATGAAAAGTGATGTCTAGGAAAGGAAGATGAAAGTAGGCTATGGAAAAAAAGAATGGGTCACATACATTTTGATAACCTTGTCAAAGTCAGCAAAAGAGAATAGTCAGAGAAATGCCCTAGATCAGGAAACCAACCAACACTTTATGCAAGCATTGTCAACAAGGAAAGCAAACAAAGACAAGGTTCAAATCAAAGGAATATTCAACGATAAGACCACTGGAAATTGTGCATACTGATCTAGTTGGACCAACTACATTAAAGGGTTTAAAATGTGATAAATACTTTATGTTATTAGTTGATGATTATACAAGAATGACTGCAGTTTGCTTTCTTAAGAATAAGTCATAAGATTTTGAAAAATTCAAGATCTACAAGGAAATGGTTGAAAATGAAATGGATTAAAAAATCAAATGCTTGATATATGATAATGGAGGAGAGTTCACTTCAAAGGAATTTATGGACTACTGCAACAATCATGGAATAAAAAGGCAATTCTCCATTTCTAGTACACCTCAACAGAATGGAGTTGTTGAAATAAAGAACATGATAGTACATGAAATGGCTCGAACAATGCTAATGGATTCCAAATTGATAGATATTTTTTGGACACAGGCAGTGCATACAGTAGTTCACATTCAAAACAGAGTAATGCTCAGAAACAACACTGACAAAACAAGGAAGACTAGCAAATGTGAAGCACATCAGAGTTTTTGGAAGCAAATGCTACATCAAAAGAGAAGATGGAAGAATGGGAAATTTTGATTCTCGTGTGGAAAAAGGAGTACTTGTTGGTTACTCAAGTACAAGAAAAGCATACAAGTGTTACAACCTGATATTAAAAAAAGTTGTGGAAAGCATCAACATAACAATTGATGAAACATGTAGACAAGAATAAAAGGAAGAAGAAAATGAATCAATGGAACAACTTTACGAAGAAGAAACAAAAGATGAAAAAGAAGGGGAAGACAAAGAGGATCCGACAGAAGCAGAAGAGCAAGTTCAGCAAGTGACTCCAAAGACACCTAGTAGACGAGTACAGAAGAATCATCCTTCAGATCAGATTATCAGAAACAAAGATGCAGGAGTTGAGACTAGAAGAAGAATGTGTTCACCAGAACAAACGTACCTAGCACTCACATATACGATTGAACCAAATTGTTTTGAAGAGGCCAGGAAGGATAAACTTTGGAATAAGTCCATGGATGAAGAATTGGATCAAATAGAGAAAAATGACACTTGGGAATTGGTTCCAAGACCAAAGGATAATAATGTGATCGACACAAACTGGGTTTACAAGAATAAATTGAATGAAGATGGACAAGTTACAAGGAACAAGCTAGATTGGTATGTAAAGAATATGCACGTGTTGAAGGAATCAACTTTGAAGATACATTTGCCCCAGTTGCCAGAATGGAAGGAATCCGATTAATTTTAGATTATGAATGCTCCAAAAATATTAAAGTGTATCAGATGGATGTAAAATCAACTTTTCTGAATGGGGAACTTGATGAAGAAGTCTGCATTGAACAACCAGAAGGATTTCAATTGTTAGAGAATGTAGATTATGTGTGTAAATTAAAGAAGGCCTTGTATGGTCTAAAACAGGCACCTAGAGCATGGTACTCTAGACTGGATAAATATCTACATCAGGCAGGGTTCAGAAAAGGAAGTGCAGACAACAACCTCTACATCAAGGTAAGTCAAGATAGTATTTTATTAATTGAAGTTTGTGTTTATGATATTATTTTTCGTAGTGATGATGACAAGTTAAGCCATAAATTTGCAAAGGACATGTGGTTGTAGCCACCTTCTGGTTGTAGCTGGAGAACATAGGGGGTTGTAGCCTCCTTTTGGTTGTAGACAAAGAATTGGAGAGTTGGAGCTTCCCTCAGATTGTATCCTGAGAAAATAGGGGGTTGGAGCCTCCTTCCAGTTGCAGCTGGAAAACAAGGGAAGTTGGTGCTTCCAATGAATGTAATTTTTCAAGACGTATAAGAAAAATCAGTCTGTGGTTTTCTCCCGCTTTGGGTTTCTACGTAAAACACTGATGTACTGTGTATGTGTATGATTGTTCATTTGTTCATTGCTTATTTACTCTGTAGTTATTGAATGATAATGATACATAGATATTTCACTTAGATTATATGGTTAAATAGGATTAGATTGCTCTATTACTGATTCACCCTCCTCTCAGTAATCCAACACTTGAAGGAAAAATGAACAAATATTGATGCAAACTTAAAACTTGCGTCAACCAATTTGTGTGCTTTGAAAGAAAATTAGGGTTTATGGTTTACATGATGAATTGATGATGGAAGAAAGTGGGTGTGTGAGTCAAATTTGAGTCCAAAAGCCCTCCCATATCATTAAGGCATGTGAATAGTCTATCCATGTCAAATTTCAGTGCATCTAGAAACAATTTGAAAAAATTTCTATGTTGGCCCCATTCACAGGTCACTGTTGCCCGTGTCTAGTCCTAGTACAATTTCTGTTCCTTGTTCCTTGTAAAATTCATTCGACATTACACATGTCCCTGCATCTAGTACTGCAAGGGAGTATTTGTATTTTGTTGATTAAGCAATCAATGAAAAAGAGGGATTTTTCATCACAACTATGACACAGAAACATTGTATATACAATATTAATGTAGAATCTGAAAGAAAAATGAAGAAAGACTGATGAAAACTTAAAACTTGCATCAACCAATTTGTGTACTTTGAAATAAAACTAGGGTTTATGGTTTACATGATGAATTGATGATGGAAGAAAGTTGGTGTGTGAGTCAAATTTGAGTCTAGAAACCCTCCCATATTGTTAAGGCATGCGAATAGTCTATCCATGTCAAATTTCAGTGCATACAGAAACAGTTTGAAAAAAAATCAAAGTTGGCCCCATTCAGAGGTCACTGTTGCCTGTGTCTAGTCCTAGTACAATTTCTATTCCTTGTTCCTTGTAAAATTCGTTCGACATTACACACATCCCTACATCTAGTACTGCAAGGGAGTATTTTTATGGTGTTGATTAAGAAATCAACGAAAAAAGAGGGATTTTTCATCACAACTATGACACAGATACATTGTATATACATTAATGTAGAACCTGAAAGAAAAATGAAGAAATACTGATGAAAACTTAAAGCTTGCACCAACCAATTTGTGTACTTTGAAAGAAAATCAGGGTTTATGGTTTACATGATGAATTGATGATGGAATAAAGTGGGTGTGTGATTCAAATTTGAGTCCAGAAACCCTCCCATATCGTTAAGGCATGCAAATAGTCTATCCATGTCAAATTTTAGTGCATACAGAAACAGTTTGAAAAAATTTCAACGTTGGCCCCATTCACAGGTCAGTGTTGCCCATGTCTAGTCCTAGTACAATTTCCGTTCCTTGTTCCTTGTAAAATTCGTTCGACAGTACACATGTCCCCACATCTAGTACTGTAAGGGAGTATTTTTATGGTGTTTATTAAGAAATCAATGAAAAAGAGGGATTTTTCATCACAACTATGACACAGATACATTGTATATACAATATTAATGTAGAACCTGAAATAAAAATGAAGAAATACTGATGAAAACTTAAAACTTGTGTCAACCAATTTGTGTATTTTGAAAGAAAATTAAGGTTTATGGTTTACATGATGGATTGATGATGGAAGAAAGTGGGTGTGTGAGTCAAATTTGAGTCCAGGAACCCTCCCATATTGTTAAGGCATACGAATAGTCTATCCATGTCAAATTTCAGTGCATACATAAATAGTTTGAAAAAGTTTCAACGTTGGCCCCATTCACAGGTCACTGTTGTCCGTGTCTAGTCCTAGAGCAATTTCCATTCCTTGTTCCTGGTAAAATTCGTTCGACAATACGCACGTCCCCGCATCTAGTACTGCAAAATCTTTGTTTTGGTCCTAAGGTCCTAATTTTCTTTGTCCCTTGACCATGGTGTAGTCCCCAACATCCATTATTTTTGTACAAAACATACTAATGGCATAAAATGTCCCACACAAAGACCAAATATCCGCTACATAAGTCTTTTGTCTTTTTTCAAAGAGTATGTAATGAATCTCAATTATAAGAAGATTTAAATAGGACCTAAGAACCTTATGTTCTTTCCTTAACCATGGGTGACATAACACTATCATTCAATAGTCAAATTGTTACATTTCATTTCCATGCATCATGTGTGAGGGCTTGAGCCACCATAAAGGAAACATACAAAGAATATTTGTCTTATGAAAAATATATGGTACTATCCATTTTGAGTTTTTTCATAGAGATTGTTCTTATAGACTACACTACATTGCACCATATAAGCCCTACACTCCTTGCAAACCATGTAACACCATTCAAAGACACGTTCTTGTGACGAATTAGCTATACTATCGACAAACTTTTTTTGTCGATAGTATAGCTAATTCGTCGCAAGATTATTTACATTCATCTCTCTTGCGATGATATCAAATGATGCTTGGATTCATTTCATATTTGGTTTATCAACTTGAAATTAAAATTTGATACTTTTAAAGCTAGTTATACATTGAGTCAAATACAAATATGAAATTGGGAATCATTAACATATCTACTTTAACATATGAAAAATAGGGTTTATGGTTTACATGATGATATTATGATGGAAGAAAGTTGGCATGTGAGTCAAATTTGAGTCCATAAACCATCCCATATTGTTAAGGCATGTGAATCGTCTATCCATGTCAAATTTCAATGCATATACAAACAATTTGAAATAATTTCAACGTTGGCCCCATTCACATGTCATTGTTGCCCGTGTCTAGTATTTTTATGGTGTTGATTAAGAAATCAATGAAAAAGAGGGATTTTTCATCACAACTATGACATAGATACATTGTATATACATTAATGTAGAACCTAAAAGAAAAATGAAGAAAGACTGGTGAAAACTTAAAACTTGTGTCGACCAATTTGTGTACTTTGAAAGAAAATTAGGGTTTATTGTTTACATGATGAATCAGTGATTGAATAAAGTGGGTGTGTGTGTCAAATTTGAGTCCATAAACCTTCCCATATCATTAAGGCATGCAAATAGTATATCGATGTCAAATTTCAGTGCATACAGAAACAGTTTGAAAAAATTTCAACGTGGCCCCATTCACAGGTCATTGTTGCCCGTGTCTAGTCCTAGTACAGTTTCCATTCCTTGTTCCTTGTAAAATTCGTTCGACATTACACACATCCCCGCATATAGTACTGCAAGGGAGTATTTTTATGGTGTTTATTAAGAAATCAACGAAAAAGAGGGATTTTTCATCACATATATGACACATATACATTTTATATACAATATTAATGTAGAACCTGAAAGAAAAATGAAGAAATATTGATGAAAAATTAAAAATTGCATCAACCAATTTGTGTACTTTGAAAGAAAATTAGGGTTTATGGTTTACATGATGAATTGATGCTGGAATAAAGTGGGCGTGTGAGTCAAATTTGAGTCCAGAAACCCTCACAAATCATTAAGGCATAAAAATAGTCTATCCATGTCAAATTTCAGTGCATACAGAAACAGTTTGAAAAAATTTCAACATTAGCCCCATTCACAGTTCACTATTTCCTGTGTCTAGTCCTATTACAATTTCTGTTCCTTGTTCCTTGTAAAATTTGTTCGACATTACACATTTTCCCGCATCTAGTACTGTAAGGGAGTATTTTTATGGTGTTGATTAAGAAATCAATGAAAAAGAGGGATTTTTCACCACAACTATGACACAGATACATTGTATATACATTAATGTAGAACCTGAAAGAAAAATGAATAAAGACTAATGAAAACTTAAAACTTGCGTCAACCAATTTGTGTACTTTGAAAGAAAATTAAGGTTTATGGTTTACATGATGAATTGATGATGGAAGAAAGTGGTTGTGTGAGTCAAATTTGAGTCCATAAACTCTCCCATATCATTAAGGCATGAGAATAGTCTATCCATGTCAAATTTCACTATATACATAAATAGTTTGAAAAAACTTCAACGTTGGCCCCATTCGCAGGTCACTATTGCCCGTGTTTAGTCCTAGTACAATTTTCGTTCATTGTTCCTTGAAAAATTCGTTCGGTAGTACACACGTCCTCGCATCTAGTACTACAAGGGAGTATTTTTATGGTGTTTATTAAGAAATCAACGAAAAAGAGGGATTTTTCATCACAACTATGACACAGATACATTGTATATACAATATTAATATAGAACCTGAAAGAAAAATGAAGAAAGATTGATGAAAACTTAAAACTTGTGTCAACCAATTTGTGTACTTTGAAATAAAATTATGGTTTATGGTTTACATGATGAATTGATGATGGAAGAAAGTGGGTGTTTCTATCAAATTTGAGTCGAGAAACCCTCCCATATCATTAAGGCATACGAATAGTCTATCCATGCCAAATTTCAGTGCATAGAGAAACAGTTTGAAAAAATTTCAACGTTGGCCCCATTCACAGGTCACTGTTGTCGGTGTCTAGTTCTAATACAATTTCCATTCGGTTGTACAGTACACACGTGCCCGCATATAGTACTGCAAGGGAATATTTTTATGGTGTTGATTAGGCAATCAACAAAAATGGGGATTTTTCATGACAACTATGACAAACATACATTGTATATACATTATTGTAGAACCTGAAATAAAAATGAAGAAAGGCGACGAATTGTATCCCATGTGTACATTTGAATATACTTGTGATGAATTAGCTATACTTGGAACCAAATTATCCATTTCCTTTGTTTATCCCATGTAAATATTCTTGCGACGAATTAGCTATACTATCGACGAACTTTTTTCATCGATAGTATAGCTAATTTGTCGCAATATTTTTTACATTCGTCGCTCTAGTGATGATATCCTTTCCTTGTATCTTGCCAATGAATTCCCTTCTTTGTCTCTCTTGCCGAAGAAAATGTTTGCATAATTGATGGGTACTAAGTTATCCTTGATTTTATCCTCTAGTACCTAGTCTTGAAGGTTAAAAAGATCAACATCAACTTAGAAGAGAATCCAATATCAATATATTGCTCTACTTCTATAGAGACTACTCTCTCTATGTTTTAAAAGATAACTACATGACACTACACTTAAATGATAAATTCCAACACTTAATGGTTTTAATTAGGATTCATTTCATATTTGGTTTATCAACTTGAAATTAAAATTTGATACTTTGCAAGCTAGTTGTACCTTTAGTCAAATACAAATATGAAATTAGGAATCATTAACATATCTACTAGAACATATGAAAAATAGGGTTTATGGTTTACATGATGAATTGATGATGGAACAAAGTGGGTGTGTGAGTCAAATTTGAGTCCAAAAACCCTCCCATATCGTTAAGGCATGTGAATAGTCTATCCATGTCAAATTTTAGTGCATACAAAAACAGTTTGAAAACATTTCAAAATTGGCCCCATTCATAGGTCACTGTTGCCCATGTCTAGTCCTGTAACAATTTTTGTTCCTTGTTCCTTGTAAAATTCGTTCGACAGTACACACGTCCCCGCATCTAGTAATGCAAGGTAGTATTTTTATGGTGTTGATTATGAAATCAACGAAAAAGAGGGAATTCTCATCACAACTATGACACAGATACATTGTATATACATTAATGTAGAACTTGAAAGAAAAATGAAGAAATACAGATGCAAACTTAAAACTTACATCAACCAATTTGTGTACTTTGAAAGAAAAATAGGTTTTCAATGAAATTCTATAGAAATGAAAAACATGTTCATCGAACTTCGTTGTTGCAATACTATGACAACAATATTGATGACATATACGATCATGATGGTATAAAAATGAAGAGCTTCTCTTGGTTTCAAGAATAATTTATCCTCTACTGAAAAATTCCAACCGCGTGAAGGTGGAAGATCATACGGCCCCTCCCCTCCCCCTCACATCACTCTCAATTGATCCCCAATACCCAATCTATAAAATATAAAATAATCGAAAGCAACATCCTATTAAGATTCATGCATAGAAACTACAAAAACAAAAATTAATGAAGGCACATGAAATTATGCGTTTGTAAATGATATTTTTAGTTTACCATGTAGTCTAGTATGTTGGCAACTATTTTCAGGTTTCACATAATAATTAAACAACATGTAACATAGGATATAAAAACGTCGCATAAAACTTAAAAACATGTAATTAACCCATGACATTATAAGTAAATTATTTTAAGAGAATAATTCATACAAATTAGAATATATAGTCACGTACTTAATCCAACCTCAACATCTGTGTAATCATCCTTATTTTGTATCTTGATCTTCTTCATCAAACTCGACATCTGTATCATCATCCATTTCAGAAACGGTGTTGAAAGGATTGACGATATCATCATCATCATCAATGTCATTTTTGAGAATATTTTCATCGACATCATCATCAAGAATTGAAATATTGTCTCCTACGCCTGGATCATGATATTCTTCATCTTCTTTATTTGTCGACCCTGCATGATCTTTCGGCTCTATTGGATCTGTCAAATCATCTTCTTGATTTTCAATATCATCTTCTTCTTGTAAATGAGTATACTTAATTGGCCTTCCTCTTGGATCATATCTAACAACAAATGACCAATCCCTCTCACTTGGAACATTTGAGTAAAATACCTGTTCAGATTGGCTTGGAAAACATAGCGATCATGTCCTCTTTCAAACACCGTTGTTTTAATCATTGGAAATCCATTGGCATGTTGAATAGCAGTTCTTTCCTCGTCACATTCATGCATTCGTAACCTATACCATTTGACATCGAACATAACTAATTTGAAGGAATTAAAGTCACACTTAAGTATATCGTTTAAATACCCATAATATCTATTTTCAGATTCTCAGGGATGTCTGTCATTCCTAGAGGAAACATTAGTGACCTAGAATATTGCAGTTATCCCACCATCATAAGTTTTCCTGGTTTCATCCAATTGTTTGATGTGAAATTTATGACCATTGCACCACATAGCCTTGTGGTGTTTCAACTGCAATATGCCAGATATGTAAAAGATGCATTGTCAATTAATAAATTAACATATATATTTATATAACTTGGAAATTATCTGAAAAATACAGTACACATATGCTAAATCAATTTCCCTTTGCATAACAATGGCATCTCCATTACAACGAGCTTCTCTAACCAATTTAGAGATTCATTGCCATGATAACCTACCTCCATTATGTTGTTTACATATTTCACTCCATACATTCATCCAGTCAAGATTGTTTGCAATGTATAAATGCAGTGCATCCCACTCTTGAGCAACTGAATCAAAAAATAATAATTCACCAATATTAGATATTAGTTATAACGTCCATGCAGGTTATAAATATTAATAATTTATGTAATAAATTATATTAATATATTAATGAGTATGATTATATACACAAAAAATGAAAATTTATATGTATTATTAATATAAATTTCCACAAACCCTACAGGAGATGGTGGCGGCCTCCTCCGTAGGTTTGTGCGCTTCTTCGCGAGAGCTCGGCCCTCACCCGAGCTCTCCCTCCAGACGCTCCTCTATTCGACGCTCGGGTGACCCCTCCGGCTCCCCGTTTGGAGCTCCTCCGTCCTCCATTCAGCCGTCTCTAGCAACAGCGATAGGCGCGTCCTCTACTGCTCCGTTGAAACCCTCTCCGACCTCCTTCAAAGACGCGGTCCAAGGCCGCTCTTCTGGATTTTCTCCTATGGTCCGTGAAGCTCCAGATCTAGTGATCCCTGTACCTCAGGAAGCGGTGGTTCGTGAAGGTTTCTTTAGATCTAATGCTCTATTTTGCAGGTTCAACGGCTTTTGGCCTCGCCTGGCGGATCTGCATTCTTGGATTACTTCAGAATGGACTCCTCTCCTCGAAGACGAAGCTCATGTTCGCCCTTGTGTAAAAGGTTTCTTCGTAGTGATTTGTTCCTCTGCTAAGGACAAAGATTTGATCTACAGTTCTGGGCCTTGGTTCTGGGGCAGGTCGAGTCTGTCTGTGCAGCTCTAGACCCCTTCTTTCGACCCCTCCTCAGCTTCCATCCCTACGGCCCCCGTGTGGGTAAGGCTCCCTGGTCTGCCTATTCATTTTTGGGGTGATTATTCTCTTAGCCATATTGGAAATGCTCTTGGAAAGTTTCATAGTAGTCTGGAAACTAAATGTGGCTTCACTACCTATGCACGGATCTGTGTAGAGATGGATTTCAGTAAAGGATTCCTAGCGCAAATCACTCTTCAAGGGATTAATTATTCTTAGACGCAGAATCTCGACTATGAGAATCTTCATTTTAGGTGTAGAAGTTGTTTTGAAACAGGGCACTTAGCCAGCAAATGTCAGAAACTCCCTGAGAAAAACAGAAACTCAAAGAATCAATGCAAACCCACATGGTGGGTAGGAGCTCTTCCTGAGCATCAAAGCATAGAACCGGCTAATGATACCTCAAGCGAGGAAGATACAGATATTGTACCATAGAAAATGGAACAAGTCACCTCTGTTCAAGAGCAAGAGCCTCCTTCCCCTAAAAATCCCAAGGGGAAGGCCCAGGCAGAAACTGATCCAACCATAAGGCTAGGCATTTCTCAGCCCGAACACCAGATCTCAAGCTAGGCCGACTTAGCATATGAAGAAGGCCCCGACTTAACTGATGAAGAAGTCCCTCCATGACCGAAGGAAAGCCA
>JZKD02S0662014.1:613576-631572 GCA_000966675.3 Picea glauca | reverse complement strand
ACTGCATCCACGGTGGCTCAAATTTTCATGGACCAGGTCTTCAAGCTTCATGGCATGCCGCACTCTATTGTTTCCGATCGAGACCCAACTTTCACAAGCAATTTTTGGCAAGAGTCATTTAAGCTACAAGGCACACAATTGCATCTCAGCTCAACTTATCATCCCCAGACGGATGGTCAAACGGAAGTTGTCAACAAGTGTTTGGAAACATATCTGAGGTGCTTTGCCTCTAAAAAACAACACTAGTGGGCTCAATGGTTACCCCTTTCTAAATGGTGGTACAACACTACATACCATATAGCCACTCGCATGACTCCTTTTGAAGCGGTATATGGACAGAAGCCACCTTCAGTTCTCTCATACTTACCGGGTACCTCGAAGGTCCAGGCGGTTGACCAAACACTTACAGTCCGAGAGGATATCCTTCATATCCTTAAAGAGAACTTGGTCATGGCACAAAATAGAATGAAGCAACAAGCATATCAAGGTCGCTCTGAATGTCAATTTGCAGAAGGGGATCAGGTGTTTCTGAGACTGCAACCATATAAGCAAACTTCCCTCAAGGCCAAGCATTGTCAGAAGATAGCACCCAAATTTTATGGCCCTTACATATTTCTCAAGCATGTGGGACAAGTCGCATATCAGTTAGCTCTGCCCAGTCAGTTGAAGCTACATTTTGTTTTTCATGTTTCATGCTTGAAGAAGGTGATTGGAACTAGGTGCCAAATTCAAACCAACCTTCCAGAGTTACCTGAAGAAGGATCCATTTGGATACATATAGAAGTAGTTTTGGACCAGCGTGAGCATCACCTGCATCAGAGAACCATCAAGGAAGTGCTAGTACAGTGGAAAGATATGACTCCAGCAGATGCCACTTGGGAACCAACTACCATTCTACAGCAGTTTCCACATCTCAAGCCTTGAGGACAAGGCTGTTTTTAAGGGGGCAGGCATGTTAAGGTCCTAACCCGCACATAGGTAGATCAATGTATTCGAATGTAATAAAGGTCAATATTAATAAGGCCTTTCAATAAAATAGAATAAGGCAGATGTAAAAAGACCTAATAGAATCTTCCACTTCTAGAAGGATCTTCCTCTAGATGCTTCTCTTAATAGACATATTTAGTATAAATAAGGGTCGAGGGTATGAGAGCCCCAGCTTGGAGATTATTGTAACAGAGCGTTGCTTGATTGGAGGTTTCCCCCTCGAAGAGGCATGTGAACATTGCTTTGTGAATCAAAGTGTTATTTCTATTGCTATTGCTATATCATTTCTGTGTATTGTGAAGATTATGCTGGATATTTTACTGTTACTCTGTCATTCCTAGCATTTTATTTATGTTCTGCATATTTTATATATTTGGTATCTTTCACATATATTTAACGTGGTACTTACCTAATTGTTTGAAATTACACATAATTACTATAACCATGATATCATGTATATATAAGTAAATAAATAAGCAAAAGATATTATGCAAAAAATGAAACAAATGAAAATGTTAGATTCAAAAAATTAATGTAAGCAAATACCTGGAACAATTATTTTCAACATTATGTTCTCCCTCTTTATTGACATCCAAGGAGGAATATTATTGTTGATAACAAAAATAGGTCACACTGAGTAAATAGACCTAATCTCTCCGAATGTATTAAAACTGTTAGTTGTCAATGAAAGCCTAAGATTACGAGGTTCATCTTTGAAATCTTCCCATTTTTCCTCAATTTCCCTAAATGCAGAACCATCGACAGGCATTCAAAGAACACCATCTCCACTTTTGTTACGTGCATGGTAATCCATAAATTGTGCTATGCTTTCACACCTGAACAATCGCTGCAAATGTGGAATTATGGGAATATGACGAAGAACCTTTAGAGGCACCCTTTTTGTTACTTGATCTGTTCGATATCTACTGATAAGACATTGTGGACATTCTATTTTCAAAGCATGTTTTCCATAATATATAATATGATCATTAGGACATGCATCTATAGTTTGATAATCCATTCCAATGTCTTTCATAATGGAATGCAAACCTCGATATGTGAGAGGTAAAATATTTGAAGATGGTAACAAAAATTCACCTAACAATCTACAACATAACAAATAACTAGTTAATGTAAAGAATATTAATCGTAAAAAATGCATTCTTATTTTACACATTAATTAACACTAAAAACGAATAGAAAAAAAATCAACATTTATGTATAATATGAGATGAAACATATTACATACATTAGGATCTGTGTCATACAAGTGTTCGAAAAATTATTCATAACCTTTAAGTTCACTAGCAACAATGTAGGAGATAGAATATTTTCTGTTGATTCTTCATAAAGTCGTTTATTTTCCTTTTCTAATAGAGGTTCATCATAAATACCATCATTGTCCCCATCCTCATCCGGATGAGAAAACAAATCTTGGATCATTTGATTTGTCCCATCATCTTCTTCCATGAGAACCTCGTTTGCTTTATCATGTTCCTCAAATTGTACAACATCATTTCTACTACTACTTGGTGCAATATTTTGCGGAAAGTTAGAGGGAAACTCTAACTTTATAATTACAAACAATCATGAAAAATTAATCTGTACTATAACAAACATTCAAACAATATATATATATATATATATATATATATATATATAATTTTATATAAAATTGACAATATAAAAACAAATAATGAATATATAACTAATTACCATGGGACGATATTCATTCGATCTGCCATCAATGTGCCCATATTTCCTACAATGTTTTGTCATTGTTGCTATTAAAATTCTTACCGGACGTATGAGGAAACATTTTTTGCAAGGGAAATAACATCTACGATCACCCTTTTCACCCTCTTTACTTTTCCCCCCACCTCTAATTATATTCTGCAACATTCTTCCACACAACTTCCGCACAAAAATACCCTTTTTGAACCGTCGTTGTTATAGCAAGATTGTCACAACATCTCTAATTCGTAAAATATTTATAGGTTACTGTCGTCGCAATTGCGAAGAACATTGACCAAATCGATGTTGACTTTGTCAAAGAGTATAATGGTCATAATGGTCATAATGGTCATAATGGTCATATCATCGAAAGAGAGACGATCGTCCACTATCTTTATGATTGTCGCAAAATAGATGAACATTTGATTCCATTGAGAGAGTGACAAATATGGGCTGGATTTATTACAAAATTGAAAAATTGAACTTTTTCTCTTGAATTTTCCGACGAAAGGGTACTTTCGTCACAAGTAGTCGTCACAAATTTTTCAATATGTAGTAGTGTAAGTAAAGTTATCCTAAGTTCCCATGGGAAGGGAACGAATGATAAGTGGAGCTCATGCAACTTCATGAAGACATGTGTCCGATTTGGGACATGCAGTTTTATGTGGGGAAATCAGTTCGTTTGGGTGTTCTCTCTATCATTCTGGCCATGCTTTCCACGCACTTAATCATTCTCTCCATCATTGAACCTCCTCCATGGTCGACCTCTGTAAATTTTACACACCTATACTTTCTTGAGTTGGTACCCTACCTTAACGGTTGGTTGTTTCTGCCATCATCTATTCCATACTCGAGTTCTGTTGTTGCCATCATTTGTGCCATACCCGAGTTCAGTTGTCGCCATCACCCTTACCCGTTTGACTTAGGAGATGGACAGAAGAAGCAAGTTTTCAAGCCTGTGGGTTTGAAGAGGCGGGTTTTCAGGCCTATGGATTGAAGAAGCGGGTTGTCAGGCCTGTGAGAAACTCTCTCCAGGTGAGAGAGATTGTTGGGGAAGTGAATTCTCTTGGAGGGATCCCAACAGCAGCTATAGAGCTCTGAGAATTCTATTCAACCTATTGTTGAAGCCATGGAAGGAAAGTGCAACAACTGATGGACTGTTGAACAATGAAGGTGTATACTTCTCGGGGTGAAACATGCATGTGGGGAATGAGAGGCTTTGAGCTATGTGCGTAAGTTGGATCTTGGGAGGGAATCCTTCCTGATGTACTATGTGAATTCCCGTATTCTCAGCCTAGCTTAGAAATCTATTTTCTTGGGTGGAGTTTAGTCCCATCTCAGGGGTGACCCACTGCTGAGAGTGATGAGCAGCGTGGTCTAAGGCTGGGAGGTTCGTGGAAGGTATGCACATAGTTGGTGGACATCAATTAAAATATAAGTATCAATTGTGTTAATGTCACATGTTGTGTTTAAGTACATGTTTGTTATTTATAAGAATTGCATGTGTTTGTTGCATGTATGTTTTACTATATATATATATACCGTAGAAATGAAGAAACTTTTTCAAGTGACATGCCCCATCAGGAAGTCTAGGGTATGTTACAATATGGTATTACAGCTGTCTAGCAGAGCATATTTGTAGTAGCATGACCCAGCCTGCGTGGCTGGGGATGTTACATGTACCCAACAACGAACGATCAAGATTGACTCTGAAATTCATGACTTTGGGACTTTCCAACGACTACCTCTGAAATCTTCCATATAGTTGAATGTCTAAGGGATTAACAATCGACGATCCCTACTTCACTTCCCAATGTACAACTGGGATTAATTCGGGACTCCGAGATTCAGGGATTTATCCTTCTTGCAACACATGGACCAAAATCTCCCAGAGTGTCGAATATTTTAACTATGAGATCTACGACTCACTTTCCTCGATGGGATCTATGGCTGAGATCCACTCTGCTTTGGATCATAACTTATGGCTCGATAACCTTGATCGATGACTCTCATTCTCCTGCGCTCAGATCCAATGGTTGGGATCTGATCTCCTCCACTATGCTCTCTCCTCTTGTTTGGGGTTGATCCAACAACCCATATTTAATCTTGCATCCTAAATCAATGGTTGTTGTGGTTTCTTCATCCGCTGCAGCTCTACTTGCCTCCAACGAAGTATTTCTCAAAGGTTTCAAATATTTTTCTTTGATCTCTCCTCTGCAGGGTCACTCCTTGGCCTCTGCTTGCACTACACCTCCTAATATTGGAACTTACGATAATTTCTTCTGTGCACACCTTGCACTTCTTCGCAGTATGGAACTTAGACTATTATCTCCTTCTGCACTCCTTGCATAGGCTATGTGCACACTTGCAGTATCTCTCCTGAGATTTCAACTCTTCAACTTCAAATGGTATCGACCCTTTGTTCCTTCATATGACTCCATGTGCCCTCCTAACACCCACGTTCTTCCTCCTAAGCTTTTGAACAAGGTCAAAGTGTTCTCCCAGCACCCTCCTGGCACTCTGATCTCTTCCTTCTGAGATTTACCAACACTTAAACAAAATGTTGGCTTGGTGCACTCCTTGGACATGCCTCTTGAGTCTTGAACTTTATATACTCTCTTGTGCAATCCTTGCGCTTACTCTTCCTTTTGATATTTTACACTACTATGAGTGTAGGCACACTCCTTGCACTATCCATTCTAATATTATAACTGGTTCCAGTGTGCCCACCTGGCACGTTCCTCACAAATCTCCTAACTAATTTATTGCACACTCCTTGTGCTGGATTCTCAGATTTTTCCAACAACTGTAGTGTGCACTAGCCTTGAGAGCCCAAAACACTCAGAAATTCACACAGATAGGGAATTCTATCTATTCCTGCAAAGGGAACATTTATACACTCATGGAATTCATAAACATGCACAATAAACATTTAGTAAACATTCAGAAAACACATATTCATTCACATAGACCACACACAAAGATTCACTTGTAGGGAAATTCGCTTTCTATTAATCTGAATGCTTTTTACAAGAGTGTACAATGGTTACAAGACTAGACTTCAATAGAGTCTCAGTTCTTCTCTCCTCTACTCTCTTCTCATGCTCTAATTCCCTTATGATCTCAATATATTGATATTTTTACAAAAGAGGGGCTTCTCGAGCCTTCCTCACCTACTTACATTAAATTACATTTAATTTACATCTAGTCTGAATCAGATATAGATTCATCTACCTGTCATCCATTAAAGGCAACTTACACTTATCCTTACACAATACAATGGCTCTCTCTTCCTCAAGCCTTTCAAACTTTAATTACATTAAATTGATAAATTTAAAACAAAATGAGAAGGTTGACGCTTCTCTCTCTCAGGATCTGCTCCTTCCATGTGTGTTGTTGCACTGGTTGCTGACATGTTGTTGATGCTCCTACATCATGAAAGTAAGGTATGAATGGCAAGGAAAGTGAAGGAAAGTCATGGAATGATATGGAATTGCATGGCATGGAATGGAAAAGGAAAGACAAGTTAAGGAAAGGAAGGTGAAGGCAAGGCAAGTGAAGGCAAAGTAAGGTAAGTGAAGGAAAGGAAAGTGAAGGCAAGGAAAGGCAAGTGAAGGCAAGGAATGAATGGCAATGCAAGTGAAGGAAAGGCATGGTATGTTATGGAATGGAATGGAAAAGGCAAGACAAGTGAATGCAAGGGATGGCATGGCATGGAAAGTTAATGAAAGACATGGCATGGAAATTGAAGGCAAGGAAAGGCAAGGCATGACAAAGCAAGTCATGGCATGGGTATATTTTAAGGCAGGGTATATTTTAACAACATTACAAATATTTTAACAACAATCAAAATGAAGCCAAAATTATTCATTTTATATACCTAGATGGTCATTCAAGTAGACCATCGGGATCACTTCTAATACTAATGGTTTCCATTAACTTTTTATTTTCATAGTAAGTCAATAAGTATCGTACCTTTGATGAGTTCTCACTTGTGATTGTTTTTAGTTGGAGGTTTGTACCAATAACCAAGTTTTTAAAGTGGTATACAACTTGACCTATTTTATAATCTTGAAATACATAACCACCTTTCTTTCATGCTCCTTCATCATGTGTCAGATATTCTCCTTTAATAACCATCGACCCTGTTGAAAATTCAATTCTTTCAGAGGCTCTTATTGATCACATGAGGGTCTGATTTCCCTCTAAGCGTCGTGCCAACCAATAATTAGTTCCCCATTCATTATCTCTTGAGGAAGCCACTGCATATATGTTCCCTGCAAAAAATGGAGTGACAAAATGTGAGTCCACTAAATGACCAAAGCATAACACATTCATTCTAGTTATTCAAAATTTAATAGAAGGATTCAACGAACCTCAAAGTATAAGATCTAATACACTAGCATAATCTGTTGAAATACTTGATTGGTCCTCCTCCAATTTGGATAATTCCATAGTTATATGATTAACAATGGGGAGTGATACATGATCCCATTTATCAACCCAGTTTTTCGATTCACAATCATTTGATTCATTACTACTACATGGACCACAGAAGCAAGAGAGTTCTCTGTTCCATATTTCAACTATAGCATTGTCTTATGTTCTAACTGAATGGAATCCATGAGTGCCATGGATTGTTTTTCATTCATACCACTATGATTGATATACATATACCACATCCCAAAAATATCTATGTACATGTCCTTTCTTTTTTGATTGGTCTTCGCGGGTTCTTGTTCCCTCTCCCATTACTGAAGAACACCATTCAAAAATGGATTTTTCATATTGAATGAGGGAACTAGTATTGAAGTTCATTTATTTCTTGTGTAATTCTCTTTTTATGCATGCACCTTCTCCATCATGCTCCCCTTTCCCATGCCCAGACTCAAAATAGTTCCAAATGTGTGGTACCTTTAGTTTTTTGTGCAACATACACAACCATTGAAATACATGAGCATTTTTGAACTGGCCTACGCAACCATATGACCAAATCCAATGTTGATCCATATATATGTTCTTCTCATTAAGGTGATTGTAGAACAACTGAAAAAAATGGTGTGCATAGGCTAAGTCATGGCACCGATCATCACTTAGTGATACACTTTCAATATAACTTTGTTTTTTTCATTACTATCTAGTCCATGCCTATATGTGATATGTATCATTATGTTGACCTACTCTGAGTGATAATATTTTCTTTGAATCACATTTTGCAGTTGAAGAGTGTAGTTCTCAGCAAAATCAACCACTAATAACACAGTACCAACATGAAATGTATCTCTGCATATTTTAAAATTCTCGTTTTTCCATTGAGACACATGGACATGTTGAACATAATGTCAAGTCTTTTAGATGAAGTCCTTCATGAAGTCACAAAATCATACTTGGGAAGTTACCAATTGTATCTTTTTTCTCTCATGTCCTCCATCAATATGATATGTCTCATATTTAAATCTTTGCAAGGAAACCTCCTTCCTCCCCAATTCATACTCATTTCTTACATGGATGCACTTTCTTAGTAATGTCATTCCACCGCACCTGGGGCATGTCCCATCTAAGCATGTATTTTGATAAAATGTAAAAACCTATGGCCTCGTACACAAGATGTAGTGAATAATAACTGGGCATTCTTGCAAAAGGGTGTTGTGAAAAACAATAATATATATATATATATATATAAGTGTGTGTGTGTGTGATAATAATAACCATACTTAATGTGATATCTACACCAACACATGTTACAAATTGTGTTTATTCGAACATACCAGGGCTTGCATTTATGGAAAGATCTTTGGACTAAGTTAAGTGAATTATGTATTGTTCTGAATCTCTCATACAATTATGTCTGTGTAATTTCAAGATAGTGTTTAATATGGGGTTCATGGTCCCTATATCCCCTTCTCAATTTTAATACATCTTTTTGGTTGGAAGAGGGCCTTGTATTATCATGCTAGAAATCTTGAACTAGTCCCTTAACCACTCCAATTAACTTCATGTCAGAATGAGGTAGCCTTCTAGTGAAGGCCCACAAATATGTTGAGGAACCTGTGTCGAGGCTATCTCATCTATGAGAATACTTTCTAAGGGTTTTGCCATTTCATTTCAAGAGGTGAGAGGTTTGTTGTAGAAAATGATGTTTTCTTGTAATCTTGCTAACAATTGAATGGGACAAGACACGTCTGGATGCATTGTCATATTTAGAACGAGTATTCTTACCAATTATTTGAAAATCATATACAAGATTTCATACTATATGATGACTTGTTTCTACACTTAATATTTTAACAAAGATAAAAATAATTGACATTTAGCAGCATCAGATTTTGGTTCAAAATATTCTTGAATGATTTTATAAGAGTGATAATGAATAGTGAGATTAGGTAACTTACCTTCAAGTGATTCTAGACCACCTTCATTGAACTGAATGCATTTAGGAGTTCTTCGCCACACAATGCTCAATATAGGTAGGGACGATGAACCCCTATTCTGGGACTCTTGACCTCCCTTTTGTTGAGTTAGCAATGTTGTAGTTCTTTCCCCTTCAATCACTAGAATATCAACTGTGGGAGGAGAGCACACATGGGATTGTCTAGTTTCTAGAACATTTGACTCCCCAACAAGATATTGCACCATAGGAAATTCTTCACCACAATGTTGTACACCAGTTGCTTCTCTAATTTCATCCATTGTATAATCATCTCTAAGAAAATCCTCCATCATCTGGTCATCCACAATTTTTTTTCTTGATGATATATTGTTTGCATTGATATCTAATGAACTCTTGCTCTTTTCTTCTGTTGATGGAGGATAAACAATAGAAACATCTATTCCACTAGAAATTGGATTCCACTCATGTGAAATCCTACACTTTGACATACGTAGCTTTGATTTTTCTTTTTCTTCTTCTACCTTTTTAATTGGTTTATTTTTTCTAGAGGACTTTCTTTGTTGAATCTAGCAGTTCCCCATGTTTAAAGATAAGAATTGGCTTCCAAACACCCACCACAAATTTTTCTTTGTATTATGTAATAAGGCACAACCAAGTGGAATGTTTTGTTTTTGTATTACAAAAGAAGACACATCTCATAATTCCAATTCCAATTCTAATTTCACTTGGAAAAATTTGTCTTCCAATTCAAAGAAGACATAAGAATACACAAACAACAATTCCAATTGCACTTGGACAAATTTGTCTTCCAAGTCCAAGAAGAAACAAGAAGATACAAACGACAATTCCAATCGCACTTCGACAATTTTTTCTTCCAATTCCAAGAAGACAAAAGAAGATACAAACAATAATTCCAATTGCACTTGGACAAATTTGTCTTCCAATTCCAAGAGGACACAATTATATACAAACAACAATTCCAATTGCACTTGACAAAGTTGTCTTCTAAATTTTCCTGCAATGGTCTAGAAATAGCACAAAAGTCTTTATGAATCTAACAAGAACACTAAAAAAAGTAAAACTTGTATGTGCAAGATGATTTTTTCTGAAGTTGTCATGTTTTTTCTCAACCATGATATTGTTGATTAATTGGGTTGGTTGTCATTGATGTCAACCCTTGAAGCAATTCCGGTAGCCCCAACAATATGGTTAGATGATTAAATTTTGTTTGATGTATAATGGTATGAAGGGTAGTATGTTTGCAGGTAAAACTATTCTATATTAATAGTACATGTCATGCCATTTCCGGTGATATGTGGAACGTCACGTAACTCCTCACATTTAGATATTTATGGCCTTTTGAAGTTAGAGAACCCCCATGAGTTGTATAGAAGGTCAAATAAGTCAAGTTATTCTAGAAGACCCTAGAAGAACTTGACTAGTCAAGTTTGTGAAACTAGGAGTTAATCATGGGTTAAGTTATTGCAATAAGAAAATAATGAAAAACAAGTTAGTTGCAACAGGATTGGAAAAATTACTATTTATAGAAAAGTGGGTTAGAAGTGGACAAGTGGTTAGAAGTGGGTTATCCCTAAAAGAAGGAAATTAGGTTAAGTTGGTTAGAAGGTAACCCCTTGAGGAAGCTACATGGAAGTATACATAAGAGAGAAAGGATCTTCTACTATCACTTATTGAGAACATTGAATATCTATTATTGTGAAAGGTTTATTGCAGGTACTCATTGATACATATGAAGTCATGCAATTCTGAGGCAACATGAAGGGTTGACGACGGAAGTTTCAGAGTTGTAGAAAATATTGAAAAAAACCTAGGTTTTGAGGTGTACACGGGCTGCAGTGGAGGAAGTCGCATACATACGTGGGATGGAAGTAGAACAGGTCATGTACATACGTTGTCTGGAATTAGAACAAGGTGCTTACATATTTTTTTTGGCAGTAGAACATGGCATGTAAATGTGGGAAGAAGCCATGAAAGGTTGAGTTGTTGAAGGTGTCAGGTCTCTAGAGTCTAAAAGCAATCTCCCAGGAAGGTGTACAGTGTTCAGGTACAACATATCTATCTATTGGTTCAAAAGGTATGTCTTATTTCTATAAGTAGTTGGATTGTGTTGTGTACATGAGATATGGCTATGAGGGTTTGAGGATTTTCCCTAGAGAGGTTATTAGCTGTATCAAACTTATTGTATAAGTCATATCTACAGATGTACAATGTTGGTATACTTGATATTATTTGTTGGTACATGTTGTTGGTTCAAGTGTTTTATGTATAGCTAGTATTCTTGGTACATGGTTGAGGGTTTTGGTTGTGAATAGTTTGTGGAGCTGGTTGTGAAGTTTCAAGTTGCATATCAGTAATGGTTTGATGTTTATTCCATGTGAGGGTTATTATACTTGTTCATGATTATACACACTTGTATGGCACATGATTAGAGAGATATAAATGTTATCCCTATTTTTTAGATAACTAAGGATATCATGTCTCGAGGCCCTCAAGTTATAGATATGGAGTCCCGAGAGACTACATGACCAGTAGTACCTTTTTTCACAGATGGAAAACCCACTCACGACCACATATGGTCACATTTTTGTGGATGGCATCCACCACACCAGATGGATTTCAAAAGGAAGCGGTCCTTGCTCCATGAGGTACAAGTCAGTATTATGGTGAGCATCATTTCAATATTTAATCCATTTGATTATGTTGTATCTTAGATTTCTCTATATTTCATGATATGTGCTTGGAAATTATGCCTTTTTCCCTGCTTCACCTTGGTGGTTGACATTGTGCCCTAGTAAGTGGTTTTCCCTGGGGATGGGTTTTCTACTGGGATCTCCCTTAATGAGCCATCGTACCATTCCCAAACATACTTACCACTTTCCATCATTATTCCCCATTTTTTCCTTATCTCTTGGGATTATAGGTTGTATTAACCCCAAAATGGGTTGTCCCTCATTCTATGGGAAGAAGGGGATAAAGGCACAAAGGGGTTGGTGTTGGGTAAAAGATAAAATCCTTATATAAAACTTCCAAATGCTTCGCCCAGGGATCACCCAAGAAATAAATGAAACAATTATCTTTAAATAAAGGGGACCCACAGTATAATAAAATGATTAAAAGGTTAGTTGAAGGATAGAAGGTCTCATCACGATTCGACCTATCACATCCATGGATATCTAGTGGTATGACATTGTCATAATCTTGTCACCAAACTAGGGAAATGGCTCTCAGTTGCATGGTTAAGAGAACAAGGTCTCATCACGAGCCAAACTTCTCATTTTCATTAGGTATTTGTGGGTGACATTTCCACCACCTAGTCACCATGCCAGGGCAGTGACCTTCAATATCTCCTTATGTTATATTGAAAGAAAATAAAGAAAGAAATATGAAAGGAAAATTGATGGGCTTGGAAAAAGTGCATTGCGTATGAAGGTACCACACACCCTCTACAAAGGAACCCATTAATGGGAAATTATGACCCCTTGTATATCATGATTCCTATGCCCATTGAGTCTTAAACCCTACCCTCTCAACCACTTTACATGGCTTAGAGAATTATATCTTGGAATTTCTCCTTGACTTAGGACAATACCTACCGAATAGGACACCTCGTCAACCCTCCCATACTTAAGCTTGATAAGTCGCATAGTGTCTTTGAGTTGTTATTTGTTTGATATAGTGATCTTTGATGAAAATTCTTAGATGGATTAGTTATTGATTGGATCCACTTATCATGATGTTATGACTTGATATTCTTGGAGGGGGTGTTCATTTGTCTTTGCAGGACCTAGCTGGTGGACAATTTTGGGAGAAAAAGCCTAGCTTGGGCTTCAATGGGGCTACAAGTCCACAGGTTGGATGCCAGGGGCCTGCATGTCAAATGAGAGAGATCATAATTGGATGACCTTGATGATGACTTGGACGACCTATCCCACCCCTTACTTTCCAAACCGTTTTCCCGGGAGGGGAAAAAAGTTCCACTTTTGATCTTGAAATCATGATCTTGGGGTGCTAGGGCATGGTGGTGAGGTGCCACTCTTTGACACATGGACGTTTGAGGAGGATGAGGGTCTTCACCATGATATGACTTCCTAGATGCTTGACACATGGCCTTTGTAGGCCCATCCATGCTTCTCCAACACCAATGACTTCATCAAAGTGGAAAAACGTCCCCTAAAGGGTTGACGTCCTCCTAAATTAGGGTTTAATTTGTGCAAAAAGTGAAATTTTAAGTGAATTGTTTAATATTAATTTGTTAAGGGGGAAAGATTAGGTTTTCTGACCCCTAATATTGTGTTTTACTTCTTATTTTGTGGACAATTTATGTTAGCTACATTTTTTTATAAATAGAGATCATAAGATCTCATTTTAATCATAACTCTCCCTCTTGTGAGAGGCTTTGGTATGAAATTTTAGACCCTCTTGGATATTTTTTCTCTTTAGAACTTTTTTATGTCTATGTTTATGAATGGTTGATGGAGGAGGCCTAGCGCTAGATTTGGATGATTCTTTATATCTCTTGTGGTGAATTGTCTTAGCATTTCTCTTGATCTTGGTATGGTTTTTACTCTTTTGTTATCATTTTTATTCAAGTCAAGTATTGTTATGCTAGGAGATAGGTGGGAAGTATAAGGGAATACACCCCCACCATAGACTTCATCATTTTGTTTGCTTCATCTCATTGATTAAGGGTTTGCTAAGAGAAGTATAACGGCATACACCCTCTTAGCTTAAACCCTATCTTAGAGAAACTTGCCTTGAGAAGTAAAAGGGATTACACCCCCAAGGAGGTAGCTTCTATAAGCTCCTTGTGACTCCATTAGAACAATAGTAAAGGCACTAGTCATTGATTTGTTGCATTGGAGAAATAAAATATTGCATTGGGAAACATGATTTTCGGTCATTTTTACTTCTTGCAAAGAGTATTTGTATTCCTTGTTCCTTGGGAACCTCACAGCCACTAGGGCATCCCCATATAGGGGATACTTATTTTTTCTGTTACAAAATTACATCTTCATCCATTAGGGCTACAAAAACCCTAACTTACTTGCTTGAATAACTCTCTTATCAACCATTGACTTTTGCTCAAAGTTTTCACACTTGTTCTCATTGGTCCAGCACACGTTTTGGAAAAGTTTGAGGAGATTTTAGTGGATGATTTTCTTACTGTAATACATTAAATTTTAAAACCATAAGGATGATATAATTTTCTTCAGAAAAATGTTTACAATAACCTTATCTTTTATGCTAAGAGTATTGGTTTTTCATCTTGAGTTTAGCTAGTGATTTACTAGTTTTTCTCTTGCATTTTCCACTTGATCTTTAGAATTTATTGAACATATTCTAATATCATTTTCTCGCTGATATACAATATTATCTATTTCTTCAAATTAGGGACACAAATATTAAATTTCTGATCCAAATAACATATACTATTGCAAAGTGTCTTTTCTTGTGTCTCGGGCAGGTCCAATCATCCAGATAAGTGTCATACCTGTGGGGAAACAATTATTTTAATTGAAAGGAATATCTTTCCACCTTTCACTCCACTTAGAATTGACCTTTATGGGATTCATTTCCATCCATATTCATCTCCATATCAATACCCCTAGGGTCATCGGGATTGCCTCACTAGAGTGACCTAGTCACCCTTGAAGTACGAGACCTACATCGAGGTGACATTGGGTATAGGATTCCCAAGTTATAGAACTTTCCTTGTGGTTGGGTCAGGATTTTCCCAACCTACAATGTGCGCTAAAAAATTTTTCGTTGTTTTCGAGGAATACTTTGAATCTTCTTCGTACCATAATGACACTTTGGTAAGCTATCCCAAAGACTTTCCCTTAGCTTACTTGGCAACTCCACCCAAGGGATGTTCCCTTTCCACCCTCCTTGATGAGCTCATATTGAAGATCATATGGTGACTCCACCTTTCCAAAATCCTTCTTTCCCCAAACCTTTTTCCCCTGGGAGGTTCAAAACTTCTAAGGTTTACCAAAGAATGCCTCCTCTCAAGTCTCTCGTTACTAAAAAACTTATCCATAGTACCCTTCCTCTTGTTCCAATGGATCACCCTTGGGCAAGGGACCTCTACGAACTCCTTAACATGACCAATATCCAGGGTAACCCTAATCAGATGCCAACAAATTTCAACAAGTGGTTTCCAAAGTTCCTAGGAAATAATGTGATAATTTTCGAAGACCACATTGATATCATGGGCTGAGATATGGAAAATGCATCCATTGACCATGAAGATGTGGCCATGAGACTATTTTCCTCATCATTCACTGAGGAAGCTCTTGAATGGTTCAAGGAAATCCTTGATAATCATATCATGACCTATGATGATTTTTCCACCTTAATCAAAATAAGATGGTTGAGAAAAGAATATGGTGGGACACTTGGGACTCATTTCAATCAAATAAAGAAAAAGGAGAATGGAATGGTAATGGAATAAATTTCAATATTTGATAGGTTGTACAATCAAATCCCAACAGATTATCATCCTATAGAAACATCAATTTGTTGTTGAAATTATTAATACAACTGAGAGGGGGGGGTGAATCAGTTGTATGTGTGCTTAAACAATTTTAAGTCTGTTAAAAAATTATTAAAATTTCCTCATGTGGTCATCAACAATATACAGCATATGGACAGTAAAGGCAAAGAACAACAGTCACACATAAAGTATACACAGAGACATATTTTTCACGAGGAAACCCATAATGGGAGAAAACCTCTTCTTCTTCAAAATGATAGGCAGTCTTTTAAGTTCTGTTCATCATCTATAATTGAGCACCAACTCAATGTGAGGCTGCAACCTCTGTTTTACAAGCTGCAACTTGTTTGAGAGCACCAACTCTCTGGTTTCTCTAGAACCCACTAGAAGGAAGCACCAACTCCCTGAATATTCCAACACCAACTGGATGGATGGAAGCACCACAATGCCACCCTGGTTTCTCTGGATACAACCAGATGGAAGCTACAACTTCCTGTGTTCAAGCTCCCACTTCAACCTTTGAGGACAATAGTCCTCCCGAGCACCTCCCTTCCACCCTGAAATATAAATAGCTAAATAAACATTCAACTTTACAGATAAATCAGTTTTTACCAATCTTTCTTTGTTCTGTAAATCTGGTCTTCTACACACTGTTTTGCTGCTCTTCTCTTCCTCTGTCTATTTAGCAGGTATGCTTTGCATCAACTCGTACTCTCATTCTTCTCTTCTTCAACTCGTTCTGTTATTCTGCTCTGCATTTCATCTCACACTTCACATATGTTCAATCTCCGCTTGCGCATCCTCTTCTTCTATATTCTTACAATTTCATTCTTTTTTACTTGCAGAACAACCAACCAGACACAGTCTGTTTCATCTTCATTTATACACACTAACACGATGGTTCAACTTCCCAACTCCTTAGGAAAAATGACGACAATTGTCTAAGCAACTGAAACACCAACTGATTGGCAATCATGAGTCCATTTCACTAATGGATTTCTAACTGAAAAGTTAATCTGTGAGAAAGAACAGTAACCCTCCAATCACATTCAAGTTTTATCTACACCATTGGATGACCTTTACTATTCTTGCCTTTTTAAATCGGGTTTCGGCATTTCGGCATTCATGTGCCCACGTGTCTCGACACTTCATGTCACGATCTTCGAACCTCCGAAATGGAGCGTATCTGGACTGACTCCTCCTCTTCCCGTGACCAAGGGCTGTGACCCCGACCCTATGCATAAGGCTCTTTCGCGATTTCGCATATCGCAAATTTGTAATTCAAGTGGCTTTGGTTCTTGTTTCTCTCCATATTGCGATCCGTGAAATTCCTACACAGGGTTGAGCCGCCGGTCGAGATATGTTCTCGATTCAATGGCTAGGATTGAATCACGATTTCGGCATTTTTGTTGCCTTGTATTCTATTCCTCTTGATGTCGCGATCCTCGAAACTCTGATATGGAGTTACATCTACGGTCTAGATCACTTCTTAACTTAACGGTTGCGATTAAATCGCGAATTCTCATATCGCGATTTCGACATTCTTGTTGTCACTTCAAAGTCACGATCCCCGATACTCCATGAAGAAAATCAATGGTCCAGATCACTTCTTAACTTAACGGCTGCGATTAAATCGCGAATTCTCATATCGCGATTTCGACATTATTTTTGTCAAGTGTTTTTGTCACTTCAAGGTCCTGATCCCCAATACTCCATGAATAAAATCAACGGTCCAGATCAAAGCTTGATCTGACGGCTCAAATTTCATCGTGATTTTTCATATTGCGATTACACCCTCTTCTCCTTGCTCTTTAAAGACCGTGCAGGTTCTCCTTGATCCAATGGTGGTCGGACCCTGCGCTCGGATCTGACGGCTGAGATCTGTCTCCCTCTTCAACGATCAGAGATTCTTCTTCTCAAACTTTCGCTCATTCGCTGCCTTCGAGCATTCTCTACCTTCGATCTTTCACTACTTTCGATCATTCACCTCTCTGAACTTATCTTTTGTTTGCCTATCAATTACAAACTTGTTGTTCTCATGTCATCTTCATTGTTGCCATCAATGACAAGCATTCATTGTCTGTTAACTATCTGTTAAATATTTTCCAACAATCTCCCCCTTTGGCATTGATGGCAACACAAGCACCCACATGTATTCAGATCTTCCAAGCAACCACATGTATTCAGATCTTCTCTCTTGCTCTTTTCTCCCCCTTTGACATCAATGCCAAAGAAGAAACATTCTTCCCCTGATCTGTTGCAAAAACATACTCCCCCTGTCGACTATAAGCATCTTGGGAATACACCATATATTCAATAAGTACTCCCCCTGACCAGGTGAACAGATTAAACACCAGAGATTATAAC
>JZKD02S0662014.1:572660-585190 GCA_000966675.3 Picea glauca | reverse complement strand
TTCTTAATTATATAACTAACCTAATCGCCATATCGCGACTCGGGAATTCGAAGACAAACTTTTGGGAGAATGATATGCCGAGTCGCGATATCGCGATGTGGTGATAATTAAGGCTTGAATTAAGAGAAGGAAATCTTAGATTAGGCGACTAATTAATCTCTCTATAATTATGTCGCATCTTCATGAATCGGAGTTTTGGACACCTTAACTCGATGAAAGAAAGTACCGCATGACGAAGTGCCGAGAACCAAATTTAACCATGGTTAGTTTTTTACCCTTAGTCTCAGACCAAGGTTATCACAAAGTCATCGTGTTCTCGGCTATTGGGGCTGCAAGAACAAAAACTCAGGTCTGACGGATGCCGAGGCGCGAAACCCTGATGATGTCTAATCATGGGTTAAAGTTTTTATCCTAGTTAATGCCTTGGACGAAAATTAGAATCGAGTTCGCATTTTCGCAACTCGGGACTTGTGAATTCAAGAAATAAAGTGTCCGACTTGCGAGACCCGAAATAAAACCAAAAGAGCAAACATACTTGCGAAAAAATGGACCTTTTTTGAAAGTGACAAAGTATTTCTTTTCATGGGACAAGATTTCAGAGCTTTATGATTTCGGAAGGAGAAGAAAAGCAACTTTAGATCTCAAGTATCAAAAATTTAAAATTGAGCGAGGTGAAAAACAAGGGCGGCTCCAACATCTCCCATTCCAAGAGCCCCATAGGGAAGAAAAATGTCCCCGAAAAAATGAATATTATCCTGATGATACAAACTTCATGATTTGCAATATCAACAATGGAAATATTACTCAAGAATAGATCAATGAAGCCAGAAGAATAGGGGAAAGAAAGGGGAGACTCGATGCCTTAAGTAATTTGACAGATGATTAGAAAAAGGAACTAAAGAGGGGGGAAATATTAACCTACAGAAGAAAAAATGCTTCAGCCCCTCCATCAAAGCATGATACTCCTGTTCCACCAACAGAAAAGGTGGCTCCACCACCACCACCAGTGGTATGTGAGTTGCTTCCTAATCCAACTCATGTAGATGAAATTGAGTTGAATACAGATGTTGCAAACATGTTTGGAAAGTTGAATATGGTGGTCCTAGTGATAGAGATGTGCAATATCCCTTCCGTAAAAAGGGAAATTTTGAAAATCTTACAGGTATGAGCTGAGAAGGAGGATTCTCCCATCATGTTAAACACTATGTATCTCAATTGAACAAGGGACAAGAACCCTCCTTTCTATCTTTCATTAGGCATAAATGGCCTCTGCTTGAACAATTGCATGCTTGATTCATAGGCCTCAACAAATGTCATATCCTTGAAGGTGATGAAACAACTTGGTTTGAACACAACCTGACCTTATGGAAATGTTTGTGGTATTGATTCAAGAAGAGTTAATGTCTTGGGAGTATGTGAAGACGTTGAGGTATTTTTTATATATTTTCCACATATCATCATCCTCATGGACATATTGGTGATCAATGTCCCTGATTCCTGGGGGATGCTCTTATCAAGGACCTGGTCCTCATCCCTTAGAGGTTTTCTTAGTATGGACCTTACACATGCATATATTCCCATGGGTGATGGCACGTATGAGATATTACATAACAGGGAAAATAAATATACACATGTTATGGATTTGAGGACCCCCAACTATGTCAGTGAGCACCACCGTGATATGTCCCCACAAGTTATTGAGTATGATCCATCTGAGTTACCCTTTATGTGGGAAGATTCCATAGAGATGTTCCTCCCATGGACATATGAAAATAATAATGCAAAGTACCATGGGAAGCACCCGGGATCCATCCATATTATGCAAGAATAAGATGAGAAACATGAAGGAATCGTCAAAAAGATAGTCCACACAGAGCCTCCACATGATAAGAGTACACCTTGCATCGATTTAAATAAAGGAAGTCTTGTGCTCATGTGGGACAATGGAAAGGGTAAACCAAAATATGAACAGAAAGATAACAATTCATGGCTTGGTCTTCACATCATCAAGAAGAAGTATGAAAAAGAAAGGTATTATTTGACAACATTATATGGGAGAAAGATGAAACTACCTGTAGATGGGTCTCTTCTCCAAACTCACATCTAGGTCACATGACTTCTTCAGGGCCCGTGCCCCAGGTAAGTAGCTAAGTCATTTTGATTCCCTGCATTTGCATCTTGATTGCTCATACTATTTTAGATGCATTTCATCTTCATTTTTCTCTACTTTCATATTGACTTCATGCTTAGCTTAGAATGTTTTTTTGAAAAATGTCAAATTTGTTTTTCTAACTTAGTTGGCGTTGATTATCATCATATGAGAAAAAGGATGAGTAGGCCATCCTACACTTGACAATTTGATGTTTCCTTGTAAGCACAAGTCTACCGGGAGATGTTGTGGTTCTCATTCACTCTATGACGAGCACATGTCCCCAAGTAGGAGCCAAATGTTATCCCCATTTTGTGGATAACTAAGGAGATCATGTCTCGAGTCCCTCAAGTTGCGTATATGGAGATTCAAGAGATTACATGACCAACAATACCCTTTTTCACAGATGGAAAACCCACTCACCACCACAGATGGTCACAATTTTGCAGATGGAATTCACCACACTAACTGGCTTCTGAAAGGAAGTGGGCCTCGCCCCATGAGGTACAACTCATTATTATGGTCATCATCATTTCAATATTTAAGCCATTTGATTATGTTATATCTTAGATTTCTCTATATTTCATGATATGTTCTTGGACATTATTACTTTTTCCCTGCTTCACCTTGGCGGTTGACATTGTACCCTAGTAAGTGGTTTTCCCTAGGGATTTGTTTGCTACTAGGAACTCCCTTAATGAGCCATCATACCGTTCCCGAACATACTTACCACTTTCCATCATTATTCCCCCCCATTTCCTTATCTCTTGGGATTTTAAGGTGTATTAACCCAAGAAGGGGTTGTCCCTCATTCTATGGGAAGAAGGGGTTGAAGGCCCAGAGGGGTTGATGTTGGGTAAAAGATAAAAAACCTATTTAAACCTTCCATATGCTTTGCCTAGGGATCACCCAAAAAATAAATGAAACTCTTATATTTGAGTAAAGGGTACCCACAATATAATAAGGAATGCTTAACAGGTTAGTTGAAGGATATGAGGTCTCATCACGAGCCGACCTATCACATCCATGGATATCTAGTGGTATGACATTGTCATGATCTGGTCACCAAACTAGGGAAATGGCTCCCAGTTGCATGGCTGAGAGAAAGGGGGTCTCATCATGAGCCAACCTTCTCATTTCCATTAGGTATCTATGCGTGACATTTCCACCACTTGGTCACCACGCCAGGGCAGTGAACTTCAATCTCTCCTTATGCTATATTGAAAACAAATAAAGAAATAAAGATGAAAGGAAAATTGATAGGCTTGGAAAATTTGCATTGCGGACAAAGGTACCACACACCCTCTACAAATGCACCCATGAATGAGACAGTAAGACTCCTTGTATGTCATGAGCCCTATGCCCATTGAATCTTAAACACTACCACCTCGACCATTTTACATGGATTAGAGAGGGATATCTTGCAACTTCTCCTTGACCTAGGACAAGACCTACCCAATAGGACACCTCGTCAACCCTCCCATACTTAATCTTGACAAGTAGCATAGTGTCTTTGAGTTTTTAATTGTTTGATATAGTAATATTTGATTCACATGGTTAGATGTATTATTTATTGATTGGATCCACTTATCATGATTTTATGAATAGAGATTCTTGGAGGGCGTTTTCATTTGTCTTTGCTTGGTGGACAGTTTTGGGAGAACAAGCCTAGCTTGAGATTCCATGGGGCTACAATCCCATAGGATAGATGTTAGGGCCCAGCATGCCAATTGACAGAGATCAGACTTGGACGGCCTTGATGATGACTTGGACGAACTAGCCCACCCCTTACTTTCCAATCAATTTTCCTAGGAGGGGAAAAATGTTCCACTTTTGAGCTTGACGTCATGATATTGGGGACTTAGGGCATGGTGGTGAGGTACCACTCTTTGAAACAAGGATGTTTGAGGAGGAGGAGGGTCTTCACCATGATATGAGTGCCTAGATGCTTGGCACATGGCCTTTGCAGGCCCATCCATGCTTCTCCAACGCCAACGACTTCCTCAAAATGGAAAAACATCCCCTAAAGGGGTGACGTCCTCCTAAATTAGGGTTTAATTTGTGAAAAATGTGAAATTTTAGTGAATTGTTTAATATTACTTCGTTAAGGGGAAATATTAGGGTTGTTGACCTCTAATCTTGTGTTTTACTCCTTATTTTGTGGACAAACTATGTTATCTACATTTTTTATAAATAGAGATCATAAGATCTCATTTTAATCATAAATCTCCCTCTTGTGAGAGGCTTTGGTCTGAAATTTTCAGACCTCTTGGCTCTTTTGTCTCTTTAGCACTTGTTTATGGCTATGTTTATGAATGGTTAATGGAGGAGGCCTAGCGCTAGCTTTGGATGATGATTTCTAGCTCTTGTGGTGAATTGTCTTACCATTTCTCTTGATCTTGGTATGGTTTTTACTCTCTTGCTATCATTTTTATTCAAGTCAAGTAATTTTATGCTAGGATCTAGGTGGGAAGTATAAGGGAATACACCCCGACCATAGCCTTCATCATTTTAGTTTCTTCATCTCATTGATTAAGGGTTTGCTAAGAGAAGTTTAAGGGCATACACCCTCTTAGCTTAAACCCTAGCTTAGAGAAAATTTCCTTGGGAAGTAAAAGGGATTACCCCTCCAAGGAGGTAGTTTCTCTAAGATCCTTTTGACTCCATTAACCCAATATTAAAGGAACTAGTCATTGATTTGTTGCATTGGAGAAATAAAATACTGCATTGGGAAATGTGATTTTCGGTCATTTTTACTTCTTGCAAAGTGGATTGTATTCCTTGTGCCTTGGGCACCTCACAGCCACTAGGACATCCCCATATTGGGGATACTTATTGATTATGCTACAAAATTACAAATTCATCCATTAGGGCTGCAGAAACCCTAACTTACTTGCTTGAATAACTCTCTTATCAACCATTGGATTTTGCTCAAAGTTTTCACACTTGTTCTCATTGGTCCAACACACTTTTTGGCAACGTTTGAGGATATTTCAGTGGCTGACTTTATTTTTTTAATACATTGAATGTTACAGCCATAAGGCTGATATATTTTTTTGCAAACAAGTGTTTACAACAACCTTATAATTTATGCTAAGAGTATTGATTTTTCATCTTGAGTTTAGCTAGTCATTTACTAGTTTTTCTCTTGCATTTTTCACTTGACCTTTAGAATTTATTGAGAAGATTATAAGATCACTTTCTCACTGATATATATTGTTATATATTTCTGAAAATTAGGGACATGAATCTTAACTTTCTGATCCAACTAACATATACTATTGCAAAGTGTCTTTTCTTGTGTCTCGATCATGTACAATCATCTGGAGAAGTGTCATACCTATGGGGAAACAATTACTTGACTTGAAAGACATATCTTTCCACCTTTCACTCCACTTTTACTTGACCTAAGGGGATTCATTTCCATCCATCTTCATCTCCATCTCAATACCCCTAGGGTCACCAGGATCGCCTCCCTAGAGTGACCTAGTGACCCTTGAAGTGTGGGACCTACATCGAGGTGACATTGGGTGTATGATTCCCAAGTGTTGGATTAAACTACTTTGTCTACTTTGATCTTAGCTTACTGTCATAAGTTGACCCAGGTTCATAGTTAACAAGCTTCCAACAAAATCCCTCTAAAACTATCAGTCCTCTGAGTAAACCAAAAGGTAGCGTAATACACAGGGTGCACTGTGCAGTCTCACCTGATATAGTTCTATGGGTGGATGCAATACTCAGATGCTTGCAGCCTGGGACTACGTGGGGATCTGTGGTTGTACTTTGTGATCTTCACTTATGTATTCTAACATCTTAATTAAGTAGTCACTCTTACTCATGCATGTGGAATATCAGATCTAACTAGTTCCTTCATTCATTCATCTATCATTTAATCATTAACAATAGTGGAAATGCATAACATTCAGTCACATAACCAAATTTATACCATGATTCACCCCCTCCTGGGCTATGTCCACAAATATTTATCTCTCAATCTCTTTTATTATGTCTCAACAATATATCGTGCCTCGCATGTTTACATTCAAGGATCTTACAACCTTCACAGGCTTCCCAATCCCTGGGAGGCTGACTAGATTGCACCAGGTTCCTCAACCTGCAATCTAACCCTCAGGATTGAGTTGCTCGACTCTTCTCTAGATCACTAGCTTACAAATTGTTACAGTTATAACATTTCTCATTCTTCTCTTTGTCTCTCCCTCTCTCCTCTAGACCTCCTAGGTATTGCTTATACATATTCTTGGCTTATCATCCAGTACAATATATTGCAATAACCCTAACCCTAATGTAGTTAGGTCACCCTTGCATGCAATCCTTGCATGCTTCCCTTGCACGTGCTGCTTTTAATTCTAGCTTTATTTTCTTCCACTTCATTCTTTTCTCTCCAAAAATGGCCTTTTCCCCAAAATGGGCCTTCATCCAATAGGCCCCCAACACTAACATCGTGGCTCATCCCGAGTCACTGTTTATCTCCTATGTCTTCCACTGCTTGTGCCAGTGCTTCGTACATGTCTACTATCCATTGGCACTAATCCTGAGCCTGGATTCTCTTTGATGTCATGGCTTCGATCACCTGCACAGTGGCTGGTGGTATTAATATCTCTCCCCCCTCCAATCCCATCTATTCGAGGCATTCTTTTTATGCATTGATTTCCACGTTCAATTGTTATGTATTTTCCTATAAGGGATCCAACTGTTCTTGTTGTGCGATCTTCTGTGCATGTGCCACTTTTTGTTCTTCCTGAAGTTTCTTCATTTCTGCGGCTGTCTGAATCTTCTCTGGCAGGGACATTGTCCTCTATCGTTGCTTATCATCTTCCATTGATGCATGTAATTTATCTTCCTTTCCTTGGAGCTCTTGTAGGCTCCCATCTTCTAAGAGTTGAGCCCATAGTTGGTTTCTTTTCTCAAGTAGCTCTGCCGCCTTATTTATATTTTGCGCGATGTTTTCTACAGTTGTTGTTGCATCTTGATCTCTTTGTGCACAAAATCCTGGCAAAGTCGTACATACTACGCGATCCTCTAGTTCCTTGATCTTCTCTTTATATTTGTTGTAGAGTCTACGCTATCTTTGTTATCATCTCCTCTGAAGATGTTTCCTCCAATAATGTCTCATCTAAAATAGATTGAAAGACTGCGTCTATTTGGGTCTTCATCTGGTCCACTTTTCGTTGCACTATCTCTTTCCTCTACCCTTCCTGGCATTGGATTCCTTCAGTGCCATATTTTCTTACTGTGTTAGTTGTATATTCGTCATGTCAGACCTTGCTCTGGACTGAATCTCCTGCATGACGCTAACCTGTAACTTATATAGGGATTTTGTTGGTATCTTGGGCATTGTTAAGTCTAACATTTCAATATCCTTCACATGCTTTTGCATCATTTCCTCATCAATGAACAACATTTCTGGTGTTATGATAAAGTTAACACTTTCTTGTATTGTGATTTGTACTGTTTCTCCGACAGGTTCTCCTTCTCCTACTGGCACCGGTTTGTCCTTTTTTTGTTCTTCCGCTTTCATACTCAACTGTTCTAACACAGTTTTTACCTCCTGTACCTATTCCAAAATTGACACTCTATGGTTTTTCACATTTCCCCATACTTTTGACAGTCGATCTTTTATTATCATGGCTATCAGTTCTATGTTGTCTTCTGTCAGTGATGTTTCCATTTGTTTCCTATGGTCCTTTTCTTTATTCCTGGGACCACTTACTTACGCCTTTGTTCTCTTTCTTTTGGAATCTGGTTGTTCAGATGATTTAGGCATATGTGTATCCATGCCAGTGTCCCGCTCAACTTCTTTTTCCATGGTTATGTCTTGTGCCTCTGTCTGCACTTCCTCTATACTTACTTGTCATGATGGTCCTCCCGGTGCCTACTCTATAGCCCGTGGACCCTGTGTCAGACCACGTTGAGACGTCTTTTGTGTCCTAGTATTCTTTCGAATGGAGCTGTTGGCCCCCCCTGTCTCCATTACTTTTTTCTTTTGCGAGGTAGCTCCATTATTTCCTATCTACTGCGCAGGGAGTGTGTTGTCCTATGTATGGACTTGTATCAGTGGAATTGGACTTGGGATATGTTGAGGGGTCCTAAATCCCTTTAACTCAACAACAGGAACCAAACCCACCACCGAGGCCCAATTAGACTCTGCAACATTTGGTAGTGGAATGGTTCTCCAAATCTTGTGATCCATCCAATTAATCGATGGGATTTACGTAGTGATTGACATGATGTCTTATTGTGAAAGCTCCTCCTTTAATTTGAACATTCTCTTTTTTGTATTTTCTTTTACTAGATGAGTCTGATAAAAGGACATGCGCTAGTATAAACCAACAAGTAAAAGGGGGACAATTTGACTACTGGAGAAGGCTGAGCTTGAGATAACCCTTATGCTCAAGAATGTAGACAAAGAGTTTCACACCTATGACAAGCCTAGTATTAATACATTAACTTGCTGACATTACAATTATGGACTAAGATACACTTATTGAAAGAAAACATGCATGCAATAAACGATGGCAAGACAAATAGTTTTTTTAGCTCTAATCATTAATAACACATTAACATAACGATTTACTTTCAATCATTAGAGACAATAACTATAAAAATATTGAATCGGATAAATTATCAACAGATTCAGAGGCTCTTACTCATTACAACATCCATTCATGAGATAAAGTCAGAAATAATTCTTCCTTAGATCTAATCACACATGCTTTTGATGAAAAACATAAACTTGTCTCTAGTCCTAAACAAGACTTCTCAATTAAGGTAGCTCTGAAATAGTTCTTTACAAATCCAAAAATGAGGGTCTTTGCAAAAACCATCGATCATTTTCTAACAGGTCGATCCTCTTATTTATAAAAAAATATTAACTTAAAATAACTATAAAAAAAGCAAGCTAAGTAAAACAAAACATAGCCAAATGGTGCTTCCATCTCTCAGTCTTCTAAGAGTCATCAAATAGTTTCACTTGAGTGGATGAATCTTCTCATACTCCGACCATTTGACGAAGAGTTCTTCTCATGTGTTGGCATACGAGAATCTGTGTTGGTACATCAGGGCCGAAAGGATCTCCTTTATTTCCACTACCAGTGCCCCATACTTGACTACTGTAGCACTTAACTATTGTAACATTGTCTGAGCCTTGATCGGGTGCTCCATGAACTATTATACTTGACTTGGAACCATGTTTGCCACCTTTTCTATCTCTGCAGTCCACGATGAGTCTTTTTCTGCATGTAGTTTGACTATGTCATGCAAGTCTACAAAGTCCTCAAGTGTGCCGAATTCTGGGAGACCGATGTCTCTCATCGCCCGATTGATCTTGGTCCATCTCCTTTCGCAATCGGCCCATTTTTATTGGATCTCCTGATGATTTTCTTGGGCCATTTTCACCCAGTATTCAACCAACTTCCTTATGCAGTCGATGTTGTTGTCCCTTAGCACCCAAATGTCGTGCTCTTCGGCATCTCGACCATGTTGAACTGCGTTGATGTAATCAATCCTTTCCACCACTTGGTGTGCTTTCTCATACCATCCTTCCATGTAATTGCATGTTGCCAGCGCCATAAGGGTGTCTTCTTGGAAGTTGGTTATCCCTGCAGTGAAGAGGTGTTGCTCATTCATGAATTTATTGTAGGTGTACTAGAATTCACTTCTCAAGGACATTGAGGGTTGTGTGGAGTCCTAATAATATTTCACCAAATGGCGTAGATGATCTATCTATTTCAGTGCAGTGGCCAAATCCTCTTCATCTTTACTCACCCTATCCAGGGTGACATATGTGATTTCCATCCCTGCGCCGATAAGTTCAGACGTCTTGGCATGCTCCGTGCTAATCAATTTCTCCTTTGTGGTGATAAGGATGGAGTTCTCCAGAGTAAGCCTCCTCTTCTTGGTGGTTCTCTTCATGATGTATTTCCTCTTTCAGTCATAGGAGATGGATTGTACATCGGAGACCTCATCCATGGGTTGGGGGATTTTCTTCTCTCCCCAAGTAAGTGTGTTTTCCAGGCTCCCGACGGTGTATATTTGTTCAACACTTGGTTCTTGAACCTATGATGTATGTCACGAAAGTTTGGCTTCTGGTTGTTGCTCATCGGGAGGTAAAGTAATAGCCAAAATTGATGAATCAGGGGCAGGCTTGGTACTTACTTGATAATCGTCTGTCGAGATGTCGATTTCCTGTTGTGGAATTCCTCCTTCTTGTTCGCTTGATTGTAGCTCATCCTTCGGGATTTCCACTTGGGTCCTTGGTGTATCAAGTAGCTCAGTGTCTAAGAAACTTTTGACCTCCTGGTCGCTCTGTGGGAGGTTTTGAATTGGAGCATCGTGAGCTAGGGAAGATAATTTCTTGGGTTCCTTTTCCTCTGTAATCTGTACCAGAGTCACCAGGTAAACCTATGAACTCTCCTCATCATCATAGATAGTTATTAAGTTGTGTAAGGAATTTAGTTCACTTTCTCTCCCTGATGTCCTCGATATCTCGGGCTGAGCTGAAACTTTTCCTAGTGATCCGACCTGTGGCGTTGAAACTTCAGGTTTATCTAACCTGGTGATCTCTTCAATTTATACCAGCTCTGGGTCGCTTGGACATCCCTGTCTTTTGATTGGATTTTGGGCAGGAACCCTTGTTATATATACAAGGTTTGGGTCGTTCTGTAGTGGATCAATTACTCTTTGTGCCTATGCCATTAAGCGCAGACCCCTTGTCTATGCCTCTGGTGTCAAGAACAATACCCTTCCCTGCACCTCTATTGCCTCTGCCACTCTGCTTTCTTCCTTGGCTCTGAGGGCCTTTTGAGCCGACTGTTCTATTGTTTCCACCTGTTCATCCATGTTGATGGCCTTGAACCTGGTCATGTTTGGGTTGGCCATCCTCTGCACCACCTTGTCCTAGTCTTGGGCATTCTCTATGAAGACTTCATCCTCAAATTTATCGTGAGAATATGGCCAAGAAGATGACACCTGTGAAGCATGTTGCAGGACCATGCCTTTAGGATCATGCTTGTAGAATTGGCCTATAGGGAACCTAAACTCAAGTTGGCTCAGCCCTTCTTCTTTGGCTTGAGCAGTATCCTTTACTAGATAGAACCCCACATGGAAATCGTAGGGTATGAAGCCTCGTTTCTTATCTTTGACCAATGTGGCAATATAGCCCTGCAAGATGGTCTAATAACAAATTTCTCCCACAACGAGCCGGTCTAGGACATGGGATGGCAGGAGAGGTGGCACTCCGGTGGCCCTGAACACCCTAATGTAGGTGGATCTCTCATCCAAGTACCAATGGCCTACCTTGGATATAATTTTCTTGGCTGTTGTCGATAGCCTTGGGCATTCCTTATTAAAAAGAATAAAATAAATATGAGTGATTAATTCATCACAGATGAGGGAGTAAGATTTCTTATATATGTTTTCCCATAGCATGTTGAAGTAGATGTGTATTGGGATCTTTGCAACATGCCAGCTCATATTCATGCCGACGAAGACGTTCCTAGTGCACATGACATCAAGTAGGTAGAAGGCCATGTAGAAAGTTGGTGCCTCTCCTTCCTTCGACATCTAAGCCTGTTGCACACAGATGCTTAGTTTTTTGGAGATTATTTCTCCCTAGTTGAAGCTTCACCCAACGACTGCGACTATGTATGCTAAAGGAATCCAAGCTTCCAAAAACTTGGAGCAATCCTTTTCTCCGTATAGCTAGCAGATGAGAGCCATCAAATAGATGTATGGCTCCCTCAGGTTAATTGTCCCGTACCATCCATTGCTCCGATTGATGAATTCATTTTCTTCCCTCCACCATGAGGCCATCAATCAACTGGTGTCATGGAGTTCATAGAACTTCACCACGAAGTCTGTGTTGAGCCACTCCTCTGGGTCCCTGACCTTGTAGTATTTCTGGACCTCTGTCGGGAGGAAAACTCCAACACACCTATTGGTACACATTATTTTCGTCATCCCTATGACCGTTAATGATGTAAACCTATCTATTGCCTTCAGAGGGGTCAGTGGCTTGATTTCTTGAAGAGAGAAGGGAGAAGAACTTTTCCTGAGAAAAGAAGTTGCATTTTCCTTTGTAAAAACCCTATAAAAAAGGAAGTTCTCAGGCTGCATTATAGCTAGGGTGCGAGAATGCCTGATTCTCACTAGTTTCATTATAGCTAGGTCATGAGGAGTTCACAGTCTTCTCTATAGGCAGGTTGTGAGAATTCTTACACGTGGGAAAAACGAGTGTTTACTCGAATATTCTAGAAGGAGAAAATTCTATGGTGAGGTGGCATCCGAATGGTTTGGATCTTACTTGCTTTCATGATTTAGTGGGATCATCCTAACCTCCTCACCTTATCCTCTTCAACTTATA
>JZKD02S0662014.1:513503-533324 GCA_000966675.3 Picea glauca | reverse complement strand
TATCCCAGTGTTTGGAGGAGAGCATAGAAGACTATACAGGGAAGCCCAACTGGCCTACATAATCAGTGATGAAGCCAACCCTACTAATCATCCCATATTTTCAATAGACACTTATTTAGGCTCCATTTTACTACAGCTCACCCATGCCCCCGAGCCTCCTCTCAAACTCAGAAAGCAGCCCATTGTTTCCCCTGAAGTTCCTCCCTCCATCACCCCAATTTGGAAAAAAAAAATTGATGGGGCATGTTCCCGAGAAGGCGCTGGAGCTGGAGTGGTCTTTGTGTCACCTGCTCAGGAAACCACATCTCTGTCATACAAATTAGAATTTGAAACCACCAACAATGTGGTAGAGTATGAATCTCTGATCCTAGGATTAAGAGCCGCAAAGGAAATGGGAATCCAGGAGGTCGCAGTGTTCGGAGATGCAGAATTGGTAGTCCAGCAGATCAGAAGCGCTTATCAGGCCAAGCATCTTCGACTCAGAAGTTACAGGAATGAGGTATGGGACCTAATTGACAGTTTCTTCTCAGGATTTAACATTTCTTTCATCCCAAGAGAGGAGAACATAGTGGCAGATTCTTTGGCTACATCAGCAAGCAACTTCAAAGTACCCTTGCCGCCCAAGCTTAGGTATGATGTAGAAGTAAAATACAGGCCCTCCATACTTGACCATGTCAAGCATTAGAAGGTGTTTGAGGATGATCTTGAGATCAAGAAATTTTTGGAGACTATCGAAGAGTTTTCAAAGCTCCATATCGATCAAGATTCTGTCTCTGAGGAAAACTTGGATGGAAATGAGTTGCTAAGTAAAATAGCAGAGCATGACATTATTCAATTGCCTAGCAATCACATTCTGAGGGGACTAGTCCCATTAGAGAGATTGTTCGATGGGAATGATGTGGCATTAAAGGGCAGAGTTTCGGGTGATGATGCTGACATAGCTGAGTGCAACATTGGCACACTAGAGGAGCCTAAGTTTGTCAAGCTATCAAAGAGTTTGACCAAGGAGCAGAGAGTCAAATACACTGAGTTGTTGAAGGAGTTTGCTGATGTGTTTTCCTGGACCTACGAAGATCTTAAGACGTATGACACATCTGTCATTGAGCACAAGATCCCACTAAAAGAAGAGGCTAAGCCATTCAAGTAGAAGCTGAGGCAGATAAATCCCATGTTGTTGCCTGTCATGGAGAAAGAGGTGAAGAAGCTGTTGGATGCCCAAATCATTGTCCCCTTGAGATATTCCGATTGGGTGGCCAATTTGGTTCCGGTAAGAAAGAAGAGTGGGGAAATCAGACTCTGTGTCAATTTCAGGAACCTGAACAGAAGCTCGAGGAAAGACAATTATCCCCTGCCCAACATGGAACACATATTGCAGAAGGTCACTGGCGCATCTAGAATATCCATGATTGATGGCTTTTCTGGTTACAATCAGATATCAATCATGTCTGAAGACAGGGAAAAAACGACCTTCACCACTCCTTGGGGCACATTCATGTATGCTAAAATTCCTTTCGGACTGATGAATGCAGAAGCAACATTTCAGCGAGCCATGGACATAGCCTTCATCGAGGAAAGGGACCAGTTTGTGGTGATCTATTTGGATGACATCACGGTCTTCTCCAGGACAGATAAGGAGCACTACTTCCACTTAAAGAAGGTTTTCCTGAAGTGTCGGAGGTTTGGCCTATCCCTGAACCCCAAGAAATATTTGTTTTCTATGAAGGAGGGGAAGCTATTAGGCCATATAGTATCAGAAGAGGGAGTGAGAATTGATCCTAACAGGGTAGAAGCAATTCAGGCTCTGTCACTTCCCAGATCTAAGAAAGAGGTTCAGGCATTTTTGGGAAGGATTAATTTTCTGAGGAGGTTCGTCTCAAATTTTGCTGAGTTGGTGAAACACATCATAGCCATGATCAGGAAGGGAAATGAAGTGAAATGGACTGCTGAACCCAGGGAATCTTTTGTTCAAATAAATAAGGCGTTGACTGAGGCACCTGTGCTAATCAGTCCTGATTATTCCAAAGATTTTCTGATATTTTCTTTTGCTTCTTGTGATATAGTAGCAGCAGTCTTATTGCAGAAAAATGATCAGGGATGAGAGCAACCTATTGCTTTCTTTAGCAAGGCATTGAGAGATGCAGAACTCCGGTATGAGATCATGGAGAAGCAGGCTTATGCCTTGGTCAAATCCCTCAAAGCTTTCAGACTCTATGTCTTGCATTCAAAGATCACTGCATATGTCCCTTCAGCTTCTGTGAAGGATATTCTTATACAGCCCGACATAGATGGGAGGAGAGGTAAATGGATCGCCAAAATCTTAGAATTTGATCTGGAGATTAAGCCCACCAAGTTGATAAAGGGGCAGGGTTTAGCCAAGTTGCTGGTTGAATCCAATTGCAGAGCCTTGGGAATTAATTTCATCAATGAGCAAGCTGAGTCATCCAACGCGCATTTCTAGAGTGCCTTATCACTAGCAGCATGTGCCTGGTACAAGGATATCTTGTATTTTCTGCAAGAATTGAGGCCTCCTGATGGAATGAAAAAGAGCAAGGTGAGAGCTTTAACGCTCAAGGCGGTTAGATATTGCCTCATTGACCAATCCTTGTACTAGAGGGGCCCTCTAGGGGTATTTTTAAGATGCTTGGACCCACAAGAAGCCCAGCAGGTTATTTCTGATTTTCACAGTGGCCTTTGTGGGGGTCATCATTTCTGGAAGACCACAACCCATAAGATTCTTCGAGATGGGTATTACTGGCCCACTTTATTCCCTAATGTCTGCAGAGAGATCAGAGCTTGCATCAAATGCCAGAAGTTTTCAGGAAAGCAGTAGCTCAAATCTATGCCATTGAAGCCTGTGGTAGTTTCAGCACCCTTTCAGCAATGGGGATTGGACTTCATTGGAGAGATTCACCCTCCCTCAAGTGGCCAGCACAAATGGATCCTCACTGCCACAGATTATTTCACCAAATGGATAGAGGTTGTCCCTACCAGAAGCACTTCTCACAAAGCTATTATCAGCTTCCTAGAGGACATCATGGCCAGATTCGGTTGCCCTAGTAGAATTACCACTGATAATGTTGCCGCCTTCAGGTCTGAGCCTCTGATCAAGTTCTGTGAACAGTTTGAGATTTCACTGATTCACTCTACCCCCTATTATCCTCAAGGAAATGGACTGGCAGAGTCTTCCAATAAAATCCTGATCAAGCTCATTAATAAATTATTGGAAGACAATAAGAGGGCCTGGGATTCAAATCTTAAATTTGCACTATGGGCTGATCGGGTGACAACCAAGAAATCCCTGGGCATCTCACCTTTTCAACTTGTTTATGGGACAGAGGCTGTTTTCCCTAGTCAGCTCGCCTTTTCTGTGGCGAAATTCCTCCAGGACTTTGAAGGAGAGTCTGACCACATGGTCAGAAGGATTCATCAAATGGTGGAAGTGCAGCAGATCAGAGAGCAGGTCTTGGACAGGGCCTATGACCATCAGCAGAAGATCAAGCAGGCTTTTGACAAGAAGAGCAGAAAGAAAGAATTCGAGCAGGGTGATCTAGTACTCAAATGGGATGCACCCAGGCAAGACAGAGGAAAGCATGGCAAGTTTGATGCCCTCTGGTTTGGAGTATTTTCTAACAACACTTACAGGTTGCAGGATCTGGAAAGAAAAGAAGTTTTTAATGGCCCAGTGAATGGGAATTTCTTGAAAAAATGTTTTTTGTGAGCCACAGTTGGCTCTTATGTCTTTGTAAATATTGTTTTTATTGATTTTGTTTTTGGCTTAATAAAAGACTCCATAGCCCAACAGCAAGGCACTGAATCTGCAAAATGTTCTTAGAGCATCACAGGGACGACTCTATCCCCCATGGAGCCAAATGTTAGCGATATTTCTGGTTCAGGGGGGGTTAGAATGCACAAGAATGGGTTAAAAACCCACTTATCCAAAGTTCGGGACATAAGCGCTCTTGTGTTAAGCAACAAGCGGATCTGGACATCCGGCATTCGCGTGCCCAGATCAACGACACATAGGAGATTCCGGACCCCCCCCGCCTTTCTACCTTTAAGCAGAGTGGGGGGTCCGGAATCCGTGGTAAGCAACGAACAGATCTGGACAGTGGATATCCACGCGCCCAGATCAATGGCGTGAGAGCCAATTTCGGACCCCCCCACCTTTCTACCTTTAAGCTGAGGGGGGGGGGTCCAGAATCGGGGATGCAACTCTTCAACGACCACGATCAAGGAGCCCAGATCAACGGCTCACAAGGAATTCCGGGCCCCCCTTTCCTTTCTACCTTTAAGCCGAGGGGGGGGGGTCCAGAATCGAGGGTGCATCTTCTCGACGACCAAGATCAACACACCGGATCAACGACGCTCAAATTCCCCCATCCTTCTCAGCTGCATGGTTTTTAATCAGCATGGGGCCCCCTCCCTTGTCACATCTATTTGCCACCTGTCCTCCACCTGATCGTGCGATGAAGATCGCTCCCTCTATCCCCTTCCTCATCCTCCGCCATCTGCCCATCTCCCCACTTATGGTCCCATTCCCATGTCATCGGCCACTCGCCACGTGTCCCACTCCTTTCCACGTCATCCTCCCGCCAAATGTCCATGACATCTCGTTTCCTGCTCCCCCTCCGCCTGTTTCCTTCCGCCATGTGTCTTCCTCCGTCATCCCTCTAACGCCTCATCAATTATGATCTCACCCTCCCGATCCTGGCGCCATCATCCTGTCACGTCCTCCCCAGTCTTCACGATGGCCTCCACGTCAAATCATTAGGCCGTTCGAGCTAATCCAGGTGGTCGCGCAAGAGGCCTTCCACATCCCAAAAGTGCTGAGGTGGCAGGGTCGTCCTCGATCCCCATAAAGCAGTTATTGAGGTAGTTGGTGGTGGTTCGACGTCTCCTCCACCATAATGGGAAGGCCCAGAAATAAATTAAAGGCATGTCGATTCATCGATGAAACTGTCAGGAAGTACGATTACTTCTGTTGCAGATGTTGACTGTCAGAATCCGTGCAGATGCAAAGTTTAATGCAGCGTCTCGGTTTTGTTGCTGTTGCTCTTTTGAGTATATGTAGGCGATTTTGCCATTTTTGTATCTATCAATGGTTGAGCAGAGCTCCTGGGTTGTAAAGTTTTAATGAAGCACTGATAGCCTGGTTATGTATGAAATTTTGAGACTTCTTGCCTTATGAATGCCAGTTTCTCTTACATCTTTGTTATACTGTGTTGGAACAGCTTGGAATTGGAGGATCCAGTCAAGTCGTAGCTATTCTAGGATGATGTTGTAATGGATCACTATAATAGTTACGTTGTTTCTAACCAGTTGTTGTGATTTTCTCAGCACTGAGTGACTTGGAATTGGAGGATCCATTCAAGTCCCCCTTCAGTTTCTCGAGACTCTGAACCAAGCGGATCTTGCATTCAGAGTCTTTCCTCTGCAAACTGTTGTAAGCCTGTTGCCCAAAGTTGTTTTTCCATCCTTCTCCCAAGTCTTCCACCTGCCCACCTTTTAAATCAACCCACTGGCTGAAGTTAGGATTCCAGACCTCCTTTTTTTCTTACGCACCGGATACAGTCTCTGAGTTAGAGTGATACCCCTTGAGTCTTTATCTACATTCAATCACCCTTTTAAAACAATCATGACATTAAACTGATGGGTGTCAGGCTCTGCTCCTGCAAGCAATCCAGGAGTGACTTCCGACGCTAACAGCGTTATAGCCCTACAGAATGGTATGATAACAAATTTCTCCCATGACGATCTCGTCTGGGACATGGGCTGGTAGAAGATGTTGAGCTCCAGTGTCCCTAAACACCCTGATGTAGGTGGTGTGCTCGTCCAAGTACCAATGGCCTACCTTGGATATAATTTTCTTGGCTGTCGCCGATAGCCTTGGGAATTCCTTCTTAAAAAGAATAAACTAAATATGTGCGATGAATTCATCGCAGATGAGGGAGTAGGATTTCTTGTACCTGTTTTCCCATAGCATGTTGAAGTAGACGTGCACCGGAAGCTCTGCAACATTCCAGCTCATATTCATGTCGGCAAAGATGTTCCTAGTGCACATGACATCGAGCAGGTACGAGGTCATGTAGAAAGATGGTGCCTCTCCTTTTTTCGGCCTCTGAGCCTGCAACATACAAATGCTTATTTTTTTGGAGATTATTTCTCTACAGTTGAAGCTGCTCCTGGTGATTGTGACTGTGTATGCTAAAGGAATACAAGATTCCAAAAACTTGGAGCAATCCTTTTCTTCATATAGCTGGTAGATGAGAACCATCAAATAGAAGTATGTCTCCCTAAGGTTAATTTTCCCGTACCATCCATTGCTCCAATTGGCAAATTTTTTTTCTTCCCTCCACCATGAGGCCATCAATCGGCTAGTGTCATGGAGTTCATAGAACTTCACCATGAAGTCTGTGTTGAGCCTCTCTTTCGGATCCTTAAGCTTGTAGTATTTATAGACCTCTGGCGGGAGGAAACTCCAACGCACCCGCCAGTCTCATCGTTAATCAAACATTTATTCCTATCTGTGTGGTCTATGAGACACTTGAGGACATCTATGTAGGGGAAAATGGGGGTTATTCTCGCCACCATGTGTAAATATGATCGTTGGATGTTGGGGAACACATGGTCATCGAGCACCCTTATGTCCAAGTCATTGTGTGGGATATACTCCAGGTATTCTTTTCTGTTAATTATGTTGAAGAGATTCCCCCACTGTGGGAGCGCTACCTTGGATTCAGTTCTTGCATCTGTATCACCAAAGGCTATAGGTTGGATGAAAACTTTCTTTGTTGTTGTCTTGACGACAAGCTATGGACTAGGGACATACTCCAATTGCCTTGTGGTCCCTGGAGAAGAACCTTCATCTGTATCTGGTTATTTTAGCTTTGGTGCTCTCGAAGAGCATCTGGTGGTCGTCTTTCTCCATGGCATCATTCCTGCAATTTGAGAAGATTTTAGAGACTGTGTAAAACTGGGCGAACATATGTAAATTATAACCAACAAATTGACAGACTTGGATACATACCTCTGAAGTTTGTTAAACCTGATTTTTTATAATCATGAGGGTCAGTACAGTCTTCGAGTTGCTCATTTTTTCTCCTTCGGACGCTCTAGAATTCTCTTATGCACGGAATGAATTTGTTCACAACGGTTCAAGATATTTAAACAAGGAAGATCTTACCGCGTCGCATCAGCCATTCAATTTGGGTCATGAGTGAAATTTCAATAAATCTGCTACCGAATATTTAGAGTTAGAACTTGAATTCATCATGGGTTGATGGTAGAGGCATGGGTGGTGATGTGGTCTATCGGTGATTTCAAAAATGTTATTTTAATTGGCACACAAGGTAGCAACTAATGTGAGATAGGGTATTAATTAGCTCCTTAAATGTCCAAAATCCGATTGTATCTAATGCTGAAAACATCCCGTCGTGTCGCTCTTTCAGTGGGTGGATCGGGGATCGGGGTTGTGCTACAAATGTTTTCATTGATATCCTCCTTCAAAAACTTTGATGTTGATCGATCTTATCGTACATTGTTGACGCGACAAAGCTGACTCGGAGGTGTGACTCAAACCTAGGGAACCAAGAATGACTCGGGATAGAACTAGATCGTACAACCCTCTTACCTGGTAAGGACCCATATCTTTGGAGACTAGTGAATTAATTCACTCGTATTAGTAGGAGTTGGTAATTTCCTTAAGCTATTCATTCTAAAACCAAATCCTAGCTTGTCGATGCCGAAAAGTGTAAAGGATCGATGATCGGCGATAAACCTACCCAAGTGCTCTCAGATCGGCTCCCTCGAAAAATTCTCGATGTTGAAAACACATCGGGGATTGGCTATCGGGGATAAGTTTATGATGGTCAAAATGTTTGTTGTTATCCTTCTGGGTTTGCCCTGATCCCAATAAAGTGCATCGGGCATCGGCTATCAGAGATTTCTTTTCGTTCTTTGTTAACATCTGTCCTCCTCGTATTTTACCGATGCCAAAGGGGATCACATATCCCTTGAGCCTTTATGAAAAAAATTACACAAACCATAACTTCCTTCTATTGATGCCGATGAAGATCAGTGCTTGGTGACGGTTGTTTTCCGAGTGGTTCTTTTACTTACTTGAATTCTTTCCGACGTCGAATCTGAGCACGTTAAGTGCAATGTTTATCTGTCGATTCTCAGTTCATGTGTTAAGGTATTTCAGTCATGGGGTTCCTTAAGTTAAAAAAAACCTTAATAAGTGATGATATTCATGAAAATAAACCAAGGAAAAACATTTCCCAACATGAATTCGAGTCAGACAGTGCAAAAATCCAAGTGGTACCCAAAAAGTGAAAAAAATTGATAAGCATTTTTAGGGTGTGTTGAGTGCTCAACAAGATATCTAGTACTTTCCACTCCTCAAGAAACTCTTGGAACTCCATGTGGATGTCCTACATTGTCACACAATACTTTAGTTGCAACCACTCCTTGGTGGGGTCCTTCTTTTCCTGTAGCCACATTTTGTGGCGTGATGCATGAAAATTGCCTATCTGTCCATACTCCTGGACAGTTTCTGCTGAGATCCTCCTTGCCTCTGTCACACTGTTCTAAATCTTAGTTAAGTACTGTAGGAACATGTCATTGTTGAATTTATTTACCTTGGGATTTGCGGTTCTTTGCAACGATGTGTAGCGCGTTGCACCATATTTTCCTATCCTGGTGAGGAATATTGTATATGATGGTTCATGCCACCCTATAAGTGCAATGAGGATGAGTAACCACAAATAGTGGAACTTAGAGCCCCTGTATTGCACATCTTTACATTCCTATAGGAGTTATTTGAGTAGGTACGGGGCCTAGCTCATCGAGCTCCCCTTTACGCATTGTGTCGTAGCTGCTACTACTCTTGCATGAACTTCTAATTTTATTCACTTGTGCCTTAATTTTCAACCGAGAAATTTGGTTTCAAACTAAGATAAAATATCATTGATGTCATTAATCCTAATTCCTCTATTCCCTCTCTCTATGTCATACTCCGCTTTAATCTCATCAGAGATGGCCTTTGCCCGAGTCTTGTCATCTAGGTATTTCTCTAGCTTATCCCCATCTATGGGTAGCCCTGTAATCTCTGCGGTGAGGTCAAAATTGATCAGTGATGGCTTGTCCATCCATAGGATGCCTCCATTCACCCTTGCTAGCAATTGTTTAACACATGCATTTATGTATTTTCTGCGCCCTAAGTGCGGTATGTCTAAGAGATTCATGATACATGTGTTGTACAATCCTAAGATCCATTGTGCAAGCTCCAACAGTGGGGCGCCTGATGGGCCCTCTCTCCTTCTCTCTAAGTAGCTCTAGGATGCCACATATGGGAACTTTTTTGCATCCAAAACATCATGGTAGGACTATTTAAGGTTGTAGACTCCTCCTACCATGTTATCCCTAGTTTTCACTTCCTTGGGAATTTTTGGCATTACTATACTTAGCGTTTCCTGGGATCATTGTATGCCATGCGTATTGGTTTCTTCTCGCAGCGTATTTTTCACTTGTGGGGACAGTACTCACCCCTCTTGCTCGGTTTCCTTCTCTAGTTCTGGCTCTAGGCCCTGCTATGTGGATTCCATGGTCGGTTCTTCTCCCTCTGGCCCTCTTCCCCTGGACGCATCGGGTTTCGTTCGCACGACATCCTCTCCTAGCTACACAGTCTCCTGTATGGATTCTTGTTCCTCCTCCACATGTAAATTGGTTTGCTCATATTCTGGTGTGTGTATTTCATCCACATCCACCACTGTCGTCATCTCACTGGTTTTTCCTTGTGGTCCCTGTGTAGTACTCTGGGTGCTTCGCCCAGTTCTGCTTGGTGGTCCAACCCGCGGTGTTGACATGGTGGTTAAATGTAACTGACAAGATCTCAATTCACTGGTTAATAGCGCAATTCCACACTTCGATCATTCTTCCGCTCAACTTGACATTTTTCGCCTTAGCCCAAATCACAATGGCTTGATTTTCCCCCCTCTTTCTGACTTTATAGTGTGTCGGGGAAATTCCAGCTATGTCGCACTAATATTTTCTGCTTTTTCCCCTTTTTGTTATTCTTCCTGTGCATGGTACCTTTTTAATCATTTAATTTATCTTCTGCGTGTCATGTTTTTGGAACGATGGTTTTCTTTATGCGCCCCGTTCCATTTTCCCAGACCTGTTTTGTCGTGGCTTTTTTTGAGCACTACTTTTTTTTCCATCTCTCTTTACTGTGCGATAACTTTCTAAGTGCTAGGAGGTCGACTGTCCCTGTAGAGTTTCATTCGACTCCCATTGATCATTTCTCTGATTTTTGTACCTCCTAAGTCTTTCAATTATACAAATCACCCATCTGTGACAATATTTACTTCATATGGTCCCAACCAATGCATTCTAAACTTTCCTGGGTGCTGAGAAAATTTTCTATCATATACCAAGACTAGGTCTCCTTCTGTGAAACTCTTCCTTTTTATATTTCTGTCATGCCAATATTTTTCCCTTGCTTTCTGTACCTCTTGGTGAAATCCTACTAGGATCCTATCTTCCTCCATCTCCATCAACTGACTTATCCCTTCTTGAATTGTGCATCATTCTCTCATGTTTGTGATTGTTGCTACACGTAGGCTAGGTACCAAAAATTCTAATGGAACCACTGCTTCTTGTCCATACACCAACCTAAATGGTGTTTGTCCTATCAACTTTTTGCATGTAGTCATGTATGCCCATAGTATTGTTGGTAGATTCAAGTCCCAATCGTCCCTGTTGGCATTGCATATCTTTGTCAATGCATTCTCTAAGATCTTATTAAAGGCTTCCACTGTTCCATTTTCTTGAGGGTGATATGGTGTACTCTTTTGATGATAGAATTCAAACTCCTTGGTCATGGCCCTAATAGTATTGTTAATGAAGTGAGTGCCTTGGTCACTCATCAGAATCCTTGGGAATCCAAATCAGTGATCACTTGCTCAAACAAGAAGTGTGTTGCTATCTATGTGCTACAATCTTTTATGGGTGCTTCTTCTGCTCATCTCGTCAGATACTCTGTCGCGGTAATGATATACCTTGCTCCTAACCTCTTTGATGGTGGGTTAATTGGTCCTACAAAGTATATTTCCCATTTGTCAAATACCTGCAAGGTTACTTGTGGTATTAGGGTCATCTTGTCCCATATATTAGGTTTACCAACCCTATGACATGCATCACATTTCTGGAAATATTCCTTTGCATCTCTGTTAATGGTCGGCCACCATAGTCATGCGTGCAATACCTTTTGCGCGGTAGATTTTCATGCATAATGCCCTCCTGCTATTCCCTCATGGTCCTCTACTAAAATCCTAGGTATTTAATGTTTTAGTACACATCTTCTCAAGATATTTTCTGCACCCATCTTATATAAGTGTCCTACAATCAACTAATAGTCTGCAACTCAGACTACCAGATTTTTCTTCTACACAGTGTTGAATTCTTGTGGTGTGGTCCTTGTACTCAAGTATTGAATGATGTCAGCAAAATGTTCATCAACTACTTGTACTAAAAATAACTCTGCATCAAGGAAGTTGTCCTCTAAGTTCATTGGTTCCTCTCCATTAGTGATCCTTGGTAGGTGATCAGGTCTTGCATTCAACTTCCCTGGTTTGACCATTAATTCAAAGTCAAAGTCCTGGAACAATAGTAACCATCTACAAATTCTCCCCCCCAACACTGGCTTATTGATTAGGTATTTAAGATCTGAATGATCTGTAAACATCTTGAAATGTTTTCCCAGTAAGTAATGTCTGAACTTATGGAGTTCATAAACCATATCTAGGCCTTCTCTTTCTATGGTATTGTAATTATGCTCTGACTCTGACAGTTTTCTTCTAGAAAATGCTATAGGATGGTCTAATTCCCATGTTCGTGGTGATGCCAGAATAGCTCCAAGTGCTATAGATGATGCATCTACAAGCACATGAAATGTATTTTCCCAATATGGGAATACTAGTATTTGTGTTGTTACCATCTTCTCTTTTAGAGTGTCCAGTCCTCCTTGACTGTCTTCATTCCACTGAAATTTAGTATCTTTCCTCAATAGTTTCTCCATTGGCACAATGATCTGCGCATACCTTTTATGAATTCCTGTAGTATATTGTGTGTCCCAGTGTTTCTCTCAACTGACGTACTGATTTTGGTGGTGTCAAATTAACAATCACTGCAATATTGGGAGGATCTACTAGCAAGCCTTGTTTGCACACTATATGGCCCAATAGTATCCCAAAAGGTGTCGCAAAGATGCACTTCTTGATATTTAGTGATATATGACACTGCCTACATCTTTCTAACATCATCCTTAACACCTCTACATGTTTCTTCAACAGACTGTATAATGTCTAATCATCTAGGTATACTTCTAAAAACTGATGGATGAATTCTTTAAACACAGCTATGACTACTCTTGAGAATATAGCTGATGCATTATTCATCCCAAAATGCATGAATGTGTACTGGTAGTATCCCCATTTTGTGGCAAAAGTGGTCTTGTACCACCTGTCTTCTGGGGCTATCTTGATCTGATGGTATCCTGAGAATCCATCTGTGAATGAGTATGCTTCTTAGCCTCCTACATTATCCAATACCTCATTCGTGAAAGGGGTAGGGAAAGGGTCATGAAGGAAGGCACCATTCAACTTCCTCGGGTCGACACATGTCCTTATCCCTCCCTGCTTCTTCTCCTGAACTACCATAGGACCGACCCATTCAAATTCCTCCACTGGTTCTATGATTCTGGCCTCCAACATCCTGTCAATTTCTTCTTTTACTTTCTTCTTATATATTGGGTTCAGTCTATATGGTCATTTTTTTACTGATCTAGCCTCATATTTGAGAGATATTTTCATCTCTCCTAGTTCACCTGCTATTACTTTCATTTATGTAAATTTTGTTGGGAACAGGGCATTGTACTCGCACAATAACTCTATTATGCTTTCTATTGTTTTCTCATCCCAATAGTCTCCAATGCTGGCCATTTTGGGATTCTCAATTGTCCCAATGTTAACTTTCTTCACCTTGATCAACATAGAAAACACTTCTGATTCCATAGGTGGACCTTCCACCTCTCTTTCACCTTCAATTTTTTTTACTTGAATGTTGCGTACGTCCTCTTCATTTGGTGCTTCTTCCTGCACATGGTAGTATGACAATAGTTCTTTCACTGTCTGTCTATTATATTGTTGATCTTTGTCATAAGTTCAACTTCTGGTTCCTTAATGAATATTACCCCTCTGATTTGTTTGAGCTATGAATCTATGTTGAGGTTCTCATGTTCAAATGAGAAAGTGAATGTAAAGTTATGCTGTAACATTTTCCATTTTGCAGTTCCTCTGTGTGTTTCTTGGTCTACATACCAGTTTTTTGGGATTCCTTATAGTGTATGAATAAAGTGATGAGGCCATTCCTCTAGTGGTTTCATCATCCATCTTGTTATTCACTTCTCCAAGTTTTCTAAAGGTGACCCCTTTCCATCATATATCTGCATCATTCTGCTCTTCATCTCTACATTGAACCTAATGTGCATTAATCATTTGCATTAGTACCAATCCCTAATGGTATCTTTGTGTGCACCCCACAATCTTCCAGGTGTTTCCTTGAGTGTTATGTACAGAGATAAGATCCTTTGATTTGGTAACACTTCATCTTCATATCTTGTTAGGAATTCTTCTATGGCATTCACCCCATGAAATCTAGGAGGTTCTCTTAACTCTGTACCTACCCATCGTACTGCGTGGTCTATTCTTGTGCATATTCTTGTGGAGACTTCATGTAATCTCTGCTGCCAATTTTCCAAACCCATATCTGAGTCTAACGAACATGATGTGATACTTCTCCAACTAAGAACCCCATCTGCAGTTGGATTCACATAGTCTTCTTCTCGCACGGTGGTTCTATATAGCTGGTTAATTTCCTCCAAGTCCAAGAAAGTGGGTTCTACAAACCTTTCCCCTTATGATGGGTCTAGTGGTGCAATGAATCTGTACTCTCCTTAATCAAATGTCATGTTCTTTATCTTCAAATTGATTATGGCATGATTGTCAAACACCCAATCCAATCCAAGCAGTGTTGGATAAGGTGTGTGTCATCCACTATTTCTATTACTTCGAAGTCTGCCTTGGTGTTCACTCCATCTAGATCTACTGCCACACCCTTTAGACTTCCAATTGGTATCACTCTGTGTTGATTTGCTAGTTTCAATTGAACAGGTGAATATCCTAATGTGGGCTCTCCCATACATTTCCATGTCTTCTTGGGTAACACATTCACCTCAGAGCCTAAATCTAGTATGATGTCCCCCATATTGAAATCTCGAATGTTAGCATTTAATATGAACTCTTTTCTTCCCTCCTTATTGTATGTAGGTGATTGACTATTTTCTGTTCCAATTTCCCCTCTACCTCTAAGTTACATCTTTCTAGCATATTTTTCAAAATTATAACAAATGATTGGTCATTTAATAGCTTAACACAGGATTGTAGAAAAGCCTTTATGGTACTTACTTGTCCTAAAGGTTGTGCTTCATTAGTATGATCCAGTAATGAAGGCATCTCATACGTTGGTACGTCCTAGGTATGTTGTGTAGTTGATGTAGATGCAATGTCTGGCTTCAAGAATTCTTTTCTAGCTTGTTTGAATATCCCTTTTTTGTTCTGCGCATCAAACTGCTTATGTGGTTCAACATTCTTCTTTAGCCATTGGTGTTATGTTGGATCTTTTCTTACTGCATCATTTCCTATCTTAGCTCCTCCGCACGTAACTATGTTAATATTCCTTCCATCCTCCTTTACTTCTGCAAAAATCCACTGAACATTCTGATTGTTCTAATTTCTCTTTTCCTGGATCTTCCCCAATAGTGTCGGACAATATTATGTGTCATGATCTGATGCACGACAATACATATAGGTCGTAGGTGGAAGTGGACATTCTCTTGAATAGTGTTCTGGTTGTTGACAGTTGTGACACACCACCTATCCTCCGCCTCTTCCAAAAACTCCTCTACCTCGTCCTCCACCTCTATATCCAGCTCAATCTCCTCGTGGTGCATTGTACTGGGGCGCCTGGTTTTACTACACGGGGTTATACTGTGGTTGCACGGTATTGTACTACAATTGCGCATTGTTATATTGTTGTGGTGCAATGTTATATGGGGTTGGTACTTGGTTAAACTCTAGTGCATATTTCCCTATCATCATCTCTTCCTGCACCCTATATGTATATGATGTTCATTTCCTCATCAACTCCATTTTCCTACAATATTTTTCATCATGGCCTACTAACTTGCAAAAGGTGCAATATGAACTCTTAGGCACTATTTGGTATTTCTGCATCATTGGACAATGATATGGATCATGTCCTTGTGTCTTACAGATATCACACCATAGTCCTCATGATGGAAAATGGTTTGGCAATCCTATTTCCATGTACTGCGCGAACATTGGGAATTCATTCTTATGGTGTCCTTCTATCCTACATGTGGTACACCAAACAACTCCTCTTTTTTCCTTACCCATGTTTTGGTTTAGTTGAAACGCTAAGTTCTTTAGATCCTCCTTCGACTCCTCTATGGATAGATTTGTCTTATGATATTGGTTCTCTTTCAGTTGTAGGGGTGCCTACAAAGCCTCTGCCTAAGTTTGAAACTTATGTTGTCTCAAAGGGTAATTCAAGTGTGGTAGCAGGGAATTGACAAACATATGCCTATGTTGCATGTCTTTCATGACATATTTTAGCTTTCCCTTCAATCATTTGAATCTATGGTCAATCTCCTGCAAATATTCTCCTAGTTTCTATCTAATATCTTTCATCTCATTCATGTATTGATCCTTTGAGATAGGCTTATGGAATTCATTTATCAATAGCTTCTTGATATCCACAATCATTCTGGCTGTCCCTGGTGGACTGTTTGCAGCTAAGCTCATGTACCAATCTAGTGTGCGGTCTCTTAGTGTGATGGATAACTATGCAAGTTTAGTGTCTTCATCCTTGATTTGTTTTTCTTCCCATATCTTTTCACAAATGAACAAGTGCTTCTCAGGGTCCTCTGACGTCTCTCCCTTGAATTCTAGTAATCTGATGGTGGGATCATGTCTTTCCATCTTGAATGTTGAACTACTACCTCTGCGCGATGTAGATATTTGGCTACCACTTATTGAACTGGATCCTCCAGTTGTTTCTCCTTAACTAGATTTACTTCCTATTGTCTTCCTTCCGAAATTCGGTTGTCTAAATGGTGGTGTTCTTATTGGTGTATTAGTCACACATGGATTTATGGGTTCCACACTGACACTAATATGAATAGGTGTGCTTCTTTATGTACCTGTTCTTGGACCTCTTGTCTTCCTTTCATATATTGTGTGCAGGATTTTCTCAATCTTCTCCACATCCCAGAGATCCTCTACCTCTTCTTCATCACTTGCCAAGTCTTCCCTCATGGCTATGGCTCTCTTCTTGTTATTCATCTTATATTGGTAGTATACTCCACTGCACGTTCTTCCAGTTGTTTCCATGATATGCTTGATCTAGTCTTCCTCCATCGTGATTGGATCCAAGGCCTCCTCCTTCTTTCCTCTATCCATTTCTTCCTCCATTTCTCCATCTATTGTTAGTGCTTCCCCCCTTCCCCCATGCACACAAGGAAGTTTAGTTGTCTGAGGCCATTGTCATTACACCCTTTTTATATAGTAATATCTTAATAGAAGTATACAATGATTTGATATACCTACCTCGAGGTCCCTTTAGGAACTCTTTCTCTATTGTGATGTAAGACTTTGCAGTATCTACTGCAAATTCTATGATAAATCCTACAACAATGTTGTCTAACCATAAATATACTACATGCGTAAATTTATTGTCAACTTTTTGTAAGTGCGCGATCTCTGTAGGATTCCACTCTAGCTGTTTGATCCGATTTTTAGGGTGGTTGTCTTTCAAACTCAATATCCACTCCTGCAACACATGTGGGAAATCATAGAAAAATACTTCATGCAAGTCGTTGAATGCGTACTTGTTCAGGTATTTGCGTGGTCCTAACTTTGTGTTTCTATTATCTTTATATGTAAACTCAAGCTCCTTTGTTTTCAACGAGATCTTGGTTTCTTCCTTCATTGGGTTCCACATTTTGAACATCCCCTTTTATATTCTCATTCTTTTAATGTTCTTGTCACCATACATGATATGCTCTTTACGCTTCTTCAACATATCTTAATCACTCAATCCCATTATGTTCCACCCGGAAACAGAACCATTTGTTGGCTTAAACTACTTTATCTACTTTGATCTTACCTTACTGTCATAAGTTGACACAGGTTTAGATTTAACAAGCTTCCCACAAAATCCCTTTAAAACTATCGACCATCCTTGTAAAACAGAAGGTAGCATAGTACACAGGGTGCACTGCACAGTCTCACCTGATATAGTTCTATGGGTGGCTGCAATATTCAGATCCTTGCAGCCTGGGACTAAGTGGGGATATTTGGTTGTACTTTGTGATCTTCACTTATGTTTTATAACATCTTAATTAATCAGTCACTCTTACTCATGAATGTGGAATATCAGATCTAACTAGTTCCTTCATTCATTCATCTAGCATTTAATCATTAACAACAATGGAAATGCATAACATTCAGTCACATAACCCAAGTTCTACCATGGTTCACCCCCTCCTGGGCTACATCCACAAATATTTGTCTCTCAGTCTCTTTTATTATGTCTCAGCAATATATCGTGCCTCGCACATTTACAATCAGGGATCTTACAAACTTCATAGGCTTCTTGATCCCTGGGAGGTTGATTAGATCACACCAGGCTCCTCAGCCTGCAATCTAACCCTCGAGTCGAGTCACTCAACTCTTCTCTAGCTCATCGGCTTACAAATTGTTACATTTCTATCCTTTCGCATTCTTCTCTCTATCTCTCCCTCTCTCCTCTAGACCTCCTAAGTACTACTTATAAATATTCTTGTCTTATAATCAATTACAATATCTTGCAAAAACCCTAACCTTAATGTAGTTAGGTCACCCTTGCATGCATGCCTTGCATGCTTCCCTCACACGTGCTTCCTTTCCTTCCAACTGTCTTTTCTTCCACTTTGTGCTTTTCTCTCCAAAAAATTTCCTTTTCCCCAAAATGGGCCTTCGCCCAACACCAAGTTATAACACTTTCCTCGTGGTTGGGTTGGGTTTTTCCCAACCTACAACTTGCACTATAACAAGTTGTATGGCACTTATTGTATAAGCCATATCTACAGAAGTACAATGTTGGTATACTTGATATTATTTGTTGGTACATCTTGTTGGTTCAAGTGTTTTAGGTATAGCTAGTATTCTTGGTACATGGTTTAGGATTTTGGTTGTGAAGATTTTGTGGAGATGGTTGTGAAGTTTCAAGCTACATATCAACAATGGTTTGATGTCTAGTCCATGCGAAGGTTATTATACTTGTTCATAATTATACACACTTGTATGGAACATGACTAGAGAGATATAGATGCACTTGATTAAGGGATATGTATGAGGATGTATGCACATTGAACAACTACAGGTTGAACATAGTGACAGTTTGCAAGTTGATTTGACAAGTGACAACAGAGTGTCTGAGTTTCAACAAAAGTGAGAAATTGTAGCTTTCAGAAGGAGTACATAGGTTTCAATATAGACAGGTTGCATACATACGCGGCTGCAGTATAGACAGGTCGCGCACATACGTGAGTTGCAACATAGACAGGTCATGTACCTATTTGGTTTTTTCAATGTAGGAAGGGTACATGTACATGTTGATTATATGATAGTGTCATAGATTGGTTACAGGTTATTGGCACTGATTGGTATAGGTTTATAGTGGTATATCTCACAGTGACAGTGTGACAGGGCTTTCATAATTTTATTTATACTTCAGGGCGATAGTTCGCAGCAAGGATAGGTGGTTATAGCCACCTTTCATTTGTAGTCGGAGTATATAGGGGGTTGTAGCCAAATAATTGGGGAGTTGGAGCTTCCCTCGAGTTGTAGCCTGAAAATATAGGGGTTCAAAGCCTCCTTCTAGTTGTAGTTGGAGAACAAAGGGAGTTGGTTCTTCCAATGACTGTAATTCTTAAAGACATATAAGAAAAATAATTTCGTGGTTTTGTCCAACATTGAGTTTCCACGTAAAAATATTGGTGTACTGTGCATGTGTGTGATTGTTCATTGTTCATGGTTTATTTACTCTGTACTTATTGGAAGATAATGTTATATTGATCATAAATATAAATAACACTTACATACTGGGGTTAAAAGGATTAAAATTACTCCAATACTAATTCACCCCCCTCTAAGTAATCCAACAATTGGTATCAGAGCAGGTTCCTTCATAAATCAGTTTAACTACTGAAAGATAGATCATGGAGAGAAAAAATATGTATAAAAATGGAATACCACATTTTAATGGATAGAACTATGCATTATGAAGCAGAAGGATGAAAACATATGTACAGGAACATGGATTTGAGATTTGAAAATCAATTGTAGATGGATATAAAGAACCAACAATTCCGCCAACAAATGACAACAGAAGAAAACTCAGTATAAATAATTCAAAAGCCACAATTGTTCTTCTGAATGGTCTTTGTGATTCTCTATATGTCAAAGTTATGCATTGCAGCTCCGCTAAAGAGATTTGGGAAAAACTTCAGAATATTTATGAAGGAGAGTGTTATCCTCATTTTTGGTTATCAAGATGATGACATGATAATGACATGGTGATAGAAGATCTAGCTCTTCTTTAAGATCATTTTCATGAAGAAAGTTACACTTGTCAGTT
>JZKD02S0662014.1:492438-513453 GCA_000966675.3 Picea glauca | reverse complement strand
TCAATACTTTAGAACTAGGGAAAGAGTAGTATTCTGTCACTGTTTGTTCCAGATCCAGGTGGATCTGGGGAGATCGGTTTGTGTCCGCACTTACGGATTTATCCTAGAACAGAGAGGAAAAAGTTAAGGCATCAAATATTCAAACTTACAGAGGTCAATTTGAACAGCTAAAGATGAAGGAAGATGAGAATATTGCAACTTACTTCTTACAAGTTGATGAAACAGTGAATGCAATCATAGGATTGGGAGAATAAGTTGATGAATCTATACTTGTTCAAAAGGTACTAAGATCTCTTCCAATGAGATTTGATCCTAAGATATAAAAACTGGAAGAAAGAGCCGATTTGGATTCAATAAGCATGGATGAACTACATGGAATTTTCACAGATTCTTAAATTAGAACTAAACATGAGAATCCAGGAACAAAACAAGTGGCCTTCAAAGAATCCAATAATTCAAAGCAAAAGGGAAAGCAAAAGGAAAAAGAAGATAGAAGTAGTAGTGACATCTCAGAGGATGATGAAAAAGTATCCAACTTCGTCAGAAGACTAAAAAAGGGTACCAACAACAGATATAAAGGTAAGCTTCATTGATTTTTTTTAACTGTGATGGTATTGGTTATTTTTCTAACAAATTTCTTGATAAGAAAAATAAAACAAATGATGAAGATGATTCAAATAGAAAACAAACATATAAAGGAAAAATAACCAAAAAGAAACTCTTCAAGAAAATTTTCTGCACCAAAGAAGATAGCTCCTCATGAGATGAAGATGAAGTCAATGAAAGTGAGACAAAAACAGTTCTATTCATGGAAATAGAAGATTTTGATAAAGAAGTCACCGAAGAAGAATATGAAGAGGAAGAGGTTGACTACAAAGAAGAGTTTTTGAGTGCTATAGAAGTTATAAAAAGAGAAAATAAGAAAAGAAAGAAGCTCCAAGAAGAACTAGACAATAAAGAACTAGATACGATGATCACGGAGTTGAAGGTTCAAATAAAAGAAGATAAAAGAATCGAAGAAGCAATTAAAGAATAGTTGAAAGAAAAGGACATAATCATTGGAATTTTGGAAGTAGATATTGTTACATTGAGAAAAGACCTTCAACAGAAAAACATGTAGTCTAACAGCCCAAAGGTTTTGGATAATATTATCAACAGTCAGAGGCCACATCATGACAAGTCTGGGATAGGATAAAATCAGACAAAAATAGGCTCAAGCTCCAAAACTATAGATCAATAAATACAACCAAGAATCTATGCAGAGACAGTCAGAGGAGACACGAATTTTTACAGGGAATATCACATGGACTCTCCTCCACCTAGAAGATTCATATTTCAGAATCACCGAAAGTCAGAAATAAGCATGCCTCAGAAAGAAGAAGGATTTAGGAGAGTAACTCCTTTCAGAAGATCCTCAACTCCTAGGTATCAAACTATCTTCTTTGGTTTATGTTATGCATGTAATAATTTTGGACATAAAGATGTAAATTGTAGAGCTAATAGTAGGAATAGAAACAACATTGAAAGTCATGCACAAAATGGTTATTGAAGAAGTCCTATTGAAACATAGAGAATAAGATTCAACATGTTCGAATCATTGAGCATTAAAGTGGAATGATACAAGTGCAACAAATTTGAACACATGGCCAAAGATTGTAGAATGACAGTTCCTCCCAGAGAATCACAACAAAATAACAACAAGCACAGAAAGGAACCTTAACAGAGAACATGGATAATAAAGCAAAATCAGTATAACAATGAAGAATGCACACTCTCCCTACAAGATAAGAAAAAGAAATGTGGTTGGTATGTTGATAGTGGCTTCTCAAAACACATGAAAGATGATGAGGACATATTTCTAACTTTGAAAAAGGAAATATATGGATCAATTTCCTTTGGAAACGATGACTCAGCTAGAATCATTGGAAAAGGGACTATCAGAATTGGAAGCAATAATACCAAGGAAAAAAATGTTCTATTAGTAGAAGATATGAAACATAATATTCTAAGTGTAAGTCAAATGTGTGACCAAGGTCACAAACGTATGTTCGATTGACAAAAGTGTGAGATAAGAAAAGAAGATTCAGGTAAATTGGTCACAACAACTGCAAGAAATTCAAGAAACATATATGTATTAAGTGAAGTTGGAAATGAAAAGTGTTGGCTAGGAAAGGAAGATGAAGTTTGTGTTGGTTATGAAGCCTGATTATCTTCCTAATTCAGAGGTCTTTGTTTTCAGTTGTGTTTATACCCCATGAAGAATGTACACCCCTCCACGTGGGGGGGTTGTAGGGGGGAATTTCCCCCCCCTGCGGGTTTGGGGGGCTCATCCCCCTGCCTGGGGGGTCTGGGGGTGAAGCCCCTGAAGAAAAAATTGTCTTGTTAATGTATATTGTAATTTCATAGTCAATCTTGACCGTTCATCATTAAGTCACAGATCAGACAATAAATATTATGTTAGGGATTTTTTCCCTAGAAGGAAAACTTGCAAACCTCTTTTTTGTATGAGGCCATTTGTATTGTGGTTGTGTATTGTATTGTATTGCATGTATTATGAGTGAGGATACTGTGAGAGAAAGAAGGGGAAGTTACAATAGGTGTGTTGTAGGTTATATCCCTTCATTTTGCTGGATAATAAAAAGGAAGGACCTGAAAATTTCTTTGGTGGATGCAGCCCACACTGGATGAACCACGTATATTTGTGTCTCTATTGTATTGTGTATCTTATGTGTTTTATTTTCTCATTTTTTAATTTTATTGCTCCTCGATCCTATTTTTATAACAATTGGTATTAGAGCGAAAGGTAACTCGCAGGAAAGAAAGAGGGTTCTTGGTTCAAGTGGGAACAATGGCGGAAGAAGGAAATTTTAGGGTCGAGAAATTTAATGGCCAAAATTTTTCAGTTGTGGAAGATGCAAATGGAAGATTATATATATCAGAAGTATCTTTGCATACAGTTGAACGAAAAAACAAAGAATCTGACAAGTATGAAATATGAAGAATGGGATATTCTTGACAGAAAGGCACTGGGAACAATACGGTTGTCCCTGGAAGCAACGATGACTTTTAACATTTCAAGCGAAAATACAACAGAGGATCTGATGAAGAAATTGGCTTCACTGTATGAAAAACCCTCGTCCTCCAACAAGGTATTTTTAATGAAGAATTTTTTTAATATGAAGATGTCAGAAGGTGGGTCTGTTACTGACCATTTAAATGAGTTTAACATGGTCACTATTTAGTTAAGTTCTGTAAAAGTGAGCTTTGATGATGATATTAGGGCTATTTTGATTCTATGTTCATTGCCAGAAAGTTGGAATAGCTTGGTCATGGTTGTAAGTAACTCGATCTCTGGTTCAAACACCTTAAAGTTTGATTATGTTGTTGGTGTTATCCTTAGCGAGGAAATGTGAAGGAAAAACATTGGTGAGTCATCAGGTAATGCTTTGACTATGGAAAATAGGGGTAGAAAAAGGGAAAGAGGAAAGAGTCCAGGGAACTGTGGGAAGTCTAGGAATGGCATATATGAATCCAAACTGGGAAAGATAGAGTGTTGGAATTGTGGGAAGAAAGGAAATCTAAAGAAAGATTGCAAAGCTCCAAAGAAACAAAGAGATGGACAAGAGAAAAATCAAGAATAAAATGTAACAGGTGATGTGTTACAAGATGCTTTGATTCTTTATGTAGATAATATTTCTGAGTCTTGGGTAGTATATTTTGGGGATTCATTTCATGCCACACCCCATAGAAAACATTTTCTAGATTATGTTCAAAGTGATTTTGGACAAGTTCATTTGGGTGATGATGCGACATGCAAAATTGTTGGAATGGGAAAGGTACAAATAAATCAAAACAATGGAAACCAATGATCATTGAAAGATGTAAGACATGCTCCAGATCTAAGGAAAAATCTAATTTCAATTGGGTAGTTGGAAAGTGAAGATTGTATATCTATATTTACAAACATAAGTACATTGTATTTATGTACTGGTAATATTGACTCTTCTATATCTTTAGCTTCTACAAGAGTGGATACAACACTGTGGCATCATAGGCTTGGACACATGAGTGAGAAGGGGATGACGATAATTCAAAAAAGAAATTTGTTGCCAAATATTAAACAAAATGATTTGGATTTATGTGAGCATTGTGTTTATGGAAAAAAAAAGAGTCATATTTCTCAGAGTTGGAAAGGTAAAGAAGGATGAAAAATTAGAGCTTGGGCATACAGATGTATGGGGACCAACTCATGTATCATCTCTTGGTGGCTGTCATTATCATGTTACTTTTATTGATGATGCAACTAGAAAAACTTGGGTTTATTTCATTTGACAAAAATATGATGTTTTTTATACTTTTAAGAAATGGAAAGCTTTGGTTGAGAATGAGATAGGAAAAAGGTTGAAGTGTCTCAGATCAACAATGGAGGTGAATATTGCAGCAAGGCATTTGATGATTATTGTTCATACCATGGGATTCATAGAGATAAGACAGTTCTAGGAAAACCACAAGAAAATGGTGTGTCAAAAAGGATGAAGATGACAATCATGGAGTGTAAAAGGAGTATGAGAATGCATGTAGGGTTTCCCTTACAATTTTTGGCAGATGTTGTAGATATTGTTGTTTACTTGATAAAAAGAGGACCTTAAGTTTTTGGATGGTGGAATTACAAAGGAGGCATGGATAGGTAAAAAGGTAAACTATTCATTTCTGAATACTTTCGGCTGTGAATCATTTGCCCATATTCATAAAGAAAATAGAACAAAGATTAAAGCAAAATCCAAGAAGTGTACCTTTATTGGATATGGTGTTAATGATTTTGGTTATCTCTTATGGGATTATAAAAATCACAAAATCATTAGGATTAGAGATGTCATATTCAATGAGAAGGTCATGTATAAATATTAGTTGCAGGGAAGGAAAGAGGAAGAAGAAAAACCAGAATACAAAGTGCTTGATGAGATCAATGAAAAAGAAATTCCATATGTACCAAAAAATCAAAATGTACAACAACAAGAGGAATAGGTACCTCAAACTCCTTCAAGTGTTGTTAGAAGATATACCAAGTTAAGTAGACCCCCTAAATTATACTCTCCTTCATTTTATTATTTATTGTTGATTGATTATGGTGAACCAGAAAGTTATGAAGAGGCAATGCAAGTAGACACTAAAAGGAAGTGGGAGAAAGGCATGGAAGAGGAAATGGATTCCTTGGTAAATAAATAGACTTGGGACATGGTTTAGTTTCCTGTAGGAAAAAGATCATTGCAGAATAAATGGGTTTACAGGTTGAAGGAAGAAGATGGAGGCAAAAAGTGGTACAAGGCTAGACTTGTTGTAAAGGGGTTTGCACATGAGAAAGTTATAGATTTTGATGAAATATTTTCTCTTGTTGTTAAAATGACTTAAATTAGGACTATTTTAAGTCTCATGGCAGTAGAAGATTTTCATTTTGAACAATTATATGTAAAAACCACTTTTCTCCATGGGGATTTGGATGAAGAGATTTATATGCAACAACCACAGGGGTATGAGGTCAAAGGGAAGGAAAATTTGGTATGCAGGTTGAAGAAGAGCTTGTATGGACTAAATTAATCTCCAAGGTAGTGGTATTTGAAGTTTGACAGGTTTATGACAGAGCAAGGTTATAGTAGATGTCATTCTGATCACTTTGTTTATTTTAAAAGGCTAGAAAATGGAAGCTATATTATCTTTCTATTGTATGTAGATGACATGCTTGTTTCAGGGTCTAATATGCAAGATACGAATGTGCTCAAGAAGAAAATAGTGAATTCATTTGCAATGAAGGATTTGGGTGTTGCAAATAAAATCCTTGGTATGAGAATAACAAGAGATAGGAAAAATCACAAATTGACATTGTCTCAGGGTGAGTACATAGAGAAGGTGTTGGAGAGGTTTAGAATGCAGAATGAAAAACCAGTTAGTACACCTTTGGCCATCCATTTCAAGTTAACCAAGGAATTGTGTCCCAAGACACAAGAGGAGATATAATACATGTCTAGGGTCCCTTATTCATCAGTAGTTGGCAGCTTGATGTATGTCATGGTTTTCACAAGACCAGATATTCCACATGCAGTGTGAGTTGTAAGCACGTATATGAACAATCGAGGTAAAGAACATTGGGAGGAAGGAAAGTGGATTCTCAAGTATTTGAAAGGTATTTCTATTGATGGATTATGTCTTGGAGGTTCATAAATTGTTCTACAGGGATATGTTGATTCAGATATGGCAGGTGATAAAGATAGTAGGAGGATCACCACATGGTATTTTTTTACTATAGGTGGAACAATAATAAGTTGGATTTCAAAACTACAAAAGGTTGTTTCACTGTCAACAACAGAAGCAGAGTATGTTGCTGCTATAGAGACTAGTAAAGAGATGATTTGGTTACAAAGGTTTATGGAGGAATTGGGAAAGAAGCAGGAGAATAGCAGGTTATACTATGACAGTGAGAGTGCCATTCATCTTGCAAAGAATTCAATCTTCCATTCTAAGACTAAAAATATATAGATCAAGTACAGTATCATAATTTTAGTTTTGGAAGATGGACATTTGAAGTTGGAAAAGATACATACTAGCCAAAATCCTATAGACATGTTAAAAAAGGTAGTAACCAAAGAGAAGTTGAGTTCCTTCTCAGTTTTAGTTGGCCTTCATGTATGAAGGAGGATATCAGAAATTTTTCAGGTCCAATAAGGATCATATTCCAACAGATACAACAACGATGGAGTTGTCGTGATCAGTCTCCAAGTGGGAGATTGTTGGTTGTGGTGCCTGATTATCTTCCTAATTCAGAGGTCTTTTTTTTCAGCCATGTTTATACCCCATCAATATTGTACACCTCAGAATATTGTACACCCCTCCACATGGAGGGGTTACATGGGGGGCTCATCCCCCCAGCTGGGGGGGTCCGGGGGCCAATGTCCCCTGAAGGAAAAATTGCCTTGTAAATGTGTATTGTAATTTGATAGTTAATCTTGACCATTCATCATTAAGTCACAGATCTGACAATAGATATTATGTTAGGGATTTTTTCCCTAGAAGGAAACCCTATTTTTTGTATTAGGACACTTGTATTGCAATTGTGTATTGTATTGTATTGTATTTAATGTATTCTAAGTGAGGAGATTGTGAGAGAAAGAATATGAAGTTACAACAAGTGTGTTGTAGGTTGTATCCCTTCATTTTGTTTGATAATAAAAAGGAAGGACCTGAAAATTTGTTTGGTGGACATAGCCCACACTATGTGAACCACGTATATATGTGTCTATATTGTATTTGTGTATCTTCTATGTTTTATTTTCTCATTTGTTTTATTTTATTGCTCTGCAATCCTATTTTTCTAATAGTTTGGTTATGGCACAAAAGAATGGGTAACATAAACTTCGATATCCTTATCAAAGTCAATAAAAAGGAAGCAGACAGAGAAATTCCCCAGATCACAAAGCCAACCAACACATTATGCAAACATTGTCAATGAGGGAAGAAAACAAATACCAGGTTCAAATCAAAGGAATACTCAACAACAAGACCACTAGAAATTGTGCATACTGGTCTAGTTGGACCAACTAGAACAAATGGTTTAAAAGGTGAGAATTAATTTATGTTATTGTTTGATGATTATACAAGAATGATTGAAGTTTATTTTCTCAGGAATAAGTCAGAATAATTTGAAAACTTCAAGGTATACAAGGAAATGGTTGAAAATCAAATGGATTCAAAAATCAAATGTTTGAGATATGATAATGGAGGAGAGTTCACTTCAAATTAATTTATGGATTTATGCAGTAAGCATGGAATAAAAAGGCAATTCTCCATTTCTAGGACACCTCAACAGAATAGGGTCATCGAAAGAAAGAACAATACCATACATGAAATGTCTCAAACAATGTTAATTGATTCCAAGTTGACAGATGTTTTTTGGACACATGCAATGCATACAACAATTCACATTCAAAATAGAGTAATGCTCAGAAACAACAGTGACAAAAATCCCTACTATCTATGGAAAGGTAGACCAACAAATGTGAAACACTTTAGTGTTTTTGGAAGCAAATGCTACATCAAAAGAGAAGATGGAAGAATGTGAAAGTTTGGTTCTCATGTGGATAAAGGAGTACTTGTTGGTTACTCAAGTACAAGGAAATCATACAAATGTTACAATATAAGGCTCAACAAAGTTGTGGGAAGCATCAATGTAACGGTTCATGAGACAAGTGAACGAAAATGAAAAGAAGAAGAAAAGGAATCAGTGGAATAAATTTATGAAGAAGAAGCAAAGGATGAAGAAGCAACAAAAGGGGAAGATGAAGAATATAATATATAAGTTGAAGAAAAAGTACCACAAGTACCTCCAAATATACCTAGCAAATGAATACAGAAGAATCATCCTTCAGATTGGATTATCGGGAACAAAGATGCAGGAATTGAGACTAGAAGAAGAATTTGTTCACCAGAAAAAATACACCTAGAACTCTTATCTTCGATTGAACCAAATATTTTTGAAGAAGCCAACAAGGATGAATTATGGAAAAAGGACATGAATCAATAGTTGGATCAAATAGAGAAGAATTCCACTTTGGAATTGGTTCCAAGACCAAGGTACAAGAATGTGATCGACACAAAGTGGGTCTTGAGAAATAAATTGAATGAAGATGGACAAGTTACCATGAACAAAGCTATATTGGTATGTAAAGGATACGCATATGTTGAAGGTATCGAATTTGAAGAGACATTTTCCCCATTTGGAAGAATGGAATCAATTATATTGAACCTAGCTTATGCATCCTCCAGGAATATTAAAGTATATCAGATGGACATGAAGTCATCATTTTTGAATGGGGAACTTGAATAATAAGTCTACATTGAGCAACCAGAAGGATTTCAGTTGTCAGATAATCAAGATTATGTGTGCAGGTTGACGAATTCCTTATATGGTCTAAAGCAGGCCCCTAGAGCATGGTATTCTAGATTGGATAGATATTTACAACAACAAGGGTTCAGAAGAGGAAATGTAGACAACAACCTACACATAAAGGTAACTCAATATAGTATTTTATTAATTGAATTTTATGTTGATGATATTATTTTTGGAAGTGATGATGACAGGTTAAGCCAAAAATTTGCAAAGGATATGTAGAATGAATTTGAAATGTCAGTACTTGGAGAACTATCCTTCTTTCTAAGTATTCATACATGTCAAAGCAACCAAGAAATTTTTATTTCTCAAACTAAATATATCAGAGAAATGCTAAAGAGGTTTGGAATGGAAGATTCCAAACTAGTTAATACTCCTATGCAAACCAGTTGCAAGTTAAGTAAAGATGAAGATTCAAGGTCTACAGATAAGAGGTAGTACAGGTCTATGATTGGAAGCTTACTTTATGTGAAAACATCCAAAATTGATGTAATGCAAGCAGTTGGATAGGTGGCACGATTTCACGAAGAACCAAAGGAATCACATGTTTTAGCAATGAAGAGGATATTCGGATATCTCAAGGGTATAAAAGAGTTTGGATTATGATATCCGAAAGGAAATTATTTATCACTTATCGCCTACACATATGCAGATTGGGAAGGTGCATTGATGACCTGAGAAGCACAAGTGGAGCAACGTTCTAATTAGGTGAGTGTTTGGTATCTTGACCAAGCAATAAACAGTCATTAGTATCATTGTCTACAACCAAAGAAGAGTATATTGCAGTAGAAACATGTTTTACATAGGTTCTATTGTGATAATACAAGTGTCATCAGTATATCAAAGAATCCAGTAATGCACTCAAAGACGAATCACATTCCAATCAAGTATCACTTTCTACAGGAATAGGTTCCAGATAAGAACATTAGATTTGAGTAGAAGGAAATTGGGTTAAGTTGGTTAGAAGGAAACCCCTTGAGGAAGCTACATGGAAATATAAATAAGAGAGAAAGGATCTCCTATTAGCACCTATTGAGCACATTTAATATCTATTATTGTGAAAGGTTTATTGCAGGTACTCATTGATACATCTAAAGTCATGCAAGTCTGAGGTAACACGAAGGGTTGATGATGAAAGTTTCATAGTTGCATAAAATACTGAAAAAAAAACCTAGGTTTTGAGGTGTATGTGGGTTGTAGTGGAGGAAGTTGTGTACATACATGGTATGGAAGTAGAACAGGGTGTGTACATACACTATCTGGAAGTAGAACATGGCGCATACATGTGGGAAGAATACATGAAAGGTTGAGTCATTGAAGGTGCCAGGTCTCTAGAGTCTAAAAGAAAGCTCCCAGGAAGTTCTATAGTGTTCAAGTACAATAGATCTATGTATTGGCTCAAAAGGTATGTCTTATTTCTATGAGCAGTTGGATTTTGTTATGTACATGAGATGTGGCTATGAGGGTTTGAGGATTTTCCCTAGAGAGGTTATTAGTTGTATGGAACTTACTGTATAAGTCAGATCTACAGAAGTACAATTGTCACAGAAATATTCCCCTATGGACAAGTGAGCTTTCCCTTGGATTATTGACCCCTATACCAAGACAGAAACAATCATTTGGACACTACCATTCCTATAAACTCATTTTTCTTATCGAAAAAGAGAGGAGAAGGTAAAGTAAGATGTACTCTGTTTACAAATTTTTCCTAGTTGCTCCTATCTACAAGCTTGACCCAATTCCTGACATGAATAAATACCTACAATTATCAACAAGAAACAAGCGACTTCATTCTACTCTAATGGATTAGGAAAAAAAAATTCATCAATGCAAATCAAATTAAACATAGACAAGCACATGAAACCACATACTTGAAGGAAATAGACCAAGTATATTAAATGAGAACAAATAAAACTTACAGACCATAAATGATGTTCGTTGTAACTCCTCCAAGATCTCCTCATCCAACCGTTGCATGAATCCCACGATCATAAGTCTGATATCTCCAAGATACCTCCAGAATCAAAGATTTGATATCTCTAACATTCTTTCTCCTTGAGATTCAAAGGTTTGATACCTCTAATCTTCCTCTCTTCTCCATGGAAATCCCTCATTATATAGGATTTGGAGGCTTAACCACCATGGATAATATCACTCACTATATCCACTAAAATGGGATCTCCAAGATTTTTAGGGAGAAAATATCTCTCAAGAATCTTAGGGAGAAAATATCTCTCAAGAATCTTAGGAAGAAAATATCTCTCAAGGATTTTAAGGAGGAATTATCTCTCAAGATCCACCAAATTAGGATTTTGGTTTGAGAAAATATCTCAACCATCCACGAGATTCTCAACCTCTCCTTGAGAATATGAAACTATATGCGAGGTGGATTCTCACACTAAATTAATTTCCTTTCTATGAATATTAATAAATAATTCATGTGCACATAGTATTTTGACCTTCATATAATATATTTATCCTCCACATTGAATAGGGATTGTGACATATGTTATTTCATGGTGTCAAGGTGTATGTGACACTTAGTGAGGTGCATATGACATTTTTACGACACTTGCGACACTTAGGTGTAAATAGGGATGACACTTAAGTGTGAAATTTTGGTGTGTAATAGATGCCCTCTAAAGTTTGAGGTCAGAAGAGAAATCGATGGCCGAAACACTTTACAAATTATTCAATACAAGGGTGTGGAGTTGGAGAACTTGGAAGAAGCTGCAAACAACCATCAAACAATATTAATATATGTTCCATTTCTCAGGCATGCATACCTATGCTCAGAATACAAGATGACTCAAAGTATGACCGCCAACCAATACATTGCGGATCCATGAAAAATATGGACTAAGGATAGGGCCACCACATATACAATGTGGATCCATACCTCCATGACATGAACTAATCGTAGCAACAAAAAATACACAGGGGAGATATGAGATGATAAAACATATCCACAGACCAATACAATGTGGGTATATTTGACAATATATATATATATATATATATATATATATATCAACATGCTCAAATGATCTCCTTCGCAACCTGAGAAAAGCAGATAATAGAGAGAACACTCAACCCAGGGTCTTCGTCCCAATCCTGATGTGGTATGAATATATCCATGTGAATAGATTATTTGATGTCGAACATGGTAGAAACCACTCGATTACCGATCATTGAGGTAAATAATTAACAAGTGAGAGGGAAATCACCAATGATGTCAATGAATCCCAAGGTACCCTAGTACATTCCAGTAAATGTGAATAAATGAGTTTAGGTAGAACATTTGTGGAATCATTCAATCAGAGGTCAATGATGTAAACCTACTGTCGGAAGCGAGGAGGCATGCCATTGAGCCATTCAAGTCCCAAGGTACTAATAGGTTTTTAAGTCTAATTCTCGGATGATGTGTTGAATTCAACAGGAAAAGACTCATCGAAGGATGGCCTTCATGTATCCCCCATCATCGACACGAAACTGACATAGGAAAGTGATGTAATATGGTGAATTGAATGAGTATGGACTGAAACATGAAATGTAAATTGGTAATACTACAGATGGATAGTTTGAAGTGAAACTTCCCTTGAACATGATGAGGCACAAAAACTGACTTGGTAGCGTTGACACGACGAGTACCAAGAATGTAATGTGACATAAATAAGAGCACTCTTTGACTGGACGAAAAAGTATGGTGACACATGGAAATGGTATGACTAAGAGATAAGCGGATTACCCAATTGTAAGATGAGACGCAAACAGGTTCCATGTTCAAGGAAAACAATATCTTACATAAAGGATTCACAAAAACTTGACCCACTTCCTTCAATTTTTCCCCCACACGGATAGATGAGTACCTCTTTTTCATTTAACAAACTCGAGGAGGGTAACTCATGCTCGATACAATTTACCTTCGGTAAGCTCCTCTTCCTTTATTTAATGAACTAGAAGAAGTAAGGGTTCGTTCCCATATGGTTCCTTCAATCTGTAGGTTATCGAGTCCAGAGAAGGAAAACTCGGTGGTTTTTCATGTTTAGAGAGTCTAAAAATAACTTAAAGGCAACTCCATGGATGAATTTTTTGTAAATTTAGTCTCCCAAGCCCCAAAAAAGTGTAAAACAATACAAGGGATAACTCTTCTAATCATGCTTGATTAGATTTTTCATTTTACGTAATTAGTCTCACGAGGCTGAAAAGGAGATAAACTATCACTCAAAAGATGCCCTTTCAAACCTTTTAACAAGTGTGAAAGGAAGCAAGATCACTCGACAATCTTTTCATGTTTAAAGAGTCTGAAAATATCTTAAAGGAAACTCCAGGGGGCTCAAAGGGGTTCCTTTTTCATATAAACTTTACGAGTCTGAAAAAGTGATAAAAGTATACTTAGTCACATTCTCATGTATTTACAAGCACGTGAAAGAATAAAGACTAAGCTCATAATTGGTTTCATTTTTACACAATATTGAAACCAAATTAAACTATGCTTGTGATTTCCCAATGTAATTTCCAAAGGTTTTGAGGGATACCCATGGATGGTTGGTACTATTCACCTATCTTGAAAATCTAATGGCTTAACTCTAGAATGATAATCAAAGGCTAGAGACATATCCCCCCAAGCTTCTTTTCATTCATTGACGCTTATATTTTCATCGATTTTTGTACCGGATGAGGAAAAAAGGTCAAATGACAAAGGATGATGAAAGGAAGGTTCAAATATGAGACCTAACAAAAGAATCGACTCAACATCTATGATATCTAGCTAAAGACTCGACTCGATATCTACAATATCTAGTGAAAAGACTCTAATTGATAGGAGAGGTAAATTTTTCATTTTTTAATGAGCTTGACACATGAAACGAACTATGCTCAAGGCCTATGTTTCATTTTTTAATGAGATTTCCACAGAGAAGAAAAAATATGCTCAAAACCTCTGTTTCATTTGTTAACAAGCTTGCCATAGAGAAGAAAAACTATGCTCAAAACCTCTGTTTCATTTTTTAACGAGCTTTACACAGAGAAGAAAAACTATGCTCAAAACCTATCCTTGATTATGGTTTCCAAGAGGACAATGCTCTGGAAGGAATGCATGTCAAGGGACAAACTTCGGCCATGGCTTCCAGGAGATTTTCGCTAGATGGAAGAAAAACACTCCAGAAGGAATACATGTCAACAACCTCGATAAGGGTAGGGATATTTGGATCTAATATCCCTATCGAAGAGATGGTCGTGTCAACTACTAGATCTAAGTCAAGAGAAGGGAGAGATTTCCTATCATCCGTGGTTGAACACATGGGGTAGGTTGTTATGTAATTGGCCTGCGATAGGGTGGACATCGCTGGCATGTATGGACCATTCAAGGAAGGTATATGGTTTACCATCAGATGAGGGTCAATGACTGAAAGTTGGTTGACCGTTACTATGTTTCCATTGTGAGGGAAACATATCACTCGAAAGAGAGTGAAAAAAAATCTATCATAATGTAGACATAGTCTCACCCAAGGAGCAAGTTAAAGTCCAAGGGGTCGTGAAATACCATCATATCGACGTAGACTCTTTTTCCTCCCCAAGTAACCGAAAAATGAGGAAGGATCCCTAAAGGTTGAATAACTCTTCTGTCAAAGGTCAACAGATTTCGAGTCATGGGCACAAGCTACGGGGAACCAAAATCTTTCCAAGAATTCGTGGATAAGATGCTAACATAATCACCTTTTTGTATTATAGTGTTAGGAATATTCCTATCACAAACCTGCACAATGATTTGGAAAGGCACATAAGGAATATGGGGTTCTATCAAATGATTCCAATTAACAGAAATCATATTATTGCTTGAAGGGGGTGCCATGGGGACGGGTGAAGTGCCCCCTTGTCCAAGTGAATTAGTATTAACAAGGTAGACTTGAGTGACATACTCACTCTTTGCATGAGGAGTCGGATTGACTGATGATGGAACCATATCGACCACTTTGGTTGCACTCTTCAAGGGAGGAGTGGGATCGATCGATGACAAAACTGGATCGACCTCTTTGGCACTCTTCAGATGAAGAGTGGGGATGATCGATGACAGAACTGGATCAGTCATTTGGGTTTCACTTTTCATATGAAGATTCGGGATGATCGATGACGAAACTGGATCGGTCACTTGGGTTTCACTTTTCATATGAAGAGTCAGGCTAATCGATGATGAAACTTGATCAGTCACTTGGGTTTCACTTTTTAGATGAAGATTCGGGATGATCGATGATGGAAATGGATCAGTCACTTGGGTTTCTCTTTTCAACTGAAGATTCAGGTTGATCGATAATAGAACTGGATCAACTACTTGGGTTAGTGGTCCAAGCGAGGATGAAACCAAATTGACCACATGATCAAGTAGACTGATCGGGGATGGAACCAGATTGACCATTCCATCAACTAATGATAGTGTGGGAGATAGTTTATGATAACCAAATGGAAGTTTAATATTTTACAAAATATAAGAAGCCTCATCCATACGACGTAAAAGGTGAGAGTAATTATCACCTTCGAATAACATACAAGGAAAATTGGCAGTTCTATTCTTCTTACCAACCTTAATGTCACTAGTTGATGGGATGTCACTAGCATGTTCATCATGGGCTGATGACGTGGAATACCACATTTCTAAGACCTTGGGGAGACCAAGGAAATCCCTCATAAATTGGTCACCCTTACAAAGCCTACAAGGGAATTTGGGTTTAGGATTCTTCATTTTAGACTTGTCGACTTTTTCAACACTCGTAGTACAATTAACAGTAGTTGTTTGCTCGTATCCAACATGACCTGATGCAGTTGGAGGCTTGGTATATTTCTAATTCTTCTTCTTCTTCCACTTTCGTTTCTTCTTCTTCTTATCAACTTGGCTACTTTCTTTAGATCTTTCATTAGGAAAAGAAGGGGAAAGGGAAGGAGACTTGACCGATGAAGAAGGTGAAAGTTCGACATGAGGTTGATTTGTGGGTGGTTTGCTTACATCCAAAGCATTAGGTGCATTCGAAGCACTGGGAAAATTCGAGATCACCAGAGTGGGTAACAACCAAACCGGTAACCTGATGGCGAGTCCCAGAAGACTCAGTGTGGCAATCCATGAAGGACCAACGTTTCCAAAATAAGGAAAGGTGAAAGGTTCCTTGGGAAAATGGGTTCCTTCATTGGTACTCCCAGGAATCAATGCCATTGACAATAACTTGACCTAAGGTCCACTAAAAAAAAAATATATCACACTTACAAATATAAGAAGAAAACAATCAAAAAAACCTTCCCACAATGAAACCACTAGTTGGTGATGAAATCCAACATCACAAGATCAATATAGGAAGGGTCTGGGATAGAGTGGGTGCATCAGTTACGTTGGCAACCTGCTTAACGGACTTACACCTTGGTGCAAGTTACAACATGGTTTTACTCGTGGGTGTACCATCCAAGGAGCCTGAGTGAGTTTGACCAACATCTGACCCAGGTACCGTGAAGATTCCCCTTCATCATCACCTTGTGTATCAACCCTACAGATATAGACCACTAAGGTTACCAACTCGTAGTCAGCCTCTAGGCGGGTACAGTTGATAGTCAGGAAGGAATGTATGGGCAGGATAACAAGTCTGAAATTTTTCAAAATAACTGAAGACAAGAAATATCAATACTAAGAAACCATTGCAAACCTTAGTTGATGAACAATCATAAACAATCAAGCAATCTAAAAACTTTACGAGACAAATATCAGATAAACTCAAAATAAAAAAAGAACCAAGGGATCCTTTTAACCCAAGGAGACCACAACTAACAGAAAATTTGCAAACCCAAATAATAAACAAAAATTAATGATAAATGCCTAACTCTTAGAAAAACAAAGTCAAGAGTATTCAAAGGTCTCTCAGAAAAAATCCCAATAGGATCAGACTGAGAAAAAGTGAGCAAAAAGGGATAGAAAAACCTAGAAAAGAAGATCAACGCTCTTGTTTCCAAAAGGACGGAGTGCTACAATGCTCTAGTATACACTATAGGGGAGGATTGATCCTATATCAGTGCTCTGGTGTACACAGTAGAGGAGCGCTTCCCTTCCAAAAAACTCAGAAAAAAGGCTAAAAATCATAAAACTTTGCCAAAGACTCTGCGAAATATTCAATGAACAAGAGAGAAAGGGAGGTAGATCCAAAACAAACAAAAAATAAGATCTAAAGGTGGGAAAAATCTCAGATGATCCAAGGAAATACAATTCAATTTCCTTCCCCAGTGGAGTCGCCAATTTCTATTATGGAAATATTCCCCTACAGACAAGTGAACTTTCCCTTGGATTATTGACCACTATACCAAGACAGAAACAATCATTTGGACAATACCATTCCTATAAACTCATTTTTCTTATCAAAAATTAGAGGAAAAGGTAAATTAATATGTACTATGATTACGATGTTTGTCCTAGTTTCTCCTATCCACAAGATTGATCCAATTCCCAAAATAAATCAATACCTGCAATGATCAGGAAGAAACAAGTGACTTCCTTCTACTCTAATGGATTAGGAAAAGCAAATTAATCTATGCAAATAAAATTAAACATAGACAAGAACATGAAACCACATACTTGAAGGAAATAGGCCAAGTATATTAAATGAGAAAAAATAAAACTTACAGACCATGAATGTTGTCAGTTGCAACTCCTCCAAGATCTCCTCGTCCAACCCTTGCATGAATCCCATGATCATAAGTCTAATATCTCCAAGCTACCTCCAGAATCAAGGGTTTGATACCTCTAATCTTCCTCTATAATCAAAGGTTTGATACCTCTAATCTTCCTCTCTTCTCCATGGAAATCTCTCATTATATAGGATTTGGCGGCTTAACCACCATGGATAATATCACTCACTAGATCCACTAAAATGGGATCTCCAAGATTTCTAGAAAGAAAATATCTCTCAAGGATTTTAGGGAGAAAATATCTCTCAAGGATTTTAAGGAGGAAATATCTCTCAAGATCCACCAAATTAGGATTTTGGTTTGAGAAAATATCTCAACCATCCATAATATTCTCAACCTCTCCTTGAGATTATGAAACTAAATGTTTGGTGGATTCTCACACTAAATTAATTTCCTTCTTATGAATATTAATAAATAATTCATGCGCACATGGTATTTTGACCTTCATATAATATATTTCTTCTCCACATTGACTAGGGATTGTGACATATGTTATTTCATGGTTTCAAGGGGTATGTGACACTTAACAAGGTGCATATGACACTTTTACGACACTTGTGACACTTGGGTGTAAATAGGGATGACACTTAAGTGTGACATTTTGGTGTTTAACAACAATGATGGTATACTTGATATTATTCATTGGTACATCTTGTTGGTTCAAGTGTTTGAGTTATAGCTATTATTCTTGGTGCATGGTTGAGGGTTTTGGTTGTGAAGAGTTTGTGGAGTTGGTTGTGAAGTTTCAAGTTAAATATCGGCAAGGGTTTGATGTCTAGTCCATGTGAGGGTTATTATACTTGTTCATGATTATACACCCTTGTATGGCACATGACTAGAGATATATAGATGAACTTGATTAAAGGATATGTATGAGGATGTATGCACATGGAACAACTATAGGTTGAGCATAGTGACAATTTGCAAGTTGATTTGACAAGATGTAGAAGAGTGTCTGAGTTTCATAAAAAGTGAAAAACCCTAGATTTCATAAGGAGTAAGCAGGCTACAATATAGACAGGTCATGTACATACTCAGGCTGCAGTATAGACAGGTCACGTACATATGTGATATGCAGCATAAACAGGTTGTGTACCTGTTGGGTTTTGTCGGTGTAGGAAGGGTAGAGGTACAGGTTGATTATAGGACAATGACATATATTGGTTACATGTTATTGGCATTGATTGGTACAGGTTTACAGTGGTATATAACACAGTGACAGTGTGATAGGGGTTTCATCATTTTACTTATACTTTAGGGAAACAGGATGGGGCAAGGATAAGTGGTTGTAGCCACCTTCCATTTGTATCTGGAGAACATAGGGGGTTGTAGCCTCCTTCTGGTTGTATCCATAGAATTGGGGAGTTGGAGCTTCCCTCAATTTGTAGCCTAAAAATATATTGCATCAGAGCCTCCTTCCAGTTACAACTGGAGAACAAAGGAAGTTGGTGCTTCCAATGAATGTAATTATTAAAGACATATAAGAAAAATCAATCTATGGTTTTCTCCCACATTGGGTTTCCACGTAAAAATACTAGTGTATTGTGCATGTGTGTGATTGTTCATTATTTATGGTTTATTTACTTTGCACTTATTGGATGATAATTTTATATTGATCATAAAGAGAAATAACACTTACATAATGTGGTTAAAAGTATTAAAATTGATCCATTATCGATTCACCCCCCTCTTAGTAATCCAATAGATATAGATGAGGTGGGGTTTTATTGGCACCAAAAAATGCCCAACAGGAACTCACACGCATTTGTAGAACATGTGCATATAAATCGCATGTGCGTTCTAGGAACATGTACATGTTCTTGCTGAGCATAAATGACCAACTCAGTTAAGTCACAGGAGAACATACATGCTCTTAATGCAATAGATATATCATTTAATATCCACCAAACCTTTTTATGAATAAAAATGTATAGGGGTATGGGGAGAACAAAGGCCTTAGGATTGAAAGTGTTTTTAAGGATAGAGCAATGGTTAGAGCACCAAGATTTGGGTGATGTGGGTGCAAGGGTTATACACAAGGTATATGCATAGTGCATTGAGGGCTTGATTTAATATGATGTTAAGGATTGATTATAAGTTATTACTAGGCTTATATGGAGGTAGGGGGGTAAATTTCATTGTCTACATCAAGCTATAGGTCAACGTCTAAATCTAGATCTAGCTCTATGTGGTGCTCTAGGTCATGGTCTACATCAAGATTTGGGTCTGGTGACAAGATATTTGGAGGAATGGAACCTACTGAAATGGACATTATGACCGTTTGGAGGCTTATATATTATGAGATTGCATTGCAACCAAATTGAAAGGATCGTTTGGAGGAGGAGAGATAGTGAGATTGCAATGAACCATTTGGAGGCCTAGACATCATGATATTGCAGTACACCCGAGTTGAAATGACCATTAGAGGTGGAAATATGTGAGATTTCAGTGCACCCTTTGGAGTGTTGGATCGGATCAAATAATGATTAGAGTTATATTCTATACTTTCTAGGAAGGGGTGGAGATCAAAAAATGTGTTGCAAAGAGAACGTCATTTGCATTCGTTTCATTTACAATTTTTCTTTTGCAGTTTGTTTTCTTTGCTAATATAAATTTACTTGAGGCTAGCAGAGTAGGTACGAGATTTTATTTCACAAATCTACAAAGTAATCTTTTTTTTTTATTTACTAGTTTGTCTGTGACCTGTGGGACTAGCCTGTGGCTCGGGAAACCATGACTCAAGGGCATATAAGTCGTCAAAATCAACTGTGGATCACACCTATCCTGAGCCACACCAACTCTTAACATGGTTGGATTTGTTGTCCCTACAGGTTTCAAACAGGTGATTTAACATCACAAAGTGCCTTAACAACACACTCTGTCACCGACTATCCTACACCTCGGGGACTAATCTACAAAGTAATATTATTTATGTGAGTGGATTAATCAATATCTATGTGTAGGTTAAATATAATAAGTAATATATGAACAACAACAAGTCATGATAGGTTTCATTATTTTGGGCATTATCAAGCTCTAGGTCAATGTCTAAATCTAGATATCGCTCTATGTCATGGTATAGGTCATGGTCTACTTCAAGCTCTAGGTCATATTCTAAATATATCTCTAGATCTATGCCATGTTCTAGGTCATGGTATAGGTCTAGGTCGTGGTCTAGGTCATGGTCTAGGTCTATGTTTAAGGGAGAAGGGTAGAGAGAGAGTGAGAGGAAGGGGGGAGAGAAAGTGGGGAGGGGTAGATGTATGAGAGAAAGAGCGGAGAGATAGTGAGAGGGAGGGGGAGAGAGAAAGGGAGGGAAGAGGGGATGGAGAGAGAGTGACATTGATTGTGAGAGGAAG
>JZKD02S0662014.1:471781-489090 GCA_000966675.3 Picea glauca | reverse complement strand
GGGAGGGAGAGAGAGGAAGACATAGAGGGGGGGATAGAAAATATGTGTGTGAGAGTGTGGGAGGGAGACAAAGGAAGACATAGAGGGGGGTGTTTATGGGTACTAAATCCATTTAGTTCAACAGTAGGAACCAAACCGACCATCGAGGCCTAATTAGACTCTGCAGCGTTTAGTAGTGGAATGGTTCTCTAGATATTGCGATCCAACCAATTAATCGACGGGCTTTATGTTTTCTTGTGAAGGCATATCCTTCAGTTTGGACTTTCTCTTTTTGTATTTTCTCTTAGGTGGGACCGATATAAGATGTAAGCCGGTATAAACCAACATGGCAACAAAACAGGATTAAGTTTAACTACTAGAGAAGAGGCTGAGCTTGGGATAACCCACTAATCAATCATGCAGACGACAATTTTATAACACAGACCTAGTATTAATACGTTAACCATGTGAGCATCCAACTACTATTTGAGATACTAATTATCTGAAAGAAAACACATATGCAATAAGATAATGGCAAGAAAATTAATTCACCTACACTAATAATCCATCACATGATAACACAACGATTCATCTTCATCATTAAAGTAAAGAACAAAAAAACATTGCACCAGATAACTTGACAATATATTAAATATCTCTTACTCATTATAGCATCATTCATGAAACAAGATAGGAAATAGTTCTTCTCCACGTCTAATCACACATGCATTTGATGAAAATAACTTTGTCTCTGGTCCAAAAGGACTTCTCTATTAACGGTAGCTCGGAAATAATTCTTGACAAAACCAAAACAGAAGAGTTTCTTGCAACAACCATCGACCCTTGACTAATCGGTTGATGCTCTTATTTATAATGTAAAATAAACTAAAAATAATATCTAAAGTGCAATTTAAACAAAACAAAACTCGCCATGTGGCATTCTCTCCTAACAGTTTCCGATAGTCATATGAAGATATCCCTTTGAAAGGGTGTATTTTCTCATACTCTGACCAACTGATGAACAACTCCTCGCAGGTTTGGGCCCATGGAAATTTGTGTTGTTCCATTGGAGCCACGTAAAATCCTCTGACCTCCACCTCATGCGCCCGATACTTCACCAGACTGGTGTTTAACTAATGTAACATAGTCCGAGCTCTAATCGGATCTTCCATAAATCGTTGCACTTGTCTTGGCACTGTGTCGGTCACCTTCGCTAGCTATTCAACCCATAATGAATCCTGCTTCATGTGCGATTCGACTATGTCGCACAAGTCAACAAAGTTGTCAGGTGTGCTGAAATCGAGGAGTTTGAAATCCTTCATCATCTTATTGATCTTTGGACCCAGTTTCTCTCGGATTCTTCGGTGAATTTACTGAGCCAATTTTGCTCGATAGTCAGAGGGATCTTTCCTGCAATCAAAATTAAATTGTTTAGAAATTGCTTACAGAACAATACTCGACAAAATATATGAAAAAGTGTAAGCGGGAAGAAAACATACTGATGCATACCTGTAAATCTCGCTAAGCTTGGTTGTTTGATACTTACGTGATCTTTGTAACCTTTCGAATTACCTACATCGTCTCTGTTAGTGCCGCCATTTTTCTTCAGTTAGGGTGGGTTACATCTTCGCGCCATAGCATGATAGATCAAGTAATAAAAATATGAGAGTCAAAGTCATGCCAGTGTCCAGTTGGACCTTGGGGTAGGGAAAGGATTTTAGAGCTGAACATGTGCCAAAAGTATGAGTAAGTTCCAAAAATATCGGATACTGTCATAAGGGAGGTCATTAAATGATTCATATCGAGGTAGGTTGCTCAAACAGAAGTCGCACCAGCAAGTGCATCAACCATCATCAAATCATTATGGAGGCTCAGGAAATTGAAAGGAAACGAGATGATCGTACCACACATCCTCTACAATTCCTATCGGATGCATATCACATGCCCCAGATCATACTTGTCGCATGGATGTGACACAGTAATTATTTAAAACATCCCATCTCAAGGCATTCAGTGTTCCCTGGCACATTTCGGCTCACTTCCCAGCTCCGTTATAAATTCTAGATGTTTCGTATGTGTTCTACTCACTAGTTGATCTTATGCACCATTGGCGACTCGTCTTGTAAGCTCAATTCGATCAAATTATTTGCTTTGGGCCTTTTTCAATTCATCCACGCCTAAGTTAGATACACTGTCACACCATGGGAACTCCTCAAAATGCAAGACAGGGCCTACGAGGCAGCCGAAGCGCCAGGCTTGAGCCACAAAATGCCTGGGACTCGTTCTTATTTGCAACGGGTGTTCTCGAAGATTCAAAGGGAGATTCCTACCTTTGCACGGAAATGATGGTATCACCCCGTGTGAAGGCCGAAGTGGAAGAAGTTACATCAGAAGGGCACAAGTTGGAAGCCACGCTTCCTCAACAATAGATACCACGGAGGAGGGGAAGGCCCAGGAAGAATAAGGAAGTAAGAGGGGAAAGCCAAATCCTGATTGAGCCCTGCACACGATCAACCGCTGAGGAGTTCCTAATGCGTGTTATATGGCTAGAGCCTGTCAAAAACATAAGTCGAAGAAGCGGGAGCTGAACGAGAAGGACAGAAGCCTCAAGTTCTAATGTTCGAGAACCTAGTCAAGAGTTGGAGCAGGCACAACTTGCCATAGCTAAACTCTACTAGGAAAATAGAGAACTACGATGACAGTTGGTGGCAAAGACCCTTGAGGTGTCAGCACCTCAAGGTCATCAAAGGAACGCAACCTGGCTCAAATGGAAGCTTCGGGAGGTGAAAGATACAATCGTGCAGTTGTGAGAGGTGCAAAGAGTGTCAGAAGAAAAAAAGATGAAAAAACCTCAGGGAGAGCGAGGCAGACGGAAAGAAAATCCGCGTGCAGAAGAGGCATGATTGGCGAACTCTATTTTCGTATTCTCATACGTGACACAGAATTTTGATAGTTTTCCCTTTTGTTTATGAAAAATTTCACATTCTCAATGTAACCAGGGTGGTTGGCCAAAAGGTGTAGGTAGTGTCTACTATATGTAACCTGAGCCCGATGGAAATCTAATATATAAAGTCTCAAAATTTTGACGAAAGGATTCTAGTCATAGTAGTTGAATGCATCATTTTTTCTCTTTGCGTGTGTGTACTGTGTTCTTTGTCCACATTTTCTTGTAAGTTAGCCCCAATTTTGTACTTAGTGTTGCTCCAATTTTCTTTTTTTTTTATTGATATCCTTCTACGATAAACCTCTGAAGCTGATTGATTTCATCATACAGTACTAACATGGCACCACTGACTCGGGATGCAAGGTACTAAAGACCGGAAAATTATCTTATGGGTAATGTTCAGACTCGAGACTTTGTTCAATTCGAGCGCTTCGAGCTAAAATCGAAAAGGTATCGGAGGTCGGCTTTCGGAAATAAACCTATCATGTGGCTTCCTTTAACGTCCTTGAAAACCCCCGATGCTGAAAACGCTTCGGAAGTCAACGATGGACGATATCGTTCCTTTATTCATGCAACACCCACTCTTTTTTCTCATTACCGGTGCCGAAGGGAATTGGTTGTGGATGATATTCTTGCATGATGCTTTTCATGAAAGAGAAACTTCCATTTGTTGATGCTGACGAGGACCAACACTCAACGACCTTGGTTCTCTCGAGTGATTTTCTCTTATCTTTAATTCTTTCCAATGCCGAATTTTCAGCGCGTCAGGGAATGTTTCGGCTATCGGTTCTTTAATTAAATGTTAGTCTTTTAAGTTATGGTGATTTTCACATGTTCAAGAAAAATTTTAAAGACTTAAATGAGATTCAAAATGGTAAGCAAACACAACATTTTCCACAATGAAGATGAATCAGATAGTGCAAAATATCAAGTGGTACACAAAAAGTAAAATTGTACATAGACTTTTTAGGGTGTGTTGAGTGCTCAACAAATGGCGACTTACTAGGTGAAAGAAAAATCTTTGTTCTTCCTTCAAGCTCGGCTAATACGAAAGCTGGTGGAGAACTTAAATGGTTTTAGATCAGAGCCTCTTTTTCCCTTGCATTTGAAATTATCCAATTGATTCTTTCGTGTCTCCCTGTGGGGTTTTTACCTTTATTCCTCCTTTGTTTCCTGTAACCCTGAATAATTCCCCTTTTTGGAAAAGTCTAGTAAAGAATTCACTAGCATGAAGCCTTTAGTTACCTTTAATCACTTGCTACAGTGTTGCTCCATTTCCAGTGAGCGTCCATAGCCTCGGCGGAGTCACCCCGACATCACAAACCTTGCTTTGCTGCCAGCAAGCATCCATATCCCCGACAGAGTTATCTGCATACCCTCTCCCACTGTTCACTCATTTTGGTATAGTCAATTTTATTTCGGCATAATTCCCTGAGCGAGAAGGAGAGGATGACATCTGTTGTTTTGCAAGAGGAGATGGTTTAAGGTGAAGATTACTAGCTCTGTCTTTGAGGTGCATGTAGTCCTTTCCAACTTTCCTTCTTTCCCTTAAGATCTTACCAAACCACTAAGCGGACACTTCTGACATTTCTCCAAATTTGTTCATATGCGCAGGTTAGATAGAGAGCCCCTCAAAACAACCGCAGGTTCCTCAATGCTTCTTGTGTTGTTAGTGAGCGATGAGTTAGGAATAGAGTTCGCTATGTCGCATGATTTAAGGTCAACCATTGTCTTTCTAAACACAACTTTCAAAAGCACATAAATCCAGAAAGCAAAACAAAACAACAAAAAATACATTTCACAATCATGAAAACACTCATACAAAACATAAAACATTTATTATTATTATTATTATTGGAAATTTGTTTTAGGGCTTGGCCATTTACTGGGAGGGCGTCAGGTTCCCCCCTCAGATTTTGCAATCGATAAGTGCTTGCCCCAATCTTCTCAGCCACCTGGAAAGGTCTGAGCCATAGATTCTGAAACTTAGAATGTTTTCCTTTAGGCTCATTGGCTCTGTCCCATTTTAGAACTAGGTCACCTACTTCAAAATTATTCTCTTTAGCCTTATGCTTGTCAAACCATATTTTCACTATCTGTTGGTGGGCTATGAATTTGGACTTAGCCTTTTCTCTCTCTTCTTCTAGCATGAGTAGAGTGTCAATTCTTTGTTGTATGACCGATGAAGGTTCCCCACTGGAATATTGGGCTAGTTGAAGAGATGGAAGATAAATCCCATTTGGGAGAATGGCTTCCTGCCCGTAAACCAGAAAGTACAGGGAATTACCTATAGCTTCCTTGGGTGTGACCCTATCGGCCCATAAAGCGTTATGGAGTAGATTATGCCAATTCCATTGGTTGTCCGCAACTGTTTTATTCAATATTCTCACTAGGTTCTTATTAGTTGATTCTGCCACCCCGTTTCCCTGTGGATAATAATTTGGAGAGTACCTAATTATGATTCCTTTGTCTAGTGAAAACTATGTTAATAAGGTGGAAGAAAAATAAGTTTCATTATCGAAAACAAGAACAGAAGGGACATCGAACCTTGTAATTAGTTGTTGCTCTATGAATTGGATTACCACCTTCTCGTTTACATGAGTTCTAGGGATGGCCTCTACCCATTTGGTGTAATATCTCCTATAATATCTAACCCCGACTGCTCAAAGGACCTAGAAATAGTTACAGGTTGAAGTGGAACTATTGCTCTCTTTTCTCTCTCGACGCTTATTTGACAAGTTTTACAGTTTCTAGGATAGGTGTGACCATCCTTGAACAAAGTGGGCCAATAATAGCTATCTCTCAATATCTTATGAGCGGTGGTGTTTCCTGAAAAATGTTCATCGGCAGGGCCATCATGGAACTCCTTCAGAACTTTGTCTGCATCTTCACATTCAAGGCACCTCAAGAGTACCCTGTCATAATTAATCTGGAAGAGTACCGAATTTATGAGGCAATATTGTGCAAATTTTAACCTGAGAGCTCTCCTTTCCCTAGGGTTGAGATTTACTGGGCAAGTCCCATGGTGCAAGATATAATTAAAATTCTCAAACCAAGATGTTGGCCCTAGGAAAATGTATGAAACTTCGCCACACCATAATGCCATTTCATTCTCCCATCCAAAATTTTCATTTACTTGGTCTTAGGCTTTAGCTGCAAGTTTGCACAACCCTTTCCCTTTAACTTGTTTGGCAGGTTTTGTATCTAGGTCAAATTCTTGGACTACTGCCATCCAATTCCCTCTTCTTTCCCCCATATCTTTTTGAGTGAACAAGGATCGCATCGCAGAGTGAGGCACAATTACTTTGGTGTGGTTCTTAAGGGTGTAAGACCTGAAGTGTTTTATTTCCTTATATACTGCATAGGCCTATTTATTTATAGCAGGATAATTATGTTCGGTTCCTTGGAGATTAGTTCTCATGAACGAATCTAGAGCCTCATTGTTGTCATCATCCTTCTGAGTCAATACTGCAGCTAACGACTGGTCGGAGGAAAAAGTATAGAGGAAGAAATCCCTATTAAAATCGGGACTTCGTAACACGGGGGCCTAGGATATAGCAGTTTTAATATTGCTGAAAGAATCATTTTTTTCATCATCCCACTTAAATTCATCATCTTTATGAATCATCTTTTGTAAGGGTTTGATAGTTTCCACGAAATCAGGAGTGAATTTCCTCACAAAATTGATTTTTCCGAAAAAATATTGCATAGATTTTTTGTTGTGAGGCAATGAGAGTTGAGATATGTCCTTAATCCTTTCTGGGTCTATGTGAATGCCTGCTTGATATATAATGTGGCCTATCATCTTACCTTCCTCGACACTAAAAATAGTTTTATTAGGATTTAAGGATATACTGTATTTCCTACACCTTTCAAAAATTAGAGTTAAGTGTTGGATGTGCTCTTCTCTGTTCTTTAAATACACAGTTACGCCGTCTAGATATACTACCACACACTTGTTGATTAGTCCCAAAAATTCTATGTCCATGGCCCTTTGGAAGGTCACCCCTGCTTTGATCAACCCAAAAGGCATGTGTTTATAAGCGAAGGTTCTGCACTTGGTTCAGAAGGTAGTTTTCAAACGATCTTCCTCTGAAACCAGAACTTGGTTATAACCTGAGAAACCATCCAGTGGAGAGAAAATCTCTGAGTCAGACATGGTCTGTAGGAGTTTCTCCATTGGCGGGACTGGGTAATTGTCCTTTTCTGAAGCTCTGTTGAGGTTCCTAAAATCTACGCATAAGCGGATTTCTCCAGAATTTTAACTTACCAGAACTAGATTTTCTACCCACGTGGAATGTCTAACCTGGAACATGATTTTGGCATATAAAATATTCTTCAATTCCTGATACATGAGAGGTTCCATGGATGGGTGATACTTTCAGAGCTTCTGTTGGAATGGTTTCACTTCGGGTTTTAATGGTATAGTGTGTTGAATGATACAGGTGTCATAAGTTTTTAGATCTTGATAGGACCATGCAAAGACATCTTGATATTGTCTGAACAGTTTGAGATAGGACTTCCTTTACTCCTTAGATATAGTCGTACCGAGATTTATATTCTTTGGTTTCTCCGGGGTTCTGATATTTATGGTTTCATGCAGGGGACATGAGCTACCGGTCTTTGCATTTTTAGGCCCCTTAAATTGTTCCTTCAGGTCGAAACGATTTTCTAAATTAGCTATCCCCTTCGGGATTGTGTGAGACTTCGATTTGTCAATAGGTTGACCTATCCAAGGATCAGTTTCTGTCGATTTCTCCTGGAATACTTCATCTTTAATGGCCAAATCTTTGAAATTGTCTTGGTTATTGAAGAAGTTTATGATCTTTTCATCACCTTCAAATACTTTCCAATTAGAAATGTTGTTAGGCACCAATGGTTTGTAGAGTAGCTCCATAGTGAATCGGGAGGCTTCATAATCTTCTAGAGGTGACAACCTTGAAGCAGCTGTGGCCAGGGAATCAACAAGAATATTCTTTGCTATGGGGATCGTGGTGATATTGAAAGATTCAAAATGATCCATTAACCTATGCAATTCCTGCTGATAATTCTTAAAGTGCGGGGAATTTCAATGTATACTATTTCTTACATGTCTAAAAATAATCTCAGAATCCCCAAAGACCTTCAACTCTGACGTTTAAGTCTATGGATTTGTTTAACCCTTGTACTAGAGCTTCATACTCGGCAGTGTTGTTTGTACATTCAAATTCAAGTCTATAGCATAGGAAACGACATTTAACTTTTGGATCAATGAGGATACACCCGGACCCAAATCCTTCCTATGATTTAGATCCATCAAAATATATGGTCCAAATTTGTGAACAACAATTGTCCTTTTTCTCTTTCTTATTACTTTCTATCTCCCCTATCTTTTGTTCCGTAATCTCTAGTATAGGGTCTTGACAGAAGAGGGTGTCTTTTGTCAGTATCGACGATTTCTCTTGAAAAACCATTTCAGAGTTCTGAGTGAGAGGGACATCAGATGGAAGACGGGAGAAGTCCCCAAAATAGGAATCACAAGAATAATTGCCTAGCACCAGGAAATTTGTCGATGAGGGTTCATTTAAGGTTTCTAGGTCAGTGATAGTATGTTTCAGATATCTCTCCCTATTGATTCTGATCATATCCTTATGCCCCTTCAATGGTAGCCAAAGGTGCACCCAGTCTGTGTTGAAGTACCCGCTTAATTTCTCAGACCAGTCTCTACTTAATAGTAATCCATAAGCTTCTAGGATGTCCACTATAATGATGTCAATCACTTACATGAACTTAGGATGTGTGGCTATTCTGATCATTACATCTTTGAGTTCTCCCATGACTTTTACCTGGGTTTTGTCTAGCTGTATTACATGTTTATCACTCTTGAGAGGGATTGCGTTTAGTTTTTTACAGATAGATAGTGGCATAACATTAGAGGATGCTCTTGAATCAACCAAACAGTTACGGAGGTTCCTTTTGAAGACTTCAAATGTTAAAAGGAAAGGTGGGAAAAAATGTCTTCCCTTCTTATATTCAGAACAAGTGTTCACAATTGGTTTATTCCCTAGGTCTATGGGGATTATACTTCTTACTGGGTCAGTGCTCATCACAGGATTTTCTACTGATTTAAAATCCTGTAATAGGAAGTCCTTTTGTTGAGGGATCCTACAAATGTCCATAATTGTTACATTAGCCTTCAACTTCTTCAAATCTGCAACTACGTTGTACTCCATCTTGGGAGATTCTCGGGTATGGATACTTATAGGGTTCTTACGGGCAGCATTAGATTCTTTTAGATGATCGGGGGATATCTTTCCCCCTGAGGTTTGGGTAGCAGCAATATCTTTTGAGACAGGTGGACCCTTACTGGGTGTTTTCACCACTGAGACCTCTGTGGGTGGTTCTTGACACTCAAACAAGTCATCGGAAGGCAAGATTAGGTCAGGATCCCATATCAGCATGGTTGTATCTTATGGTGGATCAATCTCTTCCTGATCAACAACATTCATAACTAACCCACTTGGTTGTTTGTTTAGGGAGACTTCTTCAAGAAACCGACTGGTCATCAAATTCATGGCATGCACCCATTGAGGGCAGTCTCTTTCAGAGTGGTTTTCTTGGTGATAAGTACAGAAAGAATCAGATGCTACATTTCTCAAATCGATATTTAAGTTAGCTGGGGGAGGTTCAATTGCTTTGAATGAAAATTTTCTTTTAAATAAAGGATTATAGGGCCTTTGCCCTTGGTTTCCTTTCTCTTCATGTCTATGATCTTGTTTGATAATTTCTTGACCATGCATTGTAGGTCTTCTATGTCTCCATTACCCTTTTCGGGAGCTTGTTATGCTTGTTTCCCTAGCAGTCTAGTCAAAAGGATTCCTCTCCTAGGAGGAGGTTGGACTTCTTTTTTAAATAACGAGACCTGACCTTCCTTACATCCCTTCATTTGAAACTCTATCGTTTTGGCTTCTTCAAAATTCTCAGCTAGGCTTCATTTGGCAACCCTCTTCACAAACATGGAAATAGAGGCTGGGAGCACATTAGCATATAATTCAATTCGCAACTCCTAAGTAGGTTTAGCTTCGGGCTGGAATTTTTTTAATATGCTTGTGAATATTTGATTGAAATATTTAACCTTTTCTTTCAAACTCATGGTGGCAGCGAACAATTCAGCCATCAAATCTCCTGTAGTAGTTTCTTCAGCAAATTTATCTAAAATATATTTTTGAAACTTGGTCCAACTGGTTGTGGATCCTACAGGAAATTTGAAATACCATGTGGAGGATGAGTTCTCAAAAGTATAGGGGAACAGCTTGCAAACTACGTCTTCATGTTGGACGTTCATCGGTCTGATCGCCAGTATGAATTTCTTGATGTGATATTTAGGCAACCCCAAGGTCTCAAGATCAAACTTAGGAAGTAACTTCTTTGGATGTTGAGGAAGGTTATGGACTAGCCCCGGGATGGCCAAAGTGTCTTTGTCCAATGAAGGTTGATTGTTGTGAGGTGGGTTTCCCCTTCCTTTCTCACGGTTGTTGTCGTCCTCCATATCTTCGGATTCTCAGTTAAGCTCCTCCTCTTTCAAAAAATCATCCGGTTCAAAGACGTCGTCGACTGGAATTTTGGGTATCAGATCAAGAGGATCTTGGATTTCAGTTATTTCGAAGTCTATTAAGTCTTCTACCGTGTGCACAAAAACTTCTTTGGGAGTATTGACCATTGGTCTACTTATCATTTTTATTCGAGGAAGTATCAGAGCTAAAGACAACTCCCTGATTTGTCGGGCGTATGCTCTTTTGATTCTTCTAAATTGATTTAACTCCTCGTGAAGAAGAGCATAAGGTACTTCAGGGAACAATTTTTCTTCCTCGGGATGGGGTGAGTTACTTGTTTTAGGAGTACTTAGTGTGCGTGAGCTATCTTGGGAATGACTAGCCATGCATGTGGGATGTTTTGAATCTACCGACTGTCAGAAATATTATATGAAATATGTACTCAACCATTAATTCTTCAGGACCTCCTTCTAGCTCCAATTATGTTGATGGGTCTTAAATCCGTTTAGTTCAACAGTAAGAACCAAACCCGCCACCAAGGCCCAATTAGACTCTGCAGTGTTTAGTAGTGGAATGGTTCTCCAGATCTTGCGATCCGGCCAATTAATTGATGGGATTTATGTTTTCTTGTGAAGGTGTCTCCTTCAGTTTGGACTTTCTCTTTTTGTATTTTCTCTTAGGTGGGATCAATATAAGATTTAATTCGTTATAAAACAACTTGGCAACAAATACGGATTAATTTTAACTACTGGAGAAGAGTCTAAGATTGGGATAACCCGCTACTCAAGCATGCAGATGACAATTTTATACCACAGGCCTAGTACTAACATGTTAACCATGTGAGCATCCAATTACTGTCTGAGATACTAATTATCATAAATAAAACACATATGCGATAAGATAATGGCAAGCAAAGTAATTCACATACACGAATCATCCATCACATGATAACACAACGATTCATCTTCATCATTAAAGTAAAGAACAACAAAACATTGCACTAGATAACTTGACAATAGATTAAATATATCTTACTCATTACAACATCATTCATGAAACGAGATAGGAAATAGTTCTTCTCCACGTCCAATCACACATGCATTTGATGAAAATAACTTTGTCTCTAGTCCAGAAGGACTTCTCTATTAACGGTAGCTCAGAAATAATTCTTGACAAAACCAAAATGGAAGAGTTTCTTGCAACAACCATCGACCCTTGACTAATTGGTCGATGCTCTTACTTATAATGTAAAATTAACTAAAAATAACAGCAAAATTACATTTTAAACAAAAAAAAAACTCGCCACGTGGCGTTCTCTCCTAACAGTTTTCCAACAGTCATCTCAAGATATCCATTTTAAAGGGTGACTTTTCTCATACTCCGACCAATTGATGAACATCTCCTCGCAGGGCCCATAGAAATATGTGTTGTTCCATTGGAGCCGCGTAAAATCCTCTGACCTCCACCGCATGCGCTCGGTACTTCACCAGACTAGTGTTTCATTGTTGTAGCACAGTCCGAGCTCTAATCAGATGTTCCATAAATTGTTGCACTTGTCCTGGCACTATGTCGGTCACCTTCGCTATCTCTTTTGTCCATAATGAATCTTTCTTGGTGTGTGATTCGACTATGTCGCACAATTCGACGAGTTCGTCGGGTGTGCCAAACTTGGGGAGTTTGACATCCTTCATGATATTGTTGATCTTCGGACCCAGTTTCTCTCGGATTCCTTGGTGAAGTTCCAGAGCCAATTTTTCTCGATAGTCAGATGGAGCTTTCCTGCAATCAGAATTAAAATCATTTAGAAATTTCTTACAGAACAATACTCAGAAAAATATATGAAAAAGCGTAAGCAGGAAGAAAACATACTGATGCATACTTGTAAAGCTTGCTAAGCCTGGTTGTTTGATACTTACGTGATCTCTATAACCTTTTGGATTACCTACATCATCTCTATTAGTGCTTCCAGTTTTCTTCAGTTAGGGTGGGTTATATCCGCACTCCATAGCATGATAGATCAAGTACAGAAAACATGAGAGTCAAAGTCACGCCAGTGGTCAGTTGGCCCTTGGGGTCGGGAAAGGATGTCAGAGCCAAACATGTGCCAAAAGTATGAGTAAGTTCCAAAACGATTGGAGGCTGGGGAAATTGAAAGGAAATGAGATGATCATACCACACATTCTCTGCAATTCCTATCGGTTGCATCTCACATGCCCTACATCATACCCGTTGCGTGGATGTGACACAATAATTATTTAAAACATTCTGTTGCAAGGCATTCAGTGTTCCCTAGCACGTTTCGGCTCACTGCCCCGCTCCGTTATAAATTCTATATGTTTTGTATGTGTTCTACTCACCAGTCGAGCTTATGCACCATTGGCGACTCGTCTCATGAGCTCAATTTGATAAAATTATTTGCTTTGGTCCTTTGTCAAGTCATCCACACCTAAGGTAGATACATTGTTGAACCATGGGAACTCCTCAAAATGCAAGATGGGGGCTGTGAGGTAGGCGAAAGGCCAGGCTTGAGCCACAAAATGCCTGGGACTCATTTTTATTTGTAACGGGTGTTCCCGAACCTTCAAAGGGAGATTCCTACCTTTGTGCGAAAATGATGGTATGGCCATGTGCGGAGGCCGACGTGGAAGAATTTACATCAGAAGGGAACAATTTGGAAGCCATGCTTCCTCAACAACAGATACCGCAAAGGAGAGGAAGGCCAAGGAAGAATAATGAAGTAGGAGGGGAAATCCAAATCCCGATTGAGTCATGTACATGATCAACCGCAGAGGAGTTCCTAATGTGCGCTATCCAGCTAGAGCCTGTCAAAACCATAAGTTGAGGAAGTGGGAGCCGAATGAGAAGGACAAAAGCCTCAGGTTATAATGTTTGAGAACCTAGTCAACAGTTGGAGTAGGCACAACTTGCCATAGCTGAACTCTACCAGTAAAATAGAGAACTACAATGACAGTTGGTGGCAAATACCCTTGAGGTGTCAGCACCTCAAGGTCGTGATGGGAACACAACCTAGATCAAAAGGAATCTTTGGGAGGTGCAAGATACGATCGTGAAGCTGCGCGTATCACAAAGAGTGTCGGAAGAAAAAAAGATGAAAACACCTCAGGGAGCATGAGGCAGCCAGGAAGAAAATATGTGTGCAAAAGAGGCATGATTGGCGAACTTCGTTTTCGTATTCTCAGACGTGACACATAATTTTGATAGTTTTCCCTTTTGTTTATGAAACTTTACACTTTCTCAATGTAACCAGGTGGTTGGCCAAAAGGTGTAGGTAGTGTCTACTGTATGTAACCTAAGCCCGATGGAAATCTAATATATAAAGTCTCGAAATTTTGATGAAAGGATTCTAGTCATAGTAGTTGAATGCATCATTTTTTCTCTTTGTGTGTGTGTTATGTGTTCTTTGTCCACATTTTCTTGTAAGTTAGCCCGATTTTATACTTAGTGTTGCTCCTATTTGCTTTGTGTTTTCATTGATATCCTTCTGCGATAAACCTCCGACGCTGATTGATTTCATCGTATGGTACTGACATGGCACCATTGACTCGGGATGCAAGGTACTAAAGACCGGGAAATTAGCTTATGGGTAATGGTCAGACTCAGGACTTTGTTCAAGTCGAGTGCTTTAAGCTAAAATTGGGACTGCAAATGCCGAAAAGGTATCAGTGGTCGGCTTTTGAAAATAAACCTATCACGTGGCTTCCTTGTGGGTTAACGTCCTTGAAAACCCCTGATGCTAAAAATTTTTTGGAAGTCGATGATCGGCGATATCATTCCTTTATTCGTGCAATGCCAACTCTTTTAGCTCTTTACCAATGTCGAAGGGAATCAGTTGTCAGCGATATTCTTGTGTAATGCTTGTCACGAAAGAGAAACTTCCATTTGTCGACACCGACAAGGATCGACACTCAGCGACCTTGGTTCTCTCGAGTGATTTTCTCTTATCTTTAATTCTTTCCGATTCCGAATTTCACCGCGCCAGGGAAATGTTCCGGATGTCGATTATTTAATTAAACGTTAGTATTTTAAGTTAGGGTGATTTTCACATTTTCAAGAAAACTTTTAAATACTTAAATGAGATTTGAAATGGTAAGCAAACACAACATTTTCCACAATGAAGATGAATCAAATAGTGAAAAAGATGAAGTGGTACCCAAAAAGTAAAATTGTACATAGACTCTTTAGGGTGTGTTGAGTGCTCAAGAGGGGGATGGAAAGTGTTTGTGCGAGAGTGTGGGAGGGAGAGAGAGGAAGACAAAGAAGGGAGGTAGAGAGTGAGTCTGTTAGAGTGTGGGAGGGAGAGAGAGGAAGAAATATAGGGGGGATAGAAAGTGTGTGTGGGAGGGAGAGAGGGGAAGAAATATAGGGGGGCTAGAAAGTGTGTGTGGGAGGGAGAGAGAGAAAGGCATAGTAAAGAAATAGAGAGTGTGAGAGGAAGAGAGAGGAAAATAAAGAGGGGGGTAGAGATAGAGGTAAATGTAGGAGAGATAGAGGAGAGATAGTGGCATGGGGGGGAGAGAGTGCGTGAGAGTGTGAGAGGGGGAGAGAGTAAGACAAAGAGGATCACGCATGCGTTCTTGTAGCCCATGCATGCATATTTGAATTCAATTTTTTTGGGTGGGATTGACAAGGTGTATGTTGACTTGGTTGGATCAGAATTAGGTTTGGGATTTCAAACCTAGTGGTTCGGTCTACAAATTCATAAAAAGCTCAATTTTTGTGAATACCCCTCTATATATTTTTCTTTGAAGTTATTTTTCTATAGGCTAAACAATTCAGTTGTCGAAGAAATTATAAACATAGATTGATTTGGCTATGCAGATTTCAAATATATAATTTTTTTTTTAATTATTATTGTTTACTATTTTTAATCTATTTTTGTCTTCACATGTATCAAAATCCTAGAATACATACATCTTTTATTTCTTCTATAAATTTTTCCTTAACCATTACTCAAATGAATTATTAATTTAATTTTAAAATTTTAAAATATTATTATAAGTAATTGTTAAAAGAGGTAGGGAGTAAGGAATAACTTTTCCTTAAGCCTTATATTACAATTAATTTATTTTAACCTACTCTCATTATTTCTAGACTTAGTAATAACTTTCTCAGGCAACCTTGCTGCAACATCTCTCTACTTTGGGTGGGGGGGAAACACCCATCAACATAAACCACTCGACAAGAGATTGATATTATTTCAACATTCAATTAAAATAATCCTATAAGTAACTAAGTTTTCCATGGTTGAATAATTACTTTTAAAACCAACTTGACCTTTTTCTTTTTTTCCTTAACTTTCTACCTACATGTTAATATTTTTTTGATTTTATTTTCATATAACTTGGTTAGAATAGGACTAATCATATTGGCCCTATAATTTGAGGGGTTATTTTTGTCATGCTTTTAAAAATAGAACGATGAGGCTTTAAATCCATAGCTTAAAGGAAAACCCTAGTTGACAACTCTAAACTCACCGTCTTCCCTAGTAAAAACCTCTTATTTTGTAATAAGGGTTTGGATATTGTTTAAAACATTAGGGGATTCATAAATATTTTCAAGGTACTAATTCCAACACTGTATAGAAGCAAGACATGAAGAAGTGGAGGATAACAAATAACATAGTGCAATTATTAGATAATAATAGTAGTAGAATATAATATTAAAACAAAGAGGGAGACATAGTCAAAATGAATCATTACCTTGTTTTATATCTAGCAAGCCTTTAAAAAAAAGGCTACTCTATCTAGAACATATGCTTGAAAATTAGAATATAGTTTTTGTTATATCAATTTAATATCTCATTCGATATCAAATGGTACCAAAGCTATTCTCTCATAGATTCTATAGCTTCCATAAGGTATCTTTTCCCTTATTCAAAACTTTTTCCATAAGGTATCTTTTCCCTTATTCAAAACTTTGTAGTTGTTATAGGGATATGCTCTCTTGCATTATTTGGAAATCATAAGGGATCCATTCCCTCACCTTACAACATTTTTTTTCTTGGATTCCTAACTTACATATCTAAGGAAAGTAGAATACCCATGCTCTTCTCTATCTAACATTTGTAGTGAAGATAATAGTGAAAAGTTTACTTATAGTTATTACAGTGGTGGCACCCCCTTTCCCAACGCTATGGCCACTCTAATCACTGAGTATATTAACCATATAGGCACTTTGACATTATGGAAAGTTCATGAACATATTTATTTATTTCCATGAACATCTCTATATTGAAGCTCTATGATCATTATGATTTATTATCCTGGAACAACTATGAGATGAGGCATGTTATCATTTCTTGACCATCAAATCCAAACCTGAAATTTTCCTAAATATTGCAATATTTACATCATTATATATTATGCCTCATACACTCCACCATACAAAATCCAACATTGGTGTACCCCTTCCTATAATGTAAGCTAGGTAAACTCACACTTATAGTTACTTCCCCACCATTTCCAACAACCATTCTTGTCATATACTTGGATACAACCTCTATATTACCCATATAATAGATGATCTAGGTGGATATCGGTGGCCACCCACCTTTTCCAACTGGCTCAAAACAGCTTTCTGGCAATTTTGACAATTTACTATTTTTAGCAGGTTTTAACTTCCGGGGCCATTTTGAGGGCCTAAATGAAGGTTTTTCGAGATCGAGGTTCTCAATGATATAAAAAGGCATGATTGAGCCCCCAAAATTAATCTCCTCGACGATACCTTTCCAACGAGCTATCATGCGCCTAAAATGGAGATCGTATGCAAAAGTTACGACCCCGGGAAGTTGATGTACTAACTTACCCAAACGGGGCCCACATGAATTTTGGCGC
>JZKD02S0662014.1:432969-471731 GCA_000966675.3 Picea glauca | reverse complement strand
TTACCCAAACGGGGCCCACATGAATTTTGGCGCTTCATCTCCTAGGGTTAGGTTTTTGGATGTCTAGGAATTTTGGCATTCCCGTTTATTGTAAAAGGGCCTTCAGAGCCTCATTTTAACCATCTTCTTGCGAATGCAAGTAGCCGTCACATCTCTTCTCAGAGATAAGTTGTCACCATTCTAGCGAGTCTTTCACTCTGTATTTTACAATCTCTGTACATTTCTTTCATTAATTGAAATCGTGTATTAATTTATATCTGTGTTTATGGTTACATATCTGATACATTTATGTTATATTATTGAATATTTGTGATATCTCTGTGCATTTATTTATTATATCTCCGCTCTCATTTTGTGCCGAAAATAATCGAGATCAGTGGTATCAGAGCAGGTTAAATAATCCAGAGTGGTATCATTTCTTTATTATTTCTTTGATTCTTAATGTAGCATGATTGATCTCGAGACCAAGGAAGAAATGTAATGAACCCATTTCCATCATCAAGAACCTGTCATGCAGAATCCTCTTGATTGCAACAATTGTTGAAGTCAAGCAACCAGTGATCAACAAATCATCAACATACAGAACTAAGAGTAGAAGTGAATTAGTCGTCCTCGGCATTTAAACATTTGAGTCTGAATTACAACGTACATTGTTTTTTGATAGCAGGTAGGAGTCCATCTTGGAATACCATGCCCTCGGGGCCTACTTGAGGCCATAAAGTGATTTCTTCAGTCGACATACCAAAGACGAATCCAACATGAAGCCCTGGGGCTGCTCCATATAGATCTCCTCAGAGATATCTTCGTGAAGAAATTCATTATTCACGTCCATTTGATGGACTTCCCATCCCTTGGTTGATACAATGGAAAGTTCCAAGCATATGGAATCCATCTTCACTACTAGAGAGAAGATCTCGCCATAGTCAATGTTGTGCACCTGCTGAAATATTTTGGCGAGTAGCCTGGATTTGTATATGCTAACCTATCCATCTACTGCGCTCTTGGTCCTGTCTACCCATCTGTACCTGAAAAATTTCCTTCCTGAAGGAAGGGGAACCAGATCCCAATTCTGGCTCTCCAGGAGGGATTTGTACTCCTCCTACATGGAAAATTCCAAAAAGGGATTCCCAGCAGCCTCTCCATAGTACTGTGGATCTGAATATTGAACCAAGAAAAGATACATGGGTGGCATCAGTTCAGTGGTGGTGAGTTTAAGAGGAGGATCCTTGAAATCATATCGAGTCCTCCTAGTATCACCTTGATCCCCAACAAGATCTCATGCATCCTGAAGAGTAGCCATGGCCCACTTGGGCCTCCGCTCTGGCTCTGCATATGCATCTGCATGCACTGACTCTGCATTTGAGTGTACTGACTTGGTATCTGAATCCACTGAATCCTATGAATCAAAAATCTCATCTGAAGAAGAGTCAACATGTGCATTCTCATCATCTCTGACAAGTGGAAGAACAGGGATGATTTTAAGGATGGAAATTTATTTTAAAATGTATAAACCTTGACGAATCTTACTAATCTTTCATATGTCAACTATAAATGTTTGGTGATATTTTTGTAAAAATATTCAAATTTCTAAGTATTTATATACTTTTTATAAAATTCTATCTATTTTTAAGGTAAAATAATTTTATCCTATAAAATTTGAGCGAATCATTTTTAAAATAACGAATCTCGTTTTTGGAAAAACCATGTAAAATTATCCCATGAGCGAAATTTAGCCCCTAAAATCATCCCTATGGCAGAATAAAAGTGTCTTCATGTGGCTCATGTGGTGCATGCGAGATACTTTCCTCAAATTGGACATTGCACTCAATGATGAGCCGATTTGTAAAGGGATCAATGAGTCTGTATCCCTTCACACTGTCAGGCTATCCAACAAATATACACTTTGTACTCTGTGGATCAAGTGCCTTCCTATTTTCAGACGGAATCATGGCCCATAAATGTGAACCAAAAATATGGAAGTGGGTCATTTCCGGTTTGAGGCCGCTCCAAGCCTCGAAGGGGGTCTTATCCTTGACAGATCTATGGGGAGATATGTTTTAGATGTAGGTTGCATAATTAAGTGCTTCAACCCATAATCTTTGTGGAAGTGACTTTGCATGTAGCATGAATGATGCCATCTCTTTCAGGGATCTATTTTTTCTACTCAGCCTCTCCGTTTTGCTGTGGAGTATAAGGAACCATGTGCTACAACTGAATCTCAACCTCAAGAAAAATATTATGTATCTCATGGCTGACATACTCCCCCCATTACTTTTTCGAAGGACTTTAATCTTCTTTCCTTGTTGTGTCTCAACAAGGACTTTGAAATATTTGAGGAGTTGAAAGACCTCTGATTTTTTCCTGAGAAAGAAAATCCATGTGAATCATGAGAAATCATCAACAAAAATGAGAATGTACCTTGCTTTACTGATTGATGGATACGGAAAAGTGCTCATGAGGTCATTATGGATCAGATGCAAAGGAAAGGAAGCCTTCTGAGTTTTTCCTTTGTTGAATTTCTCTTGAGGGTGTTTTCCAAGAACACGTCCCTCAAAAATTCCTTTGGAGAAGTGGATGCTAGGTAGACCATCAACCATTCCCTTCTTACTAATTTTTTTCATATATATGAAATGTAAATACATAAACCTTTCATGCCATATCCTATTTCTTTCATCAGCATGGGTAAGCAGTAATGCAAAATCTGGTTCAATAAATTCAGAAAATGTGTAAAGTTGGGATTGATGATTTACCTCACCAGTAGCAACCTTGGAATTGGTTTGCATGTCATAGATATCCATGGCATCAGGTGTGAATATTACTCTCTTTATGATGTCGTAGTTTTTCATCTGATACATGGAGAGAATATTGACAGTAATTTTGGGAACCTGTAGCACATTCTCGAAGCTTCCATTTGTGAGTTCAACTCTTCCTTTGCCAGTGACCTTGACCTGAGATTTGTCCCCCATCAAAATAGGAGGACCTTTGCATGTGTCTAATGAAGCGTATAGTTATTTTTTGGCTTCCATGTCATTTGATGCTCCTGAATCTATAATCCAAGCACTGGGAGAGGAGTTGATAGAAATCAAAGCATGGATAGAATTACCTTTCTTGGGATTTTGATCTTCTGGCTTCTTCTTCTTGGCACCCTCGGGGATGCAATATCCAAGGATTTTTTGTTGAAGTATTTGGGCCATTTGATCTATTTTTTTTTTCATACATGCAGATTCTGAATGGAATCCTTTATGGAAGTAAGTGCATTTCTCCCCTTTTCTTCCCTTTCCACCTTTGGATCTGGAGGAATCATTGAAGGCTTTTTAGTACCCTTCCTTTTTTGGATTTTCATGTGCCTTCCTTTTGTCTTGGTTTTTATATTTCTGATTTTGGTGACTGCTACCATCTTGCACAGTAAGTGAATGCGTCTTTGGTCCTTTTATTTTTCCCATGTTGATGAGCTTGTTCTGCTCTTGTGTCAGAGACTTAATAAATACCTCAAGAGAAGGCATTTTCCAGGTAGCTCCAGAGGTGAGCGTAACTGAATGAAATGTGGATACAAACACTGAGTATTTTGGACCAAGTTTGGAGAGAATGGTAAGAACCATTTGTTTCTCCTCCTTATATTTATCAACCCCGCAAGCCTTGAGTTGTGACAACAAATCCTTATATTTGGTAAATAAATCTTGGAGATTGTTGAAGGTTTTTGGATCCAAAGTGAGAAATTCCACATCGATTATATGTCCCTTCATCTCATCCTATTTTCCAAATATCCCTTCCATGGTAGTCTAGAATTCATTGGGGGTTTTACAGGAGGATATGTGAAAGAGGAGCTCAAGAGAAATAAGACTACAAATAGTTCCAAACGCTTCATCCATCTAATTCAGATACTTCGATTTTTCTATGGTTGGTGTGGGTTCAGTCTCTATGTCCAAGGTTAACCTGTATAATCCTCAGCTTCGAAGATGCATTATCATCTTTTCCTTCCATGTAAATAAATCATATGATGTAAGAATGAATTCTTTTGGAAATTCCATTTTTCCCATTGTCTTCAATCTTCGGTACCTGCAAAAATAATCTGGTGTGTATTTTTTCTAGCAATATGTCAGCTCTGATACCATGTAAATGTGAATGAACCTGCATAGATAATATATATCTAGCCAGAATGCATACATAATTTGCAAAGAAAAGAGAAAATATGGAAACGCGAGAGTGAGAATCAAAGAACTTGCATTAACCAAATGAATGAATGATAATTTACACATGATATACTCTGTATAACTCAACTATTGTGCACTAGAGGATAATTCAATGCACCATAGTTGTGTTCTAGAGAGATATGGACACACACCGACAGTTACAAGAGTTAATTGCCACCTGGTCTGAGTTAACTAGTCTCTCAGTCTTCAGTTAACTGACTGAAACCGAGTGAAGTGAGGAGGATATCATGGAATCATGAGTAATTGATCTAGGTGGATATCGGTGGCCACCCACCTTTTCCAACTGGCTCAAAACAACTTTCTGGCAATTTTGGCAATTTACTATTTTTAGTAGGTTTTAACTTCCAGAGCCATTGTGAGGGCCTAAATGAAGGTTTTTCAAGATCAAGGTTCTCAATGATAGTTGAAGCATGATTGAGCCCCCAAAATTAATCTCCTCGATGATACCTTTCCAACGAGCTATCATACGCCTAAAACAGAGATCGTATGCAAAAGTTACGACCCCGGGAAGTTGATGTACTAACTTACCCAAACGGGGCCCACATGACTTTTGGCGCTTCATCTCCTAGGGTTATGTTTTTGGATGTCTAGGAATTTTTTCATTCCCGTTTATTGTAAAAGGGCCTTCAAAGCCTCATTGTAACCATCTTCTTGCGAATGCAAGTAGCCCTCACATCTCTTCTCAGAGATAAGTTGTCACCATTCTAGCGAGTCTTTCACTCTATATTTACAGTGTCTGTACATTTCTTTCATTACTAGAAATCATGTATTACTGTATATTTGTGTTTATGGTTGCATATCTAATACATTTCTGTTATATTATTGAATATCTGCGATATCTCTGTGCATTTCTTTATTATATCTCCGCTCTCATTTCGTGTCAAAAATAATCCAGAGCAGTAATGTTCTAGTCTAGTGATAATCCCAAGGACAATACACATTAGCAGGTGATGATCCCAATTTTTCATGGTGATGAAACCAATGTGGTATTAAGACTCCTCTCAACTGATCAAACTGAAGTGTGAACTGAAGAAAATATTCTCCTAGAATGTAGGAAAAGGAATATTCTCCCTAAACTATAGGGGATTGAATAATGACTAATAAACATAGGAAAAACCTTAGGAAAAAGAAATCCTAGGTGTGTGTGAAGTATCTCCGACACTTTGAACACAACTGTGGGGTTAATTATATGTATAAATTCATGACATTAAATCATCAATCTGGGATTTCATAGACTTTGAGATGCAAGCATAGGAAATACAAGATCAGAGCCTATTATAGCCTATGTTAGAAAATAATGTTGGTAAAACACACTCCAATATGAAAAAAATGAAATAAAATGATATATCACTGAAGATATCAATCCAAATAACAAAGAAATCCAAGGAAATCAAAAGAGAATCTCAGACACCTTAATCTTGCATTCACCAAATTATATCAAGATGAACAACAACATATCATACTATGTATAGATGTTTGATCTACACACAGATATGTTTTCGTATGAGATATCATTTAATAAATGAATACTTAATATTTCGATGTATGAGGGAATCAAAGTGCTTAAAACCTATAAACAATAATTAGTTCATTGGCTTAAGGCTTCATTAATGGCTTGTAGTGTAATCTTTCACTTGAGGTCAAAGTGTTCATGCACTATAATGAATTCTAATTACTATAAATTAACTTTAAGAAATATGAAAATGAAAAGGTAAAATACCCTTCAATTTTTCATTCAAATCAGACAATGAAAGAGTTGAACTCTTACAAAATGCCACTGACCTAATCCTGGAATTATTATCTCATAAAGGTAAGTGATGAAATTTGTACAATTAAGTGCACAAACGAAAGAATGCAAACTCATATGTCAAGTATAACAAGTCATTGTGGTAGTGTTGCACTTTTCATCTAGATAACCTATTTGTGTGCATATGTGACTCAAGTATATTCTTTTCATTCATCTCGACACATTCATTTACACAAAGAAAAGTGATAAAGATCATGATAAAATAAGTTATCAGTTTCTTAGGAACTTCTCTTTACAAAGGGATCGAAATACATTTTTTCACCTTAGGCATTCTTGTATTTATAATGATGAGTTTTTGATAACTTTACAAACCAAATTCCATTAAATTGCAATGACATAAAAGAAATGAAACAAATAAAATGTCAAAATAGTTGAAAGTTGTAATCAAACATATCTATCAAATGAAAAGTGCAGTAAACATTAGTGTATCTAGATGTGAGACAAGTTACAAGTTTCCTGTTGTTAAAGTAATTTAGACCAAAATGAAATTCTCACACATAACACTACAGAGAACAACCAAGTATTTACAATGCAAAATCGAACTAAGATGACAAACTAAGATAAAAAAATAAAATACAAACTAGTTGTGCATTCTAGATTGGTGGGCCCTTGCCAATCTAGTAGCGAGTTATGTACATACAATAATAAGATTAAATGAACACCAGTATCTAGACCTGTGATTTGTATTAAAGAACGAAGTACCCAATCTACAACATGCACATCAATTCATATACATCAAACCATGATAGCAATTAACAACAAATCATACGAGTCTTTCCACATCTTCAATTCAATAGTTTTTCTATTTCCATTACATTACATAATAGATCAATATATAAGAAAATCCCCAAGTGAAGAGATGAGAGCGATTGCATGTATTATCGTAGACCATAGCATTAAAAATAGTTATGCTAACCATGATATTAAACCCTCTATAATCTTGTATATCTATCCACGTAGACACATAAAATATGGGGAATGAGGATATTGATCTTCCATTGTGGAGTCTTCCATATGGAGGATAAAAATAGAGATCTGAACTATAATTTGTTGAATAACTTGAAAATGAGTCACAACATAAATCTAGGTAAACCTATATTAGAAAAACCTTGATAAATGCCCAATCGTGTATGATTTCATAAATCTGCTCAATTGGTAGTCAATTTGGACCATCCCGCACAAAACCCATATTCCTGAATCTTGAAATCCATCTTTATTTCCTCGATAATCATGTCAGAATTTAATTGCCTTTAATTTGGCATGTTTTCTTCTGAAAACCCTTGACCACGGCTGGAGACTTCCACATTGGACCTAGGTGCAAACCAAGGCACACACACCATGTTTCCATCTAGATATTCAAAACCCTTGTGGACGAATTTCAACTAGAGAAGCATAAGTATGCCAACGAATGATTTCAAGTACTGAAAGTAAACTACTGGTAGAGGAACATAACTGAGAAAATCATCATTAGTAAGATATGTTCTAGAAACACAATATAATCTACTAAAGACTTAGGAAATCATAAGATATACAAATTTTAACTCTTAAATCTTGCTAAAGGTATTTGACTTCAAAAACATGAAAATATATGGTAATGGGGAAATAACTAGGTATATGGACGAGGTAAGGATAGTCAAATAAGGTAATCGAAAAGTGTAAAATGTATCAAAACAGTAGCCCAAAATGTCCCCCATGCCTGAGGATTGGCATGCCATCATGCAAAATGAAGTAAGTGTTGAGCAGGCCTACAATTTAGAGACTAATGTAGTTGTCCTTCCTCCAAATATGCTCTCTACTGAAAATCAAAACAATTAAGAAATCGCAATAGTAAATAACAAATTACCCTTCTTTTGTCCTTCTTTTGGATGGAAAACCAAAATATTTCATAAATTCAGATGTATCAAGAATTATTGACCATCATTTCTTTACTATTTTGAGATTTTTTATCATCTATCAATTTACTTCCAGCTTCTACAATGGGTTCCAAGGTAAAAAAAAAAAAATATGTTGGAAAGAATATGTCTGCATATCCCTTAGCTTCAAGGTAGGAACCATGATATTTTATGCAACCACCTTCTGGCTTGAACTAAAATTCCTTTATACCAAAAACTTTCACATTAGGTATATAGTTGAAATATGATGCAATTAAAGACATATTGGGTAACACTCCATACAAAAAACTCTAATAGTTGCAAGTAACCTATTTCTTGTTGCCATAATTGCTCTAGTACCCCAAACTTGACTCCATATTATATAGCCTTATGTACAAAATGTTATTTCAAACAGGAAAATATCGGCATGCCTCATTAGAAATTGCTCACATTCCAATAAATAAAAAACTCATTTAGTGTGGATTGTTTCTATTCTTTAGGAGTAACAAAATTATTGGTTGCATCCGAAGAGGTAAGTTTAGGTGGGCCAAGATCCAAAGTGCCAATATTGAATATGCACTTGCAAACATACAATAGTCGGAATCCTTGTATGATTTTTCCAACATGTTACCTCATTTCCACTATTTATATTCCATACATGGAGGCTTCCATACCCAATGTGCCTCAAGATCATCAAAAAAATCTTCCAATACAAATCCACAATTATTTTCTCCACCATAATCATCCTTAACATAAAAATGGTTAAAAGGCATTTTGTTTCCATCATTGTTGAATTTAATATCAAATACCTCTACGGTATCTCCACCAACTAAGAAAGCTTCAAAAGGACCCTTATCATAAGAACGGAAATCAGACAATTTAATGGCCCTCCAGCAAAAACAAGTCATTTTTTATCATGTGTCGCAATTGGCCTGCCATGTAGTCGCAGAAATCCCCAGCATGCATTCACATGAAGGTCCCATAGCTGCATAGTGTGGTCCAATTATCCTAACATAGAGCTATCATTTATAGGTGACATGCAAACTGATGTAAATATGACAGAGCTTGGGTGTTGTGTAAATAAAATGAGATCCACACCATGTTTATGGTCATATATAGTTTTATGAAGTACAACATTAACCATATCATAAAGGTGTGTTGTAATCTGGGGAAAAGTAGTGGGATTTTTACCAATAGTTCAACACATAAGAAAGCATAGATTCACATACATATAGACAAATGCATACACAAAGTAGTGGAAACCCAAAGAACATCACTTTATTATATAATATGTCGATACAACACAATAGATACAATCTTCCTCATAGATCTTGTCTATTTATACCTATATGTTTAGTTACTAGGCAGTTGTAACTACTTAACTTCCTAGGTCAGTCAGTTAACAGAGACTTCAAACAACTTATACTTCCGACTTCGATAGTCGATTGACTATCTCTTAGCCGACTATTGGGTCTAGTCGACAGATTTGACTAGCCTTTAAAACATCTCACCCCACCTCAATTCCTTCCTCGTCTTATGCAAGAGGGGAGTATTACAATTTTTTCTTGTACATTGACTGTTTACAAATAGAAATGATAGAAAGAAAGAAGGAAGAAGAAATTTATCCAAAATTTATCAATGCTTGAAGAAGTTATGTAACCTTGTCGACTATTCTTTAGTATCTCTGTTCACTCCCTTGAATTCCTAGACTTGACATCATCCATGATTTTGATTCCACAATCATATTTTCTTCCAATATAAATATGTTACTTGAAACGATCTTTTCACATTTTATTTCCATGAATTTTCCAAGTAACTTGAACTAGACTATGACTTCCAATCTTAGATATTGTTCGTGAGTGATCCCCTTGTGCTGAGAATTAAGTGGATGAAAATGCAGGGGGAACCCCTTCCTTCACATGGGAGTGAATCTCTTCTTTTGTCGTCTGTAACCATGATGGTTGAGCAGGTTCTTCAATCTGAAGGTCTATTTCAGGAGGGTCATCATCTTCTATGCTCATCGACCCCATGGTCGATGTTTACAAACTTAAATATGTGAAAAATGGTTTTTTTTCTTTCCTCTAGATCTGATAGATAGAGTCTAGTTCTTTGATCTTGAAGGTAACTGATATGGTAGAGGAACACCTCGCTCGTGGCTAAATCTTAACGGATCACAGATTTCCCTAGAATTGTGTCCTTAATAATGAATGTTGTCATGTGCTACCGAGTCGAATCTTTTTGATATGATATTTACTACGTTGTTGTATACTAATAAAATATTTATGATCTTAAAGAGAGATATTGTTTGTCCTCACCTAGTGATCCATGGAAGTACGGGTCTTAACCATCACTATTGAAGAGTTGGCGGGCTCATGTGAGGAGTTGTCCATGTTAATGTTGAACTGGCATTCATGTGAGATGTGTCTGGCATACAAAGTGTCGGTTTCCAATTGATTGTTGTTCGAGTTGAGTCGAGTCAAACTGATGTTAGTGGTTGTGCAACTTTCTTTTCCATCAAGGCAATCATTAATGTTTCTGTCATTTTTGTTTGTCCTTTCCTACTGTGACCTAAATTCACTGTCTTTTTTGGAGTCGATGTTTTTATGGTCAGTGTTTTCTTATATTTGGCCCACTATGTCTCCTCTATTGATCTAAGGTCGTTATATGGATCGACTGACTGTTATTCTTGAGTCGTCGAGTTTTTTATTGTCGGATCTACTTAGTTGATGTTCTTGATATTTATTCTGGTCCTCCATTTTTTTGTACTTCCCCGCATTTGTATGATAACCATGATCACTTGAACCATGCTCGCTTGAATCTCACTTTCTTGAATGGGATCTGTCTCGATCACTTGATTGTATTTTCATGAATATTTCTCTTAAGTCAAGAGATGCAGTGGTGCATCGATCATGTCTTCCTCTGCTTATTCTATGGCTCAACTAGGGGCTTCTTTCTCTCTCTATTCTTCTTTTTGTTGCTTTTCTTTGAGGCTTTGAAAGTTCTTCAATACTTATCTTTCTTTTCTAGCAGTTAATTATACCTGAATTTATAACTAACTTTGGTTTATTATTACAAGCAAGATTTATTTCCTTAATGATGTGATTAGTCTATATTTTTTGACTTCGACCAGACTGTTATATTTTCCTTTCCATCTATGGTCGATCCATGTTGGTATTTTTCCTGTTGATTTTTCCAACAGGGTTTCTCATCTTCTATGTATAATACTTTTTTAAATGGGCTCCATTAATTACTTTATTGAATGGATTCCCTAATAAGGTTTGAATTTGAACTGCTCTGATTGGTCAAATGTCTTCGACAACATAAGGCCCAAGCCATGTTGTCTCTATCTTTCTTGGTTTTCCTTTTATTCAATTGTCATATAATAGAACCAGATCTCCATTTTTTATGTGCTTTTCATTTAAATTACGGTCGTCCCATGCTTTATGTTGTTGTTTTTTTACTTCCTAATGATGCATTGCAATTAGTATTCCTTCTTCTATCTTATTCAATTGGTACAATCGGTCATTCATGCTTCTTCCTTGGTCAAATTTAGCCACAACTGCTACTCTTTCGGAGTTGGACCAAAAGTGTAATGGAATAATGGCTTCTTTCCTATAGAATAAATCGAAGGGAGTCTACCCAGTTGATCATTTATAAGTAGATATATATTCCCATAAGACTACAAGAATTTTATCATCCCAATTGTTTTTGTCGATGCCGCATATTTTGGTGAGTCCTTTATGCAGTGTTTTATTAAATGATTCCACCACGCCATTTGCTTGGGGGTGATATGTTATTGTTCATCTATGATTGATCCAAAACTTATTTACAAGGACTTGGATTGTTTCATTTATGAAGTGTGTTCCCTGGTCATTGATTAGTGTAAGTGGACATCCAAACCTTGTGATTATTTTCTCATAAATGAATTTCAATGCAACTTATTTGGTGCATGATTCAACTGGTTCATCTTTTTCCCATTTGGTCATGTATTCTACTGCAGTAATAATATATTTTTCATCGGTTCTTTTTTCTCTCTGAGTAAAAGGGACAGCCCATATTTCAAATGCTCGATTGGATTTCACTGATCTTAGTGGAATTTCATTCTTCCACAGATGTCTCCCAAGCCTTTGACAACTATTGCACTTACTCACATGATCCCGACAATATTTATGTAAATTTGACCACCACAGACCTTCCTGAAGTATCTTCCAAGATGTTGTGTCGATGTAGAAGGGGCCACTAGCTTGTCCTGCATGGGCCGCATTAATAATGTATTCTCTTTCATGCTCAAGAGCACATCTCCTTAGGATATCATCGGGTCCCAATTTGTGTAGATATGCATTTATAAGGGTGAATGGTGTTACTTTTAGGGCTAGCACCTTCTTTCTATTTGTTGTAAAATTCTATGGAGCCCTTTTGTCTTCCAAAAAGTTTTCTATATCCTCCAGATATTTTGGGGAAGATTAGACTCAAAATAGATGTGCGCCTAGGAGGTCGATGTCTATGCTTGTTTGGTCTTCTCTTGTTTCAAGTTGAGATAGATGGCCAAGTCGGATGTTTTTTTCCCAGGTTGGACAATTATGTTGAATTCAAATTCCTAGAATAATAGCAACCAACGATAGATCTTTCCTTCGTGAACTGATTTATTAACTAAATATTTTAATGCTTGATGATCTATGAAGAATGTGAAAGGGTTGGGGAGTAGGTAATGTCAAAAATTTTGTAATTTAAATATCATCGGAAAATCTTCCCTTTCTGTGGTCAAATAGTTCATTTATGCTTTGTTTATTTTCCGACTGGTGTACGCATTTGGGTGGTCGATTGTGTCATCGTATGATTTCACTAGAACTGACCTGACAACAACATTCGAAGAATCGACATGGACATGAAACCTTCTCGGCCAATCGGAAAATTTTAATATGGGGTCTTCAACTAGTTTCTTCTTTAAGAATTCGAATGATTCCTGGCAGTATTGACTCCATTTGAACTCAATTTCTTTCGGAGCAGCTCATCCATTGGGAATGTGATATCTGAACAATGTCATATAAATTTTTTGTAGTATCCCATATGTCCAAGGAATATTTTAATTTGTTTATGATTTACAAGCGACCTCAAGTCGAGGATAATTTTGATATTTTCCATGTCGACTTTTACACCATATTTACATTCCACATGCCCTAACATAATGCCAATTGACGTGGCAAAGATGCACTTCTTGATGTTGAGAGATAGTTGGATTTGTCTACATCGTTCAAGCATCATTCTAAGCCATTGTATAGGTTTTTGAATAAGTTGTACATCGTCCAGTTGTTGAAGTAAACAACCATATTTTTGTATATATACTCTTGCAATGCTTTGAATATTATTCTTGAAAAAAATGTTGGGGCATTCTTCAGTCCAAATGTCATTAGCCTGTAGGTGAAGGAGCCAAATTCAAATACAAATGTCATATTTGGTTGATATTATTTGTCTATTGGTACATGATTATATCCTAAGAATCCATCTATAAATGAATACCATTCATGACCTGTGACATCATTAATTATTTCGTCAGTGAATGGAGTGGGAAACATATTCGTTATAGTTAGTTTGTTGAGACCTTTGAAGTCGACGCAAATTCTTAACTTCTTAGGGTTGTGCTTCTTCGGTTGAACCACCATAGGACTTTCCCATTCAACTTTGTTGATTGGATATATGATGCCTTTCGATAACATTCCTTCGATTTCCTTCTGCACGATGGGCTTGTATTTGTGAGCTAATTTGTAAGGTCACTTTTTTATTGGTTTTTCTCCTGGAATGAGTTCAATTTTCATCTCTCCCATTTCTTCTACAAGTCCTTTTATATATTTATAGTCTCATGCAAATACATCTTGATATTCTTGAGTAAGTCTACTATGTCGTTTGTTTCCTTCTCTATCCAATAGTCGCCTACTTGTGCTATTTTTGGTCGATCGTCGTTTGATATGTTGAATTCTTTAGTATTGATTTCAACATCCATCCACTCTGGTGGTTTTTCTTCATCGAGATAATGTTCCCCTTCTTTGATTGTGGTGATTCTCTCCAAGAAGTCAAGTTGTTTGTGATCTTCTTTTTCTTCCTTAGATATCTTTAGCACTAATTTTACATTGTTTTGCAATGCCGAGTGATCACTTTTCCATCAGAATATCTAGCCCAGACAACTTATATTCTCCATGAATTTTTTTTTTTCTATCATAGTTCTATTATTTTCTGTCAAAACAAGGTTGCAAGTCGATGTCAATCCTATATCAACCATCATCTACCCTTTTTCCTTTTGTGTAAAAGTTGATCTGTTGTGATGCTTCTTTTAGATGTTTCTCTACTGGGGTAAATTTGAAGTCTTGGATAAAAATTTCCTTGATGTCAGACCAATTTAGCATATGGCCACAATCTTCTTCGATCTTGTACCATTTATTTGGTATTTCATCTAATGTGCTTGGAAACATGTGAGGCCATACCCTTTCATCTTTGTATCATATCCAACACCATTCATTGTCACAATAGCGAATATGTTCGGCTAGGTCATACCCAAACATGAAAATAGGGATGTCAGCAACTTTGTCTAGTTTCTTTTCTCTAAAACATTCTACAAAGTAAGTTGATACACTTTTCCATGTTTGCAGTCTTGGGGAATCTGTTTCCCACCACCTTGTGGCTTTGCCTACAAAGGTTTCTACCAGGATTTGAGTTATGCCTTGTTCTCTCACAGATTTAGAAACTGCCTCGACATGCGTCGATGGAACGTTTCGTTTGTTGTAACGTAGTGAATTTTTCACTATGTAGTCGGTCGAAATAAGTGTAGGGGTTTGTCAAATTCTATTTTCATAAAATATAGGTACTACTTGAATTGAATAGAATGTTATAGAGTGTTTAATTGGGGTGGATTCAATGGTCCAACAATATTTTGAGTGTGCCTCATAATTTTCAATCTATCATTTATATATATCTGATTTGGAGTTGTGTTCGACCGATAGGGGAGATTCGACTGAGATGTCTCCTTGTGTGTTTGGTTCAATGTAATATCTTTGTTCATTGACTATTTGGAACAGACATCATGCTTCATTATCTTCATCCAATGACTCACTCTAAGGTTTCCATTCATTAGGATCCAAAGGCATTATTATTTTTCTTCCATTCCCCTTTAACTTGATTTTATCTTTTTCAAGTGAGATATTTGCTTTCGTTTGTCATCCCCGTGGTCAATGGACAATTGTTGCATATGTTGGAATTCCCTCGACTAATTCGATTACTTAGAAGTCAACTGACGTCGGTATACCCATGATATAAGCTTAAATGTTTCTGAGTATACCAACAGGCTCTATTAATCTTTTGATATTCTAGTTTTAGGTAATTTAGTGTTGGTGCTAATGAAGGCCAACCCACCCATATCCATGTCTCTCAAGGTAGGGTATTTACTTGTGATCCAAAGTTGACGACTGCCTAGTTAATCAACAACCCATGAATTTCTAAGTCGACTCGGGGGTCATAATATTTATTTTTATAGGAGAGTTTTCTAGCGTCTTTGGATGGTCTTTATCCTTATTTATACTCTCTTGGTATATTAATTAGATCTAGAAATTGACCGACTAAATGATTTTCTTTTAAGAGTTGTAAGAATTCTTGTACAATATCTTTGTTTTGTCTTCCTTTGTTTGGTTAGTCTTGCTTAGAATTCCTGAAGAATTTAAGTGCTTCCCTCATAATTTGTTCTTCTTTATCTGGATTTGGAAACTGATTAGATTTCCCTGTTTTTCAATCATGTAAGGGGATATTATCTCTTCCTACGCCTGATCTAGTGATGACTTGTAAATTATTCAAATTTAACTCTTCTTCTTTTGAGACTGCATGTAGGACATTTACGTTCCTTTTTTTCATGATCTTATCAAGTACTATTGGATAGTCTTCTAGTGAATGATGGTTAATGCCACATATGTTACAAAATTTCAAGTCAACCCGATATTTTATTGGGAAATCAGGGCTAATGTGGCCATATTTCCAACAATTGTATCAGTACGATCGACATGAATCGCGACCTTGACCTTGGAATCCGACTAAGCCTCGGCCCCCTCAACCACGACCTTGATCATAATAATTAGTTCTTCTCCCCTAGTCATTATTATGATTGGTTGCTTCGATGTGCTATATTGTATTTACATCTCTATTTCATGCATTTAGATGACATGTAGATGTTCTGTGGTTGTGCATTTCACAGATATTGCACCACTTGGTATTTTTCAATTTTTGTGGGAAATCTTGTACACTATGGTCGGTCAAGGTTTCACATATGTTACAATATGTTTTCTCTTGCACTTTTCGTGCATCTGCTTCTCTAGGTGCTTGATCGTTAATATTGCAAGTATCTTTTGTATGACCATCTTCACAGCAGGTGATACACCATACCTCACTTCTTCTCAAGGATAGATTTTGATCCAGGTGGATATTGGTGGCCACCCACCTATTCCAACTGGCTCCTCGTGTCCTTTTTTTGTTCAACACATCTTTATGTATTGCTTTATAATTGTGAGTTCTATACTTTGGGGGTTTTATAAAGCCTCACACATTCTCCAGGTGGTTACGGGTGGCCTCTTGCCTAATCCAACTGGCTTATTTTGTATGTTTTCATGTCATCACATGTTGTTGTACTTTCAGGGTTGTTTTGCAGCCCTAAACGTTGTTTTTTTGGCTCGCCACAGTAAGATTGTAGACGAAGTTAGATTATGATGGTGGAATGTGTAGTTCTCTGAAAGACCTTTCCAATGGGCTAGTACACACCTAAAATGGAGGTCGTATGCAAAACTTACAGCCCTAGGAAGTTGACGTACCAAATTGCACCAACTTACCTATAGGGCCCACATGACTTTTGGAGTTTCACCTTCTAAGGTTAGGTTTTTCGATGTCTAGGGTTTTGGCATTCATGAGTAATATCAAAAGGGCCTATGGGGCCTCATTGTAATCCATTCTGCTCATACGGATGAGCGTAGAAGCCACATCTCTTCTCAGAGATAGATACCACCATTCAAGCAAGTTTCAGTTCTGTAGTTTTACAGTTTCAGCCTATTTCATTATTTAATAGAAGATGTTGTTCAGTGGATATTTGTGTTATTCTTACTCTATCTATGTTTATTGTATTCAGTCTATTAATCAGTTCATTCCACTCCTAAATCTGGATCAGTGGTATCAAAGCGGTCTGCTCTTCATTTATTTTTCTTTGTGCATGTCCCTGACAAGGTCTGGATACAAGAAGTTGGGACTCGAACCAATCAAGCCATTACCAGATCGGTCGCGCCAATCCCAACAACAACCCCTGGGAGACGAAAAGAAAGATGATGGAGCAAGAGATCATATTAAAATGTTTCTCGAGGAATCCCTCGCATGACAAAGGAATGAAATGATGGAAAAATTCACGCAGATCCTTCGACAGTTGCCCATGGGAGAAGCCTCTTCATCAAGTGGCCATGCAACCCCCTTCAAGGTACATTTAAATTTTGATATTCCATTAATTGAAGGACTGATAGATGCGAATGTTGTAGATAAATGGTTGAATCTGCTCGAAGGATATTTTTGGGTCCACAATTTTTCTAATAGGGAAAATATCACTTTTGCACTCCTCAAGGTCGTTCCCCATGTTAAAGACTGGTGGGATACTTACTCGGAGCAAAGGGACATGGAGGAATCTGCAATTTTTGTGGTGGACCCTACATGGGATTCCTTTCAGGATTCCATTAAAGAACAATACTACCCTGTTGAAAGCTACGAGGACCAGTAAACCAGATGGACCACCCTACGTCAAGAAAGGGACCAGACAGTACCAGACTTCACCAATATTTTCCATACCCTATGCACCAAATTGGGTATCAAATATTCTAAGTGCCATCTGGTGTTCAAATACCACGGTTGTTTTCATAGATACATTCAAACAGAAATGGAGTTCTTGTACATCGCCTCCTTGGGCATGACTTATAGATACGTTGTCAAGATCAAGCAGAAATTTAAGCATAAACGACAAGAGTTTGGATATGCAAACCTCTCACAGCCGAAGCGGGTCAAGGAAACCCCAACCCACATAGCAAGGGACCAAGTCAATATGGTCGCCCTCAGGAAAATTCATCCAAGCCACAACACAAGAAGGGAAACAAGAAGAAGAAGAAGGACATGGGAAAATGGTGTGAGTACCATAAAATTCCTTGGCACAACATTGACGAATGTCTCTCCAAGAATTCCCTCGTGGCCGAGCTGAAGGATTCCAAGTCAAAAGTCGATTCTAATTCTGAGTCAAATCCTGAAGGAGGGAAGCGGATTATCGATTTTGAACCAGTGCCATGGTCGCTACCACCAAAGTCCAGCCAAGCGAACTAGAAGAACCAGAGGAAGGGGAACACCTCTTTCACTCGCAAATGTGGGCCAAGGGGGCTCTGATTCATTTCATTGTCGACAGCGGTAGTCAAAAGAACCTGATTTCAGTAGAGGTCGTCAAGCAGTTGGACCTACCAACAACACCGCACCCACAACCCTACACCATCAGCTAGCTTCGTTAAGGAAGATATCTCCATGTTAGCCAACAATGTCATCTTCCCTATGGAATCAAGCCTTTCAAAGATGAGGTACAGTGTGATATTTCTCCCCTTGAAGTTTGTGATGTTCTTTTAGGACAACCATATTTTTGGAAGTTTCACGATGTGTATGAGTCTAGACCCTGCAATGTTATTATTACCTTGGGTAGGAAATTGTACAGGATCCCAGAGGTGGCACCACCTACTGTTATTTCTTTAATCTCTACTAAGCAATGCAGTAAGGTCATTTCACAGACCGGGAAATTTGTCTTCTTTGTGATCAGTGCTCACAGTAAGCAGAAGGTCACTGCCACATATGTGACCTCTACACAACGCCTCTCTTTGCAGCAAAAGCAAGTGGATGGGATCGTGGAAGAATACAGAGACATCTCCGCGTCACCTACAGGGGTACTGACACACTACCAATTCAAGCATCCAATTGATCCGACCCCCAATGCACCTCTACCTAATGGGCCAGACTATTGGTGCTCACTAATGGAAAATAACGAAATCAGGGATCAGATCCAAGAGCTTCTTCAAAAGGGGAACATCAGACCCAGCTCCTCCCCTTGCGAAAGCCTGATTGTACTAGTGCAAAAGAAGGACGAGACTTGATGACTTTCAATTGATCACAGAGCCTTAAACAAAATCACAGTCTGGAACTCCTAACCCATTCCTAGGATTGATGACCTTCTTGAACAACTCAAGGGGAGAAATTTCTTCAGCAATATTGACTTGAATTATGGATACCATCAGGTTCCCATCTAACCAACCGATGTCTGGAAGACAACCTTCAAGTCTAAAGAAGGTCTCTATGAATTGCTAGTCATGCCCTTTGGCTTAACAAATGCACTAGCCACTTTCATGAGGTTGATAGATGATGTATTGAGACCCTTCACCAACTCCTTTGTGGTAGTATATTTTGATGACATCCTCATCTTTAGCAAAATGTGGGAGAAGCACATGCATCATATTCAGCAGGTTTTGAGCACTCTGCGGCAGCACAAGCTTTATGCCAACTTGGAAAAATGCTCTTTTGGCATGAACATGGTCCAATACCTGGGTTACATTGTTGATGAGCATGGGGTACATTTTGATCTAGTTAAGATCCAAGTCATCCGTGACTGGCCAGCCCCGACCACACTAACCGAGCTTCGGAGCTTCTTGGGACTAGCCAATTTGTACCGATGGTTTGTGTTGAGATTCTCCCATATTGCATAGGCCCTCAACCAGATGACCAAGGGTGGTGGTAGGGAAAATTTTGTGTGGGGGAAGGAGTAGAAACGAGCATTCGATGATCTGAAACATCGCTTATTCTCAGCTCTAGTACTCTCCTTTCCCGATCTGCAATAACCATTTGAGATTGAGACTGATGCACCTGACTATGTTGTGGGCGCAGTTCTCACTCAACATGGGCATCCTATGGCATACCATAGTGAGACACTCTCTGATTCTTTCTAGAAATACCCCACCTATGAAAAGGAAATGTATTCCATTGTACAATCCCATTGTCAATGGAAAAATTACATTGTGGGGAAAGATACGATCATACACATTGATCACAAGCCTCTGTAGTTCATAGAGACACAGTGGAAATTGCAGAACGACCACCATCAGAAGTGGTCCACCTACCTGTAGCAGTTCCATATCAACATCAAGTATAAGACAAATATCTCCAATTATGTCGTTGACTGCCTCAGTCGACCTCTTGTGGCTGCCCTCACCACTATGCTCCAGTCTTGTGGACATGAATCATCAGAGTGGCCCCAACTTTATCAGCAAGATCCAGACTTCGCCACCACATATCAACTCTTGGGTACAGACACCACTGTCACTAATTTTCACATTCAAGACAGAATCTTATGCCAACTGGGCCATCTCTATGTTCCTACAAGCGAGCGTGCAAAGATGATTTGGGAATCCCACTACAGTTGGGTGGTAGGACATTTTGGTGTAGAGAAAATTGTGGTCATTCTTCAGAAAAAAATTTATTGGCCAAAAATTCGATAGGACGTCACCATGTATATCAGATCTTGCACTACTTGCACCATTTCCAAGCCAGCCATCAATAAGCAAGGCTTATACACTCCTCTTCCTATTCCCGAGAAGTCGTGGAAATTTGTCTCAATGGATTACATGTTTGTTTTTTCATCCACCAAGCACGGAAATGTCTGCGTGTTTGTGGTCATTGATCAGTTTTAGAAGATGACCATCCTCATAGCCTATAAGAAGAATGTCACAGTGGTAAATACTTCCCAGCTCTTCTTCGAACGATTCTGGGTCCACTTTGGGATACCACAGACCATCATCTTCGACCAAGACAACAGGTTCCTCAGCATCTTTTGGTCGAGTCTCTGGTCTCTGTTGGACACCAAGCTCACAAAATCCACTGCTTTCCACCCCCAAACCGATGGCCAAACTGAGGTCGTCAATCAGATGATTGTGCACATCTTGCACATGTACAATTATAAGCATCCCCGTACATGGGATGAGAGTCTCCCATATGTCCAACACAGCTACAACAGGGCTCTCCATAGTTCCACCGGACATAGCCCATTTCAGGTGGGTCTGGGATTCCAACCCTTGGGACCCATTAATGTTGCACTTCCTCTTTCCACCACATAGAAAGACTCTTTCCCTGATCAATATGCGATCGAAAAATCCACCAAATTCATTGAACGGATTCAGCACATCCACCAACAGGTCCAAGAGATTTTGCAGAAATCCAATGCTAAGTACAAACAGTGCCATGATCAACAAAGGGTACCACACCAATTTCAGGTTGGCGACAAATTCTGGTTACATTTGCAAAAGGAGAGACTTGCAGGGCCCCATCGGAAGCTTCACCCACTTCGTTATGGGCCTTACACTATCACCAAGGTTGTGGGTAGCAATGCTTTTGAGCTCAACACTCCACCCTTCCTTGGTCTGCATCCAGTATTCAATGTGGAACTCCTTCAGCCATATTTTCCACCGTTATTGGAAACCTCTGAGATCGTTGAACAACTGACACCAACAGAGCTCAACCCTGACTGCATGAAACAAGCATCCACTAATCATATCGTGGACACACAGGTCAATGGCACTCGCCAACAGCGGATCCAACTTTATCGGGTTGTAAAGGCAGGGCAACTCCTACACCAAGGCAAGTGGCTCACCTGGGGCCAAATCTAGTAGAAGTTTCCTCACCTGATGGGGGAACTCAACACAATGGAGACCATTTTTTCCTAAGGGGGGAGGATTGATCCAGGTGGATATTGGTGGCCACCCACCTATTCCAACTGGCTCCTCGTGTCCATTTTTTGTTTAGCACGTCTTTCTGTATTGATTTATAATTGTGAGTTCTACACTTCTGTGGATGCTTGAAGCCTCACACATTCTCCAAGTGGATACGGGTGGCCTCTCGCCTAATCCAATTGGGTTATTTTGTATGTTTTCATGTCATCACATCTTGTTGTACTTTCAGGGTTGTTTTGGGGCCCTAAACGTTGTTTTTTTTGGCTCACCACAATTAGATTGTAGACAAAGTCAAAGTCTAATGGAAGAATGTGTAGTTCTCTGAAAGACCTTTCCAAGGGGCTATTGCATGCCTAAAACAGAGGTCGTATGAAAAATTTATGGCCCTAGGAAGTTGACGTACCAAATTGCACCAACTTACCTATAGGGCCCACATGACTTTTGGTGTTTCACCTTCTAGGGTTAGGTTTTTGGATGTCTAGGGTTTTGGAATTCATGAGTAATATCAAAAGGGCCTATGGAGCCTCATTGTAATCCATTATGCTCAGACGGATGCTCGTAGCAGCCACATCTCTTCTCAGAGATAGCTACCACCATTCGAGCAAGTTTCAGTTCTATAGTTTTACAGTTTCATCCTATTTCATTATTTAATAGAAGATATTGTTCACTAGATATTTGTGTTATTCTTCCTCTCTCTGTGTTTATTGTATTCAATCTGTTAATCAATTCATTCTGCTCCTAAATCCGGATCAGATTTTTAATGGTTTTTTGTAGATGTTCTATTTTTTCTTCTAGATTTTATGTCGATGAGGAAGTCAATGGGTCGTCATCATCTGACTCGACCTGTTTCACTTTCTCTAATGCTTCCTCACACTATTTTATATCATAAAGCCATAATCGAGTTCTGATTTGATGTAGAAATTTGTCTACGTACCATTGTACTAGTAGACTTTGATCAATTGTGGATGGTATTTAACTAAGTAGATCTTTGAATCTTTTTTTATATTTGTGGACCGACTAGCTTGGTCATTGTTTTATTTCTTTCAGATTTTTTGCATCCAAGTGTGTAACATCTTGGACCTTGAAAAATGATAAGAAATTGCTCTTTATTTCTGATTTTGATCGGCTTTGATTTTCTATGAAATTCATGAACCATGTTAGAGAACGGTGTCGAAGAGTGGCACCGAATTGCACCATCTACTTATCTTCATCTGAGATGTCTATTGCATCCTAGAATTTTTCACATACAAACCAATGTCTTCTCGAGTATCTGTCTCCTTCATAAAGGAGAATATTATTGAGTCCCATGGTTTATTTAAGAATGCTAGATTATTTTTATCCTCGACTTATCGTGCTTTTCGACTAGGAAGTTGGATTCTTATTTGGTTTTTGTTCTACCAAATTTTTGGTTAGTCAGTCTTCGAATGGATGGTATTCGAGTAGTAATTTCATATTCCTTTCTTGACAAGTTACTTCTTCAGTATGGAAACTTTGGTCTTTATATTCAACGATACGTTGTTATATCGGATGTGTCGGTTCACAACTATAATTTATTAAATTTTGTTCTCTTGATATAAGATTTGGCAGGGGGGTCAGGTCCATGAAATCCTTGATGTCAATGAGAATTGTATCGACTTCATTTCTTTCTGGCTCGACAATCAGTGTGTTGCATAAATTGCCATGCTCATCAATTCTATACCGTAATATTGTAGATTGTTCGTCGATCTGAAGTCTTTGTTGAAGGAATTCTCTAATTCAAGGGTTGGTTTCTTGAGTAGGAGGAGAGCATATCGTTGGTCCTGGATATTCGTAATCCATTATTTCAACTTGGTTCTCCAGTTGATTGGAATCCATGCTAGTCTCTATCAATTATGCTTCGTTACTTCCATCGGGGATCGCCACGACTGTTCTTATTTCCATCTCTAGTCGATTTATTTCAGACTCAGACTGCTCACACACACTTTCAGGATGATCTCCTCCGATCAATTCTTTGTTCAATTTCTAGTTGGTCCACAGGTTACGAATCTCCTCTCTTTTCTTTTGTCTCTTGTCTCACTCCAATTTTTGGATGTCGAACGTTTCTTTGTAAATTTGTTTCCCTCTTGAATACATTTATGCTTTAGTCGATTGAACATTGGTACTCTCTTTTCTTATGGCATCTCACAGATTAGTCAACCCCTGAATTTCACCCCGACTTACTCAGAGTCAGTTAAGATGGCTATTTTTATTTTCTCAAGAAGTAGTCCCACGTTTGTTTTGTATCTTTGCACCTTGCTTCTAAAAATTTGGCCCACTTTTCCTTTCTCTCTTCCGAGTGACTATTTATTGGTGGTGTGCAAAGTTGAGGTCAAAATTTGACAATGTCACCTACACCTTTGTCGAGCATAAATTTGTGGAGCAGTATGGGAATTGTGCACAGGAATCTGTCATGTAGCTCTGTGTAGAATTTGTCTTTAATTGTATTGAGGGATGTTCGATCCTCAATATATTTTTGTGTTATGTAATCTTCAATGATTCTTTCAACCCACTCATGTAGATTCATTCAACCCCCATTTGTGAGATTGAGGGTTAATTTTTTGTTGGGCATCAATTTATGCATTATCATATTTGTTTATATATTTGAACAAGGCTTCCAAGATAGCTTTTAGAAATCTTTTGTGGGTCTCCAAGAAAAATCACGAACGTTCTTCTGCTAGAGTTAGGTTGTTTCTTCGTGTGTAGTTCTTAATGTAATTTTTTGTTTTTTTTTCCCACTATTCGTGTATGTCCTATAGAGTTATCATCTATATGAACATCTGCATGCCTAGGTTCATAACTACCAGCAACAGAACCAATGTTGTAATCTAGGTAAAAGTAGGGGTATTGTTACCAATAGTTCAACATATAAGCAACCATAGATTCACATACATATGGACAAAGACATACACAAAGTATTGGAATCCCAAAGAAAAACACTTTATTATATGATATGTCAATACAACACAATTGATACAATATTCCTCATAGAGCTTGTCTATTTATACCTGTATGTTTAGTTACCAGGCAGTTGTAACTACTTGACTTATTGGGTCAGTCGGTTAACAGAGACTTCGACCGACTTATACTTTTGAATTTGATAATCGATTGACTATCTCTTAGTCGATTGTCGGGTCTAGTCGACAGAGTCCACTAGGCCTTACAACAAGGTGTATTGAGTCATCATGGATAGCCATCTTTAATTTGATTAATAAAATAAAACTAATAATATAGATCCCTTTACAAACCTTTTTCCTTGTTCAGAATGATCGACATTACCACCAAATGGAGTGTCTTCATCAATCACCTCATCCTTAAGTAGTCAAACGGGTAGATTTTAACCTTGTACAATATTTTAATGCAAATAGATTTTCAATAAAAGAACAAAAAAGATACAATGGAAAATACACACATTACACAGATATTTTTCCCCTGGAAACCTGGACCGGGAAAACCAACATATTTCATATTCATTCATTGTGATACATTTCTTACAATACAATATTTATATAGGAGCCAACAACATCCAAAACCCTAACCCAATGACCTAGATTATTCAACAACCCTAATTCCTTAACCGAAAATAGAAAACCATCGGAAAAAACCATGTGTCGAAAAACTGCCCAACAATGGACACAAAAATCGAGACAACATGAAAAATGAGGAAAAAAATGCAACATGTTTCCCAAGGAAAAAAAATTCTCGGGCCCATTGCCCCCAAACTCCTGCAACCCTTGAAAGGGGGGGCCTCCCTCAAACCCCCTTTTGCACCTAGCGAAACGTAGCAAACAGTAGAGATAGTCATGCAAAGAATATAACACATACCCAACATTCTCCCACTTGTTGTTTTCTTTGCATACAGGGGGTTACAAAGTTACATAGTCAACAATCCAGGGCATCAATGCCCATGGATCCTCTACACCAAGAGAACTTCTCAGTGCTCACAGATTTTGTTAATGAATCTACAACATTCTTTAAAGTGTCCACCTTTATCAACAACACTTTCTTTTCTTCAACCATGTCTCTCACAAAGTGATATTGAATATCAATATGCTTTGTCTTTGAATGATAAGTCGGGTTCTTCGCCGGAAAAATTGCACTCTGACTATCAGAATCTATCCTTACAGCTTGTTGTACCAACCCAATACCTAAACACAATATTTGTAACCATACTGCTTCCTTACTTGCATGAGTGGTTGCCATGTATTCAACTTCTGTAGTTGAAAGTGCCACTACAACCTGTCTTTTGCTCATCCAACTGATTTCTCCTCTAAACAGGTTAAACAAATACATTCTTGTAGATCTCCTATGATCCAGATCTCCATCCTAGTTTCCATCCACAAAGCCATGTATGTCCAACACTCTGTCCAATCCTGGTCTTCCTTGGTAGCACAATCCATAGCTAGCAGTGCCACGCAAATACTTGAAAACCCTTTTTACCATTGTCCAATGCTCCTTCCCTGGTTTTGACATATACATGCTAAAAAATCCCACTACATGTGAAATGTCTAGTCTAGTAAATACCATTGCATACATTAAACTGCCAACTACACTCGCATATGGAACATGAGACATCTCCTCCTCCTCTTCCAATGTCTTGGGACACTAATTCGCAGATAACTTTACACCAACATGAATAGGGACCTTGACCAGTTTACATTCCTGCATATTAAACCTCTGCAATATTGTCTTGACATATTGTCTCGACATATTTTCTCTAATTTAACCATATTTTCCTCTTTTTTCGATCTCTTTTCATTTCCATGCCCAAAATGAAATTTGAAGCATCAATATCCTTCAGGTCAAATTTAGAAGACAACTGAGATTTCACATCCTGGATAATCTCCTTGTTGATTCCTATCAGCAACATGTCATCCACATACAAGACCAAATAAATCAAATTATCACCAATTAATTTAAAATGCACACAGTGATCCTGTTTGTTTCTTGTGAAGCCAAGTCCCAGCATATAAGTATCAAATTTTTTATACCACATACTTGGTGGTTGTTTTAAACCATACAAGGATTTTTTCATCTTGCATACCAGCTCCTTCTTTCCCTTCACAGCAAATCCTTTTGGATGCTTCATATAGATTTCTTCTTCCATATCCCCATGTAGGAATGTTGTCTTCACATCCAACTGTTCTACTTCAAAACAAAATGCAGCAGCAACATGTAAATTAAATATTATATAAGTTAAATTGGCAATAGGAGAAAAACTCTCACCAAAATCAATTCCCTCAACCTGGGAATAACCATTTGCTAATAACCGAGCTTTTTATTTCTCCACTTTGCCTTTTGGATTCAGCTTCTTTTTAAATACCCATTTGCTGCCAATGGGATTTCTTCTAGTCGATAACTCCACTAGATTACAAGCCTCATTCTTATCCAAGGCTACCATTTCTTCATCCATGGACATTTTCCATAGCTTTCTATTCTCTTTATTGAACCGATCTCCTAAATACTAGAGTATGAGGATCTTCTTCTTCTGATTCATGTTCTTCTATAGAGTCTGATTCATCATCCTTTAAATCAAAATCTATTTTCTTTGGTTCTTCCTCACTTGGTAGGACTTCTTGTTTAACAACATCCTTCGTTTCTCTAAATACCACATCTCGTCTATACACAACCTTCTTAGTTTCTTGGTTCCAAATCTTATAACCTTTGAGACCATCTTTATACCCAATAAAGATACACTTTTCATCCTTCTTATCTAGATTACTCTTGTTTTCCTTTGGAACATGAACATAGGCCTCACATCCAAATACCTTGAGATGTGTGAGAGAGGGTTTCTTACCAATCCATACCTCTTTTGGAGTCATGACATCCATCGTTGATGAGGGTGATCTGTTGACTAGGTAACATGCGGTACCCACTTCCTCCACCCAGAATTCTTTCCCTAACTCGACACCACTGAGCATGCACCTTTCTTTTTCCATCATCATCTTGTTCATTCTTTCTGAAACTCCATTCTGCTAAGGTGTGTATGGAGTAGTCTTCTTCCTTTCAATACTGCACTTCTTACAAAATTCTTTAAATTTATTCCCGTAGAACTCTCCGCCATTATCTTTCCTCAACACGTTAATTTATTTATCTGTTTGATTCTCAACAAGAGCCTTAAACTATTTAAACCTGTCAAAGACTTCAGATTTTTTTCTGAGGAAATATATCTAAGTATTCCTAGAGAAGTCATCTATAAATGAGACATAGTACACATATTTTCCCAATGATGGAACCGACACAGATCCAAACACATCACTATGAACTAGCTGTAAAATTCCTTCTTCCCTCGTTGCACCAAAGGGGAATATTACTCGATTATTCTTCCCATATACACAATGTTCACAGAAATAAAAATCCAAAGAGCAGTTAGACATACATTCAACCATACCTTTACCATGTAGTAGTCGAAGACCCTTCTCTCCGATATTCCCTAGTCTTTGATGCCACATCATAACCTTTTCTTCAGAGACTGTAGGAGTTCTTTCTTGTTCAACTCCAATATCAAGAACAATGGAACTATTACACCCATAACTAATAGTGCTTCCTTGCATCTTATGCAGAGTTCCAAATCAAACTCCCTTCAACAACACCATTGTTCCTCGAACCATCCTGCAGGTTTCCTTTTCAAATATTGTTTTTACCCCTGTATCATTCATTTTCCTTACATAAATCAATTTTTTGGCCAAACCTAGGATGTGCACAACACCAGGTAGTGTTCTAATCCTTCCATCTATGAGCCTCAACTTGACTTTTCCTCATCCTATGATTCTGGTTTTCAAGTCATCACCTAGGAAAACATTACCTCCATCATACCTTTCATATTCACAGAACCACTCCCTGTGGGGAGTCATATGAAAGGATACACCTGATTCAACCAACCATGCCTCATGATATGCATGTGTGCTTGAATAATACAAGTACACATCCCCTCCTTCTTCCTTGGATGTATTTTGTTATGTATAAGGAGCTTCATCAGATCCCTTCTTTTTCTCAATTTTGGATCTACACTGCTTCTTGTAGTGCCCTTCTTTTCCACATATCCAGCATACCTTTACAAACTTTCTGGGATATTTAGATCTACCCTCAGACTTAGATCTCCCACTTGAGGACTTAAATCTATTTCTTTCCTAGGAGCGTCCTCTTTCAAATAATGCATATGTGCTTTGTCCTTTCATGTTCTTCTATCTCATCTCCTCCGACAACAAGGATGAGGCCACTTCATCAAACTTAAAGGAAGTTGTATTACTACATATGGCCACAACTAGGCTATCCCACGAGTCTGGTAAAGAGCACAATAAGATGATACATTTATCTTCATCTGAAATTTTAATCTCAATAGATACTAACTGACTTACCACATTATTGAAGGTGTTCAAATGCTCTGCCATCGAGTCTCCATCTCTCATCCTCAGGTTATACAACTTCTTTCTTAGGAAAAGTTTATTTACTAGAGACATAGACTGATACAACTTCCTCAACTTATCCCATAAATCTTTGGTTGTATCTTCCTATGACACATTCAGTAATATTGAATTTAAGAGACACAGTCGGATTGTACTCTTTTCCTTCTGATACAACTTTTTCCAGTCATCTGTTGAATTTCTTGTTGGTGTAGTACTTGGATCCACCGTGATCCACTGATCTTTTTCCACCAACAGATCTTCCATATTGAGCTTCCATAGCTCAAAACTTTTCCCACTAAACTTCTCGATCTTCATTTTTGAACTTCTCGCCATTTATTTTCACCTGAAATATCAATACCACAGATCTCCCACTATAACAAGGATTATCACAGTCCCGAGCCAAACCCTTGAACACAAAGGCGTCCCCCTAAAGCGAACAAAGCTCTAATACCAAATGTAGATTTTAACCTTGTACAATATTTTACTGCAAATAGATTTTCAATAAAAGAACAGAAAATATACAATGGAAAATACACACATTACACATAGATTTTTCCCATGGAAACCCAAACCAGGAAAACCAACATATTATGTATTCATTCATTGTGACACATTTTTTACAATACAATATACATATAGGATCCAACAACATACAAAACCCTAACCAAATGACCTGGATTAGTCCACAACCCTAATTCCTTAACCAAGAATAGAAAACCATCGGCAAAAACCATGTGCCGAAAAAACGCCCAACAATGGACATGAAAATCGAGGTGACACGAAAAATGAGGAAAAAATGCAACATGTTTCCCGAGGCAACCATTTTTCTCGGGGGCATTGCCCTCAAACCCCCGCACAGGGGGATATCGTCCCCCTCAAACCCCCCTTCATGCCTGGCAGAATGTAGCAGACATTAGAGCTAGTCGTGCAAAGAATATAACACATAACCAACAAAACGTGGGTTCATGGCTTTTGAAACTGTCTTAAATTGGTACTCGGGTTTCCCAGGGACTCAAGTATCCCACATTTCCATCTCTCCTGGAGAAGCAATTATTTCCTATCAACACCCTTTCTTTAGAAAAAGTGGAGACTCCTTCTTGACACTCCTGGAAAACTTCCATTTTTCTCACTAGATATATGCACCAATTTGTCACGGTCATCCATAGGAATAAGCATTGGAAAACGGTCCTTGATCTTATCACCATTCAAAAATTTCTATACAGGGATCACCACAGTTCTTATGGGCTCATCTCCAAACACATTATTTTCCTTAAAAATGAACCCCAAATTCAGGCATAATGAGCTAGGCCAACATGAAAATGATCCTCCTAGATAGGATCTTGGTTCTTTTTTATGATACAGGTCTACACAACAGTTTCCCCTCCGAATGGAATCAAACCATAAGGATCTCTAGTGATAATATTATGATTATGGTGATGGTCATTCTCTCACATATGTACATTTAAATAATTGCCTTAGTTTCTTTGATTCCATATCCATGTTGGGAATATTGTTGAACATATATATAGTTGTAAGGACCACACCACTCATCGCCAAAGCAGGGATCTACAAGCCCCCTAATGTCTCTATTTTCAATAAAGGTATTTTCCCACATCTGAAGGATTTACTGGGAAGATTCAATTGGTTGGAATCCAACAATGATATCCCATGCATAAAATACCAAAAGTGCCTTCTATGGGTTTCACTGTGTGGTAGGTCCATTGCTTGGGAAGTCATTTTTCTTGTCCAAAATTCAAAATTTGAGGCTCAAAATTATTTGTGAGTAAATGTTGGATGCTTTAATATATTTATGAATGACAACCATCATGAAGGTAAAGAATAAATTTATGTGTGCCAACAACTACTCTATATCGAATATCCTAGTCAAGTGCTTGAGAGTTTGGTCCATGAAGTATTAATGCCAATCTTCCACAAGGGGGAAAAAAAATCTACAAAATGATATGAAATCCACCTTTGACACCAAAGCCAATTAAATGAGAAGCATTCAGATAGTTGATGTGTATAATGATAATGTATTGTTTCTTGCACCAATTTATGGTGAAGAATAAGAAGTTAACTATTGACAAAGGTGAATTTTCCCCTTTGTTGACTGTAAAACCGAAAGAGAAACAAAGGAACCATTAGAGTAATGAACCAAAACAATATTTGTAGGCTATTCCCATTTTCTATACGAAGGCCAAAATATGTTAAACCATATTAACTTGGACCCTTTCCATCATCTAAAAGTCCATTCTCAAACCTTCCTACATTCCCAACTCAGCAAAACCTGCAAGAGTTCTTGAGCAGAGATGTGGATTAACTATCTCGACTCTTTACAATTATAAGTTTGGTAGAAACATATGGAGAGATAGATCATGGATTAATGGTTAATAAAAAAATGATGAGAGAGTAGTAGTGGATGAGGGTGAGCTTATAATGTCCAGGAATATAGTGGTACATGATGAATTTGATAGGGTAGGAAAAAAAACAGGGGACAGGGAATAACAATCTTAGAGTAATTGTATTTATTAATAAATTTCCTTTATCCTCAACAAATTAGAAATATTCCAAAAACACATTCTTACCTCAAATTTGCTCATTATTTCGTACATACAGAGGTGAAACTTGGATCTAAGCTATGTGTAGGAAAATTGGAGCTTGAAGACCATTACTAAAGATAACCATACCCCATTGTTTTGACAACTACTTATTGCATATAGATCTGAGGTGAATGTTTGGAATCCTTAGGTCCGATCAAATTTGTTTTTAATCTTGCATCAAGATTTTGGACCACTTGAATGCTGATAACTCTAATGTTGTTATGCTCGCAGACCTATAAATTGTGGAAATTATGAAAATTTTGAGCTTATTCATGGCAGAATGTAGGATGTAGCTTGAAACCAGAGGACTATAGGTTGATGCTAGAGACTGATTATGTTGTAGGGTAAGATATTGCACCAATACTGACATCCCCTTTTAATTGCACATTGATGGAAACTACAAACTATTTTTAGAATCACGAACGAGATAGTCTTCACCATAAACCCACATCTTAGCACAATTATATCTATGTAAATAAATCTTACTGAAGTCGGACATAGAGAGAATTCATTGGATTAACGACCATTAATGGATGTCATTAACCAATGTGATCCAACTCACCATTAATGTAAATGAGTGTCAAGGTTCCTAAGTACACCCTGACATGTACGAATGAATGTGTTCAAGTCAAGTCACCTGCAGGATTTGTCAATCAAGAGACCTTGACAAATTCTCATTATTGGCAGTGAGGAGGCTTTCCATTGATGTATGCAAGTCCTAGGGTACTCATAAATGTCTCTAATCTCGATTCCAGATGATGTGTTGGAGTTGATGGGACAAGATTTGTCAAAATATGGACCTTAAGGAATCCCACATCATCTAACACGAGCATAAATATAATGATTTGAATAATACATGGTAGAAACAACAACTAAATGCTTAATTTATTGTGAGTCTTTCCCACTGGTTACTTGGCTTTCAAGAAAAACTCATGTCCAATTGCGCTAGTAAACTAGTTTTCACAACTGAACTTATTTTTCTCTTTACTATTCTATTTATTTATTTATTACACTGTCCTACTCTACATGGAAAAAGAAAGAATTTTCTTAGGTATAGGAATATTTCTAGTGTAGCCATGTGCGTAATAGGATTACAAATATGCTCATATTCAATTTTGAAAAATATACTTTAATAAGTGCCATAACATGGGGGACCAGTTACTTTGATTTTGATGATGTCAAGAAATAATGAAGGATAGAGTGGTGTCTCGAACTTATGGTTGTTTGGAGCCAAAGTTCAATGTAGTCGTGTTTCCCTTGGTTTTCTTATTCATCGGCACTGGTTTGTATGTCCTCCTTTGTCATGTCATTCATATATTTTACTATTTGTTGATTCGTCTCTTGAATGCACAAAGGATCTGATGATAGGCATGGTAGAAATTCCTCATTCTCAGGTTTTTCTTTCTGCTCTTCATCAAATGTTTTACATGGATTTTTGGTCTCTTATGGATCTTCTTGATGTTTATCATGGAAATTTTTCTCTACTATCAATTCTCGGGATGCATATATGTTCCTGATTATTGTCACAATTTTCTCCTCCTGAGATGTAGAGATGTTTTTGGCTGTTGCTAGGATTTGAGATATTTCTTGGAGTAACATCCCTTTTTACAATCTTGAACATTCTTGAATTCTTGTCACCGGTTGGTAACCCCTGTCTTGCAACATGGATTAGTGCATGGGGCTCTTACAACACTGTTGGGCCTGAGATATGATAAATTTTATGACAGTGATTAGACACTTTTGCCAAATGTACATATGTGTTTTTCATGTTTTGAAGGAGCTTTTTGAAGAATTTTATGTTAAAACGGTATGATCTACACCAGGTATGTATGATTCGTGTTTGATGCCAATATTGAGTATAATTCATCATGTTTTATGATTCCAAAGATCTAATTCACGTTTTTCTGGTGTTACAGGGAAAAAACGCATCACGATTCTACTTCCAGCACTCCTTCCAGCACTCGATCCGGTACCCGATCCAGCACCGTGTCTTGCAAAAAAATGGAGGGTGACTTGGCGGTTATGGTATTGGCAGCCAGTGGTGGGCGAATCGGGAATGTGGGTTTTGTTCGTGCTTTCCCCCTCCAGCTACTAAACTCCCGACAACTCAGTTTTGGTTGTTCAACAGAGCGATTATTGCCTCACTTCATTTCAACAGTTAGGGCATCATTTAATGTAAATTACCGAATTTAGAAGTGGTTCGACCCTTCTGTGGTTGACCACTTGGTCTGTAAACTTATAAATACCACTAGGATGGTCAGACAATAGGTTAAGAAGCAATAGGCGTAGTGTATTGGAGAAAAACGTGACTCTCTCTTATTTTTGTCATTTTGCATTGCCGAAGTTATATAAAACTGTGTTTCTGCGTTTTAATGGTGAAGTCAACTTGTTGAGTTCGTGGTGTGCTTTTAGGAAGTGACCATGACTTGCTGGAGGGCCCACCAGCAGTCTGGTAACTATTCTTTATGTTGTTTATGCATTTTATAATTTAGTTGTTCTCTTTATTTCCTGTACATGCATTATCATTTTGTTAATTAGTTTGTTGTTGTAGTTTAATTGCTTTGATTCTCTTTTGCAGGTTAGTATGACAGATTGTGTTAGCATGCATTGATCTTGTAGTTGGGAACAAATTTGCAAATTCCTAGACTAATCCCGTGTGCAATTAGATATTAGATTGTGTTTTATTCATGCTTTTAGAATTAAATTTAAAACAAAGTTTTCAATAGAATAGAACATAGTTTTAATTTGAGTTTTCTTCGACAAGGATTTGATGGATGGATAGAATTAATTTCAATTTTTAATTATAGATTGCTTATTTCATTTTTATATAGGTCTTGCTTACTTAGTTGTTGGCTAATACATTTGGTAGTTTACTTTTTAATGTCATGTTTTCATTTTTGTTCTTAAGCATTTTCTTATTGCGGTTTGAATTGTTAGAATAGATATAGCATAGTTTCATTTTATGTAATTTCCTTCCTAGAATTAGATTGCAATTGTATTTCTTAGTTAATGATTGAGTTTAAGTATGAATTTTGCTTACATAGTGTAGAAGTACAATCATGATCTCGTTATATTGTTGATGGCTAATAAATGAATATGCAGGGTAATTGACGAGTTTCCATAATGGCTAAATTCTCATTAGATTGTTTAATCCATACCTTTCACTTTGCTATTGAGATCAGTGTTGAGCTTATACCGCTTGAATTATCCTTTGTTGTCAAGTGCCATAGAGATATCATACGACACCGGAAACATTCACACAACTACCAACACTATATTTGAGTTTTCATAAGTTAAAAGATAGTTTCTTACTTTTGTAGATCAGAAGATATAGTTTCTTTCTTTCTTAGTTTAGAAGATAGTTTTATTGTTGTTGTAGGATAGATAGTCTTTTGTTTTGATAGATTAAAGAGAAGTTTGCTTATCATAGATTAAAAGTTAGTTGTTATTTCTTCTTGCTTTCAATTAAATAGATTTCCTTTTTATGAATTAGAAATAGTTTTGAAGTTTTAAGAATATAGTCCACTTGCCTCTTAGGCTAGATAGTTGTTCAATGAGAAGTTTTTATTAGATTACTTTCAATAGAAGTTGTCTTAGAGTAGCTAGTTGTTTATTTTCTTTAATAGGTTAGCTAGTTGTTTTGCTTACTTGTTTACTTGCTTTAATAGGTTAGCTAGTTGTCTTCGCTTACTTGTTTACTTGCTTCAATAGAATAGTTGTTGGCTTGTTTACTTACTTGCTTTCATAGGGTAGTTACTCATTGAATTTAGGTTGGCAAGTTAAAGTAGTTTTCTTTTTCCATTTGCTTATTGTTATGCTTAATAGTTGCTTTTGCTTATTGCTTATTGTTGAACTAGTTTGCTTCAAATAGGGTTTTCATTTGTTTTCTTAGAACTATCCATCAATCCTTGGTCCAAAAGTACTTAGGTTACATAGTTTCTATTTGCTTAGTAGGGTTTTTTCATTAGATAGGTTTGCTTGAATAGATTAGCCCTTAGATAGAAACTTCCTTAGTTAGACTATACTCCTACTAGCCCTTCTACCTTTGGCATATATTTTGCTACAACTCTAAGTTTACTTACCCCGACTTGACAATTTAATTGAGGGTTTTTAGTGTGTTTTTAGTGCATATACAACACCGATCATTTTTGGCACTGTTGTCGGTGAGTTGTCTCAAGGTAAGTAGTTAGGAAATAGATCATTTTTAGACCTTAGCATTAGATTGGTGGCGGGGGAACTTTAAGACGAGAGGTAAGAACCTGCACATCTGTTATTGCAGGCTCCACCAAACCCAATGGTAATTTTTCTTTTTGTTTTTGTTCATGAATAGACTTAGAAACCAAATGGTAGCTTTTTCTTTTGTTTTTGCTTTCTTTCATGGATAGGCCTAGACACCCAAAAGGGAGATACATTAAATCTAAATCATACCTTTCAACCAAGGTTCCTTCTGATCTTTTTGGGGGAAGGAACATTCCACTTATAAAATTCGCAGACCGATATCGAAAAACAGGAGCTAGCTCAACTCAAAGAGCTAAAATAGTTTCTCAGAAGACTAACACAGGGAGCACTATAGAACAATAAATTGAAGCATCAATCATATTAGGACAGGAGGCAAGACCACTCGAGTCTTCCACAAGACCAAACAATACGACCTTTTCTTTTACACCACCATCAAGAGATCCTAATTTTGAAGATATCATAGACCCTGAGCAGGTGAATCTTTTGTTCGGTAGTTCAACCAATGTAATTATCTCTCAAAATAACTCAAAAACTTTGGCACCAATAATCTCAACTGGCTCGAGTAGAGCCCCAGACATCCAATATGTAGGAAGACCTTTCCATCAAAGGGGAACCTTGTTCTCTTCAAAGATAAAACCACTAGAAAACTTCAAGACATATATCTTAAGAACAATAGGTTCCCAGTTGGACACCCTTAATATCAAAAAGAAACAAGAGGAGGAAAATGCAACAATGAGCATATATTGCCCAAGATGCAGTGGGGAGCATTCCACAAGGGAATGCCCATTAGATAACATTTTAGTTTGTGGCTTCTGTACAGAAGACCATTCAACTGATAAATGTCCATCATTGCCCGGTTTATTATCCATGTATAGGAATGGAGATCCCGGAGAGTCTTCTTATTCACCTAGGAGGCCATGGAAACCTAGAAACCAGCCCACATACCCAGATCTACAATCCCAAGTTCCACCCTATTATCAACAACAACAACAGTGGAACCCACCAAGTTGGAAAAAATGGTCTACTCAGTACCAACATCCTTGGCTTCAAGGATGGAGAGGAGGACATAATCAAGGAAACCCTCAAGCTCCACCTATCCCTATGTCCAACCATCCTTATCCTCAATTCCCACAAAACACTCTGCAGCTTCTGCCAGGATTTGTTCCACCACCTTTACCTCCTATTCCACAACAACAACCGTTACAATATAAAAATGCAAGCTCCCTGAGACTGACACTATTACCGACACAACTAGTGTCGAATCCCAATAATAAGCCCCCTCAACCTCTTCACAATGTTGAGATGCAAGATTTCCCGACATATGTTATCACGCTTGTTCCATTACAGTAAATTCAACTAACATTGGGAAAATTTCTGGAAAGGCAGAGACCTTCAATAATCATCCAGGAAGAAGAAGAAGAAGAAACCACCAAACAACCCACAAATGACACTAGGTGGGAATATGTTATTATCCCGAAGAATCAAGAACCCAAGCATCCCCAAAATGAACCTTCACAAATTACGAAGGTCCCTCCTTATCCAGACCGATTGATAATCGAGAAACCTACCACCCGACCGAAATTTGACATTTTGAATGAATTGAAAAATATTTGTGTCAAGATTCCCCTACTTCAAGACATGAAAGACATTCCAATCTATAGTAAGGTAGTCAAAGAATTGTGTATTAAGAAGCCAGGTAAGAAGCAAAAGGACCCTCCTACAGTGCATTTGGTAGGAGGAATCTTTGAGTACATATCAGAGCAACCAAAGCTATCAAAATATGGGAATCTAGGAAACCTCATAGTGACCATAACCATTAATGAGGTCTCCATCAGAAACACTCTCATAGACCTAGGGGAAACCATCAATGTTATGACCTCTACTACCTTGGAAAAATTACAGTTACAACCTCTTCTTCGGCCTACCCCAACCATTTTGGAATTAGCAGATAAGGCTAGGGTTATACCTGAAGGGATCTTAAATGATATTGTTAGTGTCAGAAGTCACTCCTGGATTGCAGCAGGAGCAGAGCCCGACGCCCATCAGTTTAATGTCACGATTTGTTTAATGGGGTGATCGAATGGAGGTTAACTCAAGACGATGTGGTTCTAACTTCGAAACTAGGTCAGGCATGCGTGGGCAAGTGAGGTCTTAGATAACTTCAGACAGTGAGTCGTAGTAAGGGTGAGTAGGGGGAAGACTTGTATCAGGGAGATGCAAAGGTCTGTCGTAAACATCAGGTTCCTAACAGACTGTGGAAGAAGACATCTAAACGCGAGATCTTCCTACGTTCAGACGCAGAAACCAGAGAATACAATAATGCATAAATAAATCCTTTATCATGACAAAATTGCAATGGTCCACACGAATCATTCATTGTCGAACTCTCTTAGCATGAGACGAAAACTTAGATGGATTAAGAAAATTGTCTGTTATAAAATAAGAAATCTCATATACAGATGCATGACCAGAAAGCTAGAATGTCTGTTAAAACTTTACAGTCCAGATCTCTGCTCTACCATCGATGCTTACCAAAATGGAGAAAACGCCTACATATATTTCAAACAACAACATCAGCAAAAAACAAGACGCTGCATTAAAAACATTGTGTCTACATGTCTTCTGACAGTCTGCCCATCCAGACTCAGGATGATCGTGCACCTATGACAGATGCCATCTTAACTGCTCGAGGCTCCAGCAAGGGGAGTAGTTGATTCATTAAGTGTTGAGCTATCGCGTGCAGACTTCGGCTAGTCGAGAACTCGGGCATGGCTCTTTCGGAAAAAGGGGATACAAGACCCTCTCGAG
>JZKD02S0662014.1:404405-418222 GCA_000966675.3 Picea glauca | reverse complement strand
TTGAATATATTGTGATCTCCATGTGTTGATGAATCTTGTATGCACTTAATAACTCAATAAATTAGTAGTAGTTAGTGATTCCAAGAAAGAATTTGGCTTGGGATCATTACACAGCTCGTGTACACATGTGTGCAACCTACTCCACTATAGGCGCATTCAAAATCAGGATGGGTAACTATTATTTCAATTCACCCTTGCCATTTTCTCTGCCCTGCGTTGAGAAATCACGCCCAACCTCTGCCATTTCATCCCCTGTTCAAATCGCGTTCGGCCCGTGCCCAATTCGTGCCATCTCTTGGCTCGATTACACCCTTTCCTAGTGAATTTCTCCTCTACCACAATGCTCAGGAGGTACGAACCCTCTTCGTATGCAGATTTGTTTTCCATTCCCGAATTTGCACAATGCAGAGAAGTGTTTTTGCGCATAGGCTGGGGGCCATTTTTGTCTAACTTGCAGGGCCACGATGATGGCCTCTCCATGCAATTCGTCATCATTTTCTATGGGAAGACAACACACGTGGGGTCTCTGTCCTTTGAAGTCTCAAAAGAGTCCATTGTTGCAGCCACGAAGCTCCCAAGAATGGGAGATAGATGGTTCAAAAACCACCAATTGCTGCGCTCAAGTTATAACAGGGTTTTTAAGCCCGAATTCCAAAATATTTTAGGAGAAAAAGAATATTCTAGGGAGTGGATAAAGGTGGAATTGATCAACCCCCTCATTGTCATCACAAGGTTGATTACATGCGAAGGTAGATACTCCACCTTCAAAGCTTGTCATTTCAGATTGCTGGCTCATTTTCTGTTCAACAAACCTTTGAACTTCCCCTTCTATTTTCTCAAAAGCTTGGAGAAGATGTCCTCTCAAGTGAGGAAGAATGTGACTAACCCCCACAACAGTCTCTTTCACCATAGCTTGATCAAAGTCCTTGTTCTAGCCAAGTTAGAGAAACACGGGAAAAATTGGGATGCCTTTATCTATCAATTTGCAAACCCTCACTTGACAATTAAGACCGTAAAAAAGCCACTTAGCCTAAGAACTATCTCTCCATCCAAGCCTCGCTCTCCAAGAACTCCAAACTCCCTTTCACAAACCCTCTCTTTGCTGGAACAATACAAAAATCTTGTTGATATCCCTGCTTCTTCCTCGGGTAAAAAGACCAAGAGAAAAGACCAAAATAAGCCTATTGTTAACCCCCCAATGCCTTCAATATCTCTTGCTCCCCCACCTAAGAAGCTCCAAGAAGTGATCCAACAATATTTTCCCATCATTCCCACAAATAGGAGGGGAGCCAATCAATTTGGTAAAGCACCCTTTCAGAAAAGTACCCAGAGCACAAGAACAAAACCTTATGCAAAACCTCCACCTACTTCGGATCCTATCCAAGTGTCCTCCGATCTTGAGAGCCCTCATAAGAGACTTAGGGAAGTTTCTGTGGATGGATTACAGCCACTAAGAAAGACAAAATTAGAACCTACCTCTCCTTACCAATCCCCCATCACTCCTACTTCACCCATGCCTACTCTAGATCCCAAGGCTAATAGATTGTCCACATCCCTCAAAGGATCTAAGCCTTCCTCGGAGATCACCGATTCTGCCCCAGCCATTGAGAAGCTACAAAAAGAAAATTCTCAGCTTCTCCAACAATTGGAAGAAAGGAAGACAATAGACACACACCTTCATCATGATAATGCAGTCCTTCAAGCAAAGGTCAACTCCCTTCAACAGTTGGTTGATGAAATGACCAAATCTAACCACAGCCTCACAGCACAATTGAAGCAACATAAGAGGCACAAGGCTAAGTCTTCACAGCAAAAAGGAGAATCTTCCAAAGTTGATCCTCCTCAGCAAGCCTAGTCACGAGGGGTAACTTCTTTTTGTTTGCAGTGGGACTTGCAAAATCATAAGTGTGGGGGTAATGTTGGGCCCGAGATATGATCAATTTTATGACAGTTATTAGACACTTTTTTCGAATGTACATATGTGTTTTTGATGTTTTGAAGGAGCTTTTTGAAGAATTTTATGTTAAAACGGTATGATCTACACCAAGTATGTATGATTCGTGTTTGATGCCAATATTGAGTATAATTCATCACGTTTTATGATTCCAAAGATCTAATTCACGTTTTTCTGGTGTTACAGTGCAAAAACACACCATGTTTCTACTTCTGACACTCAGTTCGACACTCTTTCCAGCACTCGATCCGGTACCCGATCCGGCACTGCGTCCAGCACCGCGTCTTGTAAAAAAATGGAGGGCGACTTGGAAGTTATGGTATTGGTGGCCAGTGGTGGGAGAATTGGGAACGTGGGTTTTGTTCGTGCTTTCCCCCTCTAGCTACTAAACTCCCGACAACTCAGTTTTGGTTGTTCAACAGGGCGATTATTGGCTCGCTCTGTTTCAGCAGTTAGGGCATCATTTAATGTAAATTGTCAAATTTAGAAGTGGTTTGACCCTCTTGTGGTCGACCACTTGGTCTGTAAACTTATAAATACCACTAGGATGGTCAGACAATAGGTTAAGAAGCAATAGGTGTAGTGTATTGGAGACAAACGTGACTCTCTCTTATTTTTGTCATTTTCCATTGTCGAAGTTATATAAAACTGTGTTTCTGCGTTTTAATGGTGAAGTCGACCTGTTGAGTTCGTGGTGTGCTTTTAGGAAGTGACCACGACTTGTTGGGGGGGCCACCAGCAGTCTGGTAACTGTTCTTTATGTTGTTTATGCATTTTATAATTTAGTTGTTCTCTTTATTTCCTGTACATGCATTATCATTTTGTTAATTAGTTTGTTGTTGTAGTTTAATTGCTTTGATTCTCTTTTGCAGGTTAGTATGACGGATTGTGTTAGCATGCATTGATCTTGTAGTTAGGAACGAATTTGCAAATTCCTAGACTAACCCCGTGTGCAATTAGATATTAGATTGTGTTTTATTCATGCTTTTAGAATTAAATTTAAAACAAAGTTTTCAATAGAATAGAACAGAGTTTTAATTTGAGTTTTCTTCGACAAGGATTTGATGGATGGATAGGATTAATTTCAATTTTAAATTATAGATTGCTTATTTCATTTTTATATAGATCTTGCTTACTTAGTTGTTGGCTAATACATTTGGTAGTTTACTTTTTAATGTCATGTTTTAATTTCTGTTCTTAAGCATTTCTTATTGTAGTTTGAATTGTTAGAATAGATATAGCATAGTTTCATTTTATGTAATTTCCTTCCTAGAATTACATTACAATTGTATTTCTTAGTTGATGATTGAGTTTAAGTATGAATTTTGCTTACATAGTGTAAAAGTACAATCATAATCTCGTTATATTGTTGATGGTTAATAAATGAATATGCAGGGTAATTGACGAGTTTCCATAATGGCTAAATTCTCATTAGATTTTTTAATCCATACCTTTCACTTTGCTATTGAGATCAGTGTTGAGATTATACCACTTGAATTATCCTTTGTTGTCAAGTGCCATCGAGATATCATACGACACCGAATACATTCACACAACCACCAACACTATATTTGAGTTGTCATAAGTTAAAAGATAGTTTCTTGCTTTTGTAGATCAAAAGATATAGTTTCTTGCTTTCATAGTTTAGAAGATAGTTTTATTGTTGCTGTAGGATAGATAGTCTTTTGTTTTGATAGATTAAAGAGTGGTTTTCTTATCATAGATTAAAAGTTAGTTGTTAGTTCTTCTTGCTTTCAATTAAATAGATTTCTTTTTTATGAATTAGAAATAGTTTTGAAGTTTTAAGAATATAGTCCACTTGCCTCTTAGGCTAGATAGTTGTTCAATGAGAAGTTTTTATTAGATTACTTGCAGTAGAAGTTGTCTTAGAGTAGCTAGTTGTTTATTTGCTTTAATAGGTTAGCTAGTTGTTTTTCTTACTTGTTTACTTGCTTTAATAGGTTAGTTAGTTGTCTTTGCTTACTTGTTTACTTGCTTCAATAGAATACTTGTTGGTTTGTTTACTTACTTGCGTTCATAGGGTAGTTACTCATTGAATTTAGGTTGGAAAGTTAAAGTAGTTTGCTTTTGCCATTTTCTTATTGTTATGCTTAATAGTTTCTTTTTCTTATTGCTTATTGTTGAACTAGTTTGCTTCAAATAGGGTTTTCATTTGTTTTCTTAGAACTATCCATCGATCCTTGGTCCAAAAGTACTTAGGTTACATAGTTTCGAGTTGCTTAGTAGGGTTTGCTCATTAGATAGGTTTGCTTGAATAGATTATACCTTAGATAGTCACTTCCTTAGTTAGACTATACTCCTACTAGCCCTTCTACCTTTGGCATATATTTTGCTACAACTCTAAGTTTACTTACCCCGGGTTGACAATTTAATTGAGGGTTTTTAGTGCATATACAACACCCATCAAACACCTTGAAATAAGGAAATAAATGAAATCAACAAAAGTAAAAGAACACTACTCAAAGCAACTTAAGAAATTTGAAAAACTATTCACCTGAGTTAGATTATGCATCAAACTAAAAGAAGACACATTGAAACAACACGAAAAAGGCTTGGATAAACTCACTAAAGTGAATGCGGAGGGATAGAACCCTTTTAGAAATTACGAAGTGAGGGCGCCTTTGCGTCTTACCATTTCTCCTCCTTTGAGTATTAAATGCTAGTGAAATAGAATTATGTGGAAAAATAAAAACTATAATTTATCCAATCCCTTTAGCACATCCTTGGCAATGATGCCAAAAATGTGGGGTTATTTATATGTATAAATCCATGACATTAAATCATCAATCTGGGATTTCGCAAACTTCAAGATGCAGGCATAGGAAATGCAAGATCATAGCCTATTATAACCTATTCTAGCCTATGTTAGCAACTAATGTAAAAAAAAAACACTTCAAGATGCAATAAATGAAATCAAATGATCTATCACTGAAGATATCAATCCAAATCACAAAGTGGTCCAAGGAAATCAAAAGAGAATCTCAGACACCTTAATCTTTCATTCACCAATTTATATCAATATGAACAATGGCACAACATACTATGTCTAAATGTTTGATCTACACATAGATATGTTTTCATATGAGATCTCGTTTAATCAATGAACACTTGGGATTTTGATGTATGAGGGAATCAAAGTGCTTAAAACCTATAAACAATAATTAGGTCATTGGCTTGTGGTTTCATTAATGGCTTGTAGTGCGGTCTTTGACTTGAGGTCGAAAGTTTCATGCACTCTAATGAATTCTAATTATTGTAACTTAAATTTAAGAAATATGAAAATGAAAAGGTAAAATACCCTTCAATATGTCATCCAAATCAATCGATGAAAGAGTTAAACTCTCACAAAATGCCACTGATCTAATCCTGGAATTATTCGCTCAAAAAGGTAAGTGATGGAATCTGTAACTAAATCAAGCACACAAACAAAAGAATGCAAAATCATATGTCAAGTATAACAAGTATCTGTGGTGATTCTGCACTTTGCATCCAGATGACCTATCTACGTGCAAATATGACTCAAGTATATTCTTGTCATTCATCTCGAAACATTTGTTTACGCAAAGCAAAGTGAAAAAAATCACAATAAAAGCGATTATCAGTCTCTTAAGACCTTCTCTTTTCAAAGGGTTCGAAATACATTCTTTCACCTTAGGCGTTCCTGTATTCATAATGATGAATTCAATTCTTAAAATATTTTGATAACTGTTACAAACCAAAGTCCAAAAAATTGCAATGACATAAAAGAAATCCAACAAATAAAATGTCAAACTAATTGAAAGTTGTAATCAAACATATCTATCAATTGAAAAGTGCAGTAAATGTTAGTGTATCTAGATGTGAGACAAGTTACCAATTTCTTGTTGTTAAAGTAATTTAGACCAAAATGAAAGTCTCACACATAACACTACAGAGCACAACCAAGTCTTTACAATGCATATTCAAACTATGATGACAAACTAAGCTAGCAAAATAAAACACTTGAAGTAGATGCACATTCCAGATTTGTGGGCCCTTGCCAATCTGGTAGCGATCTATGTACTTACATTAATAAGATTAAACGAATACTAGTAACCAGAACTGTGATTTCTATTAAAGAATGGAGTACCCAATATACAACATGCACATGAGTTCATATACATCACACCATGATAGAAATTAAAAACATCTTTAATTCAATAGTTTTTATGTTTTCATTACATTACAGAATAGATCAATATATAAGAAAATCCCCAAGTGAAGAGATGAGAGTGATTCCTTGTATTCTAGTAGACTAGAGCATTAAAAATAGTTATGCTAACCATGAGATCAAACCCTCTATGATCTCATATATCCATCTAGACAGACTTAGAAAATATGGGGAATGAAAAGATCTATCTTCCATCATGGAGCCTTCCATATGGATTATAAAACCATAGATTTGAATTGTAACTTGTTGAATAGCTTGAAAATGGGCCACAACATAAATCTAGGCAAACCCAAATTAGGAAAACCTTGATGACTTCCCAAACATGTCTGATTTCAGAAATCTACCTATTTAGTACTCCATTTGGATCATCCCGCACAAAACCCATGTTCAAGAATCTTGAGATCCGTCTTCATTTCCTCAATAATCGCACCAAAAGTTAATTGTTGTTAATTTGGCATGTTTTTGTCTGAAAACCCTTGACCACGGCTAGAGACTTCCATGTTGGACCTGGGTACGAACCAAGGGACACACACCATGCTGGCATCTAGATCTTCAAAACCGTTGTGGAAAACTTTCAACTGGAGATGTGGAAGCATGCCGACGAATGATTTCCGGTACCGAAAGTAAACTACTGGTACATGAATAGAACTGAGAAAATCATCATTAGTAATATATGTTCTAGAAACCCAATATAATCTACTAAAGAGTTAGGAAATCATAAAATATACAACTTTTAACTCATAAATCTTGCTAAAGGAATTTGACTTCAAAAACATGAAAATATATGGTAATGGGGCAATAACTAGGTATATGGACGAGGTAAGGATAGCCAAAGAAGGTAGCCGACAAGTGTAAAATGTATCAAAACAGTAGCCCAACAACAACCTCAATATTACCCATAGAATAGAGAAAATGTGTTTCCCCTCACCCTCATTCTTACAACAAATATGGCACTATTATAAGCTTGAAACAAAAGAAGGCCTTCAAAGTTGATCGGTGTAAAGCCAAACTTCAAAGGAAACACTACTAATGCTAATCAATAAAAGGGAGTAAAATGAGCTTCAAATAACCTAACCAATGGGGGAGTGGGAAAGATAATCTTTCTAAAAAAACCATCCTCCTTCGAAAATCTTCAACGAAGAGAGTGGCGAAAAAAAAACTATATGGGATTCATAGAAGGAGGATTTTTCAATTTCTAAGTCTAAAAATATTGAAGTTATTATTCCATCCCATGATTTGATGATTTTGTTGCAAGTATTCCCATAAGAAAACATAAATATACATTATGCTAGCCTTCGTCCCCTCATGAATCTCTCCAAGAGAAATATACAAAGGTCGTAATATAGATCCTAACCTGAATCCTTACCCACAGACACTACAAACAATAAGATTTTAGAACATTTGAATAGGATTTTGATACATATATTGGCTTCAAAATCTAAGTATTATAGTGGAAATTATAAATAGAATAAGTGGAGCAAGGTTTTATATGATGTTCCTAATGCCTCAAATACTAACCTAGAAACAAATTTGTCAAACCATGAATGAGTTGGAAATCATAATGTATCGGTTTCAATGTTGTTTTCCCAACAAATGGTGCCAAGATTCACTCAGTTATTGGATGTTCCAAAGGATACTATTTAAATATGTGGGGACATATTTGAAAATCTAAAAAACGCGGTTACCAACATAAACCTTATTATTGATAAATAGGACCTATCAATAAAGAGGCTTGAGGAGTTCCATTTTCAATTTCAAGAACTTCATACATAAAATAAATTACTTAAGCATGTCATGTATTCTATCTTAGTTTTCGTTGATGAAGTCAACAACCCAAGAGTGTTTTCTTATGAAAATATTGAGGAGGGGGAGGTCAAGGATGAGAGAGCATAGGAGTTAAATGCTAGGAAAATGAATGATCTCGTGCTAGAGAAACAATCTAAATTTGAGGAAATTTTTACACGAGATCATGTTGAATGGAGGGAACGTTTGCAAAAGAACGTCTAATGGATCACATAAATTCTATCAAATGGATTTTCTAGCAAGCATAGATGAACATATTGACAACCCAAAGGAAGAGGCATTGAGTAGAGAAAAAATAATGGAAAATGTGGATATTATTCTACCCAGTTTTGTGTTGTTTTCCTTCTTTTTTCCATAGACTTGGAATGACCTCAATTTGTTGGAGGTATTGTTATTTTGAGAAGTCTACACCAAATCTTGTTTTTCATATGTTTCTATGACATTCCTACTTTGATATACAAGATAAAATAAAAATTAGAAAATGTCTTTGTGAGTACTTTCACATCAACAATATATGTAATGTCTCTCTTAAACTAAGAGGTGAGTGAGGACATTGTCCACTTAAACCATAAGGAAATGGTACAAAATCCAAGACACAGTGAAGTGGGGGATAATAAATGGCATAGCATAAATAGTGGATAAGAATAATAGTAAAATATAATATTAAAATAAAATGGGAGATGTAGTCAAAGTGATTAGTTACCTCACTTTGTATCCAACAAGACTATAAAAAGAAGACTAATCTATGTAATGCATGCATATGATAACACAAGTTTTGTTCTATTAATTTCCGATCTTATTCTATATCACAATATGTAATGCATGCATATGATAACACAAGTTTTGTTCTATTAATTTCCTATCTTATTCTATATCACAATTTCTCAAGGTAATTATATTATTTAAGGTAATTATATTATTTTCTTGCATAAATTTTTTAAGATTAAATTTAAGACTATTCTATGTAATGCATGCATATGATAACACAAGTTTTGTTCTATTAATTTCCTATCTTATTCTATATCACAACAAGGTCTTGCTTAAATTTTTTAAGATCAAATTTAAAATGGTGTAAAAAAATTTTTGCTTTCTATTAATATAATATCTCTTAACTTTTTTAATTAGCACTTTGTAACTATTTATTTTGATAGTTTTTAGAGACTATAAAAGACATTCTTGATGATTTTTTTTTTGAGAAATCTTACAATTTTTGTGGCACTTCACTATTTGATTTTTCTTTTTATAAAAAGTTGTGTAAAAATACTTTAAATAAGTTGAGAGTGTTTTTATAAAGTTAGGATAAAGATCATTAATATTGTTGTACGGAGAGTAGAAAGGTGCAAACTAGAGTAACTAGAGTATGGGGGAGATGTTGTCACAAAAGTGTTATGTTAAATTTTGTTACATTAAAAAATTGAAATGGACTCAATCAAAATATATATATAACAACATTTAAAATATTAGTTCTTTCATATCAAATGATAATAAAAAAAAATTACAATTCAAAAAAATTGATCTTTTGGATGTTTGATAGGCCAGGATTTAAAATATATCTATGCAGATTATCTAATCATATATGTAAAATTACTATAAACTTATTATATACAATCATATTTAATTAAAATCATAATAAATATTTTAATATAATTTATTTTTAAAAAAATTAATAAAAATATTTATAATTCAAAATAAATAATTTAAATTTATTAAGATTAAATATTCAGAAAAAACAAAAACGATTAAATCAATATCAAAATAATTGATTTTATATATAAAGTTATTTTACGAAATTAGATTAAAAACGAGCCAATTAGAATACATTAAAAGATATGTCCTCTTCGTTTTTCTTTTCCGAAAATTTTGGAAGATATGTCCTCTTCGTTTTTCTTTTCCGAAAATTTTGGCTCGTAATTATAAATTAACGTGTAACGTTTTTCTTTTTGTTTTTACTTGCAGAAGAATTTTGCATTGAAACTTGTACAAGTGAATTGACATCATCATCATTATTTCTTGTATTTTTTTTATTTTTAATATTTTATTTTTTTATTTTTTAAATGTCTAAACGTTCTATTTTTAATTTTTTTTCGGTGATTTTTTTTTATTTGATTTTGGAATGTGTTTTTCTTTTCAGAAAAATTTTACATTAAAATTTGTACAAGTGAATTACATCACCATTATTATTTCTTGTATTTTTAAAATTTTTAATGTTTTATTTTTAATATCTAAACGTTTTATTTTTTAATTTTTTTCAGGTGATTTTTTTCATTTGATTTTGCTCCGGTACGGCCTGAATTGGCATGCATTCACCAAATTTAAAGACGTCGTAAAAGACCTCGCCTCGCATGGATACGTCAAAGATGACTTTGGCCTCTCTGGCTTAACTCCCTTACGGCGTTATTTCCTTTCTTTGTTAATTTCCGTCTTTTCCATGATATTGCACACAAATTTCTTCACTTGAACTTTGTTAACGTCTTGTCTCTTTCATGATATTGCACAAGAAATTTCCTACCTCTTTCATGATATTGCACAAGAAATTTCCTACCTCTTTCACACGGGATCCAAACCACCGTCAAAGAAGACTTGTAGTCGATACGTCGCTCTCCATAAAGCTTCGTGCAATGGACCTCACGCCAACCAACCAATTTTCAATAAATTTGTTGAATTTAATTTTTTTATCTTCACTTTTACATTTCTCAAAAAATAAAATCTATTAGTTTTTTAATGTACACTTTTACATTTCTCAAAGAATAAAATCTATTAGTTATTTAATGTAAAGGATTTTCCTTATTAAAAAATTCCATTGAGTGATTGGTATTTATTAATTATGGGATTAAAAGTAATTAAGGTTTTATTTGTACGAAACTATTTATAGAGCTAGACAATTATGTAATGTTTTGTTAAGGAATGCTATTGTAATAGATATTTTCTCCCTCTTGAAGAGGTTCATGAACATTGCTTTTCTTTTTGGAACTATTAATATAAGAATTATATTCTACAGGTTTAATCTCATTATTTCTTGTATTTTCTTTTCTAAATTATATTTCTTTGAATATTGTTGATGTTATGTTGTTTCTATTGGTCAAGTACACTACATTTGCACATAAAGATTTAATTGATGCAAAAGATGATGAGAGGGTGTTTTATTCCCTTTCCCTTCCTTATGATTTTGAAGGAGAATGAGGCCCTACTATTGCTTTGATATAAAACTCAACATTTCATTCAAGGGACGAAGTGAGATACTTAATGTTGCCCTTCCCTCATCGTAAGTCTTAACTCTCCTTCCACCAAAGTGGCCTCGAGATTGGACATAACCTCAACCTACCTATTAAGGTGTCATTTCAATTGGAACACGACACCATTTTGAGAGTGTTGAGTCTAGCATGAATCTCTTTGGATGATTCTTTAAATAGTTGAGGAAGAGGGGAGCTTACCTTGTAGGAGAACTCAAACTATGAGAGTAGAATATCAAATAATAATTACTTTCAAGCTAGTTCTTTCCTTTAATAGTTTAAAGCCCTTATAGGTTGCATTGGCCTTTTCCTCATTGTTTGTGGTATGTCCTATCCCCAATACTATGACAATTACTTCTATCCTTTGAGATAACTATGACCCCTCTACACCTATCACATTTTTTCTTAACACTAATATTATAGTAAGTGTTGTTGGGATTTGGTGACAACAAATTACCAAGAACAAATTTGGATCCTATTATTCTGCGTTGGTTACAACCAACTAGACCAAGTTAGAATATGGATAGGGATTGCATTTATTAATCAATTTCTTGTAAATGTATATAAATACATGTAAGCTCGTAGAGGCAGAGATGACTGTGAGAGATTGAGTGTGAGTGAGATGATGTAATCTCCATGATCTGAATAATAAGACAATTGATGCCTATGGTTGGTGGACATAGCCCAACATTTGGGTGAACCACGTGAAATCCCTTTGTCTATTATCTGTGTATGATTGTTAATTATCATTGTGAATTGTGTTTTCCGCGTTTGCAATTCTAACAAGTGGTATCAGAGCATTTTTAGTTGGAGATCCGTGAGACCAGTAAATATCAGAGGAGATTGGAGGAGAAGGCAGTCGAGGGCGTCAAATTTTCGGACGTGCGTAGATCTCTTAATTTCCACAGGTCTCTCCTCTCGAAGGTCGCGACGGCCAGTAATGCACCCTTCACCCGTTTGTAAATCTTCCACATTTTTGCAGGCCAACAATAATGGGAGGTGCGACTATGCGTGAGTAATTGTTTCACAATTTTCACAGTCCAGGAGTGTGTACAGTGCGAATATTTTTTAGATCGCTGCACTCTAGGTATATCGTAAGGTGTGACGATTGCTTTGAAACATACATACATTTCTGCAGGCCAGCAATAACGGGAGGTGTGACGGTGCGTGAGTAATTGTTTCACAATTTCCGCAGTCCAGGAGTGTATACAGTGCAGAGATTTTTTAGATCGCCGCACTCTAGGTATATCGTAAGGTGCGACGATTTCCTTTGAAACATACACATGAAGTTATGAATTAAATGGAGAATGCATTTAAAACAAGAAGATGATTTTACAATGAGGCTCCAAAGGCCTTTTTATCATAAAGAAAATCAAAAACCCTAACCTCGGAAGATGAAAAGCCAACAGTTTTGTGGACCCCGTTTTGGGTAGTTTGGTGTATCAACTTCTTAGGGGCGTAACTTTGGCATATGATCTTCGTTTGGGGTGTACGATAGCTCGTTGAAAAGGTATCGTCGAGGAGATTAATTTTGGGGTCTCAATCAAAGCCTTTGATTATCATAGAGAAGCGCAATCCCAAAAAACCTTCATTTAGGCCCTCAAAATGGCCCCGGAAGTTAAAAACTGCTAAAAATAGTAAATTACCAAAATTGCCAGAAACATGTTTTGAGCTAGTTGGAAAAGGTGGGTGGCCACTGATATCCACTTGGATCACTTGGTCTCAATTAGTATGAAATACACATATAATCCACAAAACGTTACTTCTCTTGGGCATCTTTTGATTCTGAGTAGTTTACTAGGGGACATTATAATGGTTTTACTAATGTAATAATGGGTATTTGCATATTTACAATGGCCAAATAAGTATAGCAAGGTCCTTTGGAATTTAACAAATCTTTTTGGGCTCAATCATGGTGAAAGATGCATTGAAACACCACATAAGACCTTTCTATGGGATCTTTGGATTCTAAGTGAGATATGGATACCATTAATTGTTTTTGGTAGTAGAGATGGGTCTAGGAGCCTAGACCATGGCCAAAAAAAGGAAAACAAGGAACTTACATAGGAAAATGAATCTTTTAGGTCTATAGTGTTATGAACAATGCCTCCAAATCTCAACACATGTCCTCTCTATGGGGTCTTTGAAGACCAAAATTTTCACAAAGGAGATGAGGCTAGGGGCCTTGGCTATGCTAAATAGAGGAAAATAGGTCCTAATTCTAAGATTTCCTTTTGAAACATGTAAAGGTGAGAGAATTTTTGCATGGTTATGACTTTATGTAATAAAAACGCATGCTCATTATTAACTTGTGCATGTTAATAGCTTGTGCTCAATCATGTAAATTAAAAAAACTGACAAACTCACTAAATTGCACACACTTAGAAAATTCTCTCTCTCTCTCTCTCTCTCTATATATATATATATATTATAAAGAATTGTTTTTCTATTTTTTATTGATTTTATTTGTACATATATCAGAAGTCTAAATTAAACATGTATTTTATTTCTGGCACAAATTTTTATTGTCTCACCCATTTAGAAAACAAATCTTATGGTGCATAAGTATAGAGAGAGACCTACAACTAAAAAGCAATGATTGATTTTGTTAAAACCCTCA
>JZKD02S0662014.1:313089-372795 GCA_000966675.3 Picea glauca | reverse complement strand
GTCAAGTCCTCTTCGTCTAACCCTTGCCTGAAAGATCCACAACCTGGATAATAGCAGCTTCACTGATCACTGACTGTAAGTTTCCTCCAAGATCATAAGTTTCACATATTCAATTATTCCCCCCTTTCCACCATCATAGAGCCTGTTTATATAGGTTAGGAAGGGCCTAACCTCTTGAGTTATGTTTAGAACCAGTTAGGAACCTTCTCCATGGATCAGGGATCTGTTGATGAGAACAAGAATTCGAGCATAACAACCTCCTAATCTCGAATGTTCCATTCCTTATTCTTCTCAACGGGCTAACAACTGACTCAGAATAGGGAGCACTCCTCTAAAAGGGGTATCAAAGCGTTGTAGCGCTCTTGGTGTGCCTTGGGAAAGCGCCAGCGCTCTTAAGGTGAGAAGCTCTCCTCCAGAAGGGCCTAAGGGTGTGATAACACTCCTTGAATCATAGCAGAGGAGCGCCAACGCTTCTGCAGCTATAGTGGGGGAGCATTCCCCCTCCAAATTAGTGTTATAGGGCCTCTTTCAGGTGTCAAAGGTTACTTGATTTCAGTGGATCAGTTCTTGATCTTCAAATCAGTCACATGAGGTGTCATAAGTGCCTCCTTAGTGTTGCTATCATGGCATCATGTCTAAACATTTTTTACGACACTAATGATCAACTTGCGACACTTGCGAAAGTTGTAGGGAAGATGCGACACTTACAACGACTGATAGGGACAATGCGACACTTATCCATCTGAGCAATTTTGACGTGTAACAACAACAACCTATGATTTACCATGCATTAACATTACAACATTAGAATTCTCACATTAGCCTTTAAGCCCTTACAACATACCTCTTTATATGCTTTACAATAGGAAAAACACTAAATATTGGCGCCCCAAAAAATGATTACAAATCCATGCATATCATTGGCTACAAATCCCACAAGTCCTGGGATTTAGTTACAGTCGAACTCCATGTCGGGTTACAAGTTGGTCCTCCATTCAGTTTCTAGTCTGTCGTCTAACACCCACACTTCCACCTCTTTTCAGTTGACTTGTTCTCGATATCTTTGACTTCAACTTTACTTGGTCGACTTCCTCGACCTTAGACTTATTGTCGATCTACCTCGACTTCGACCTACTATCGATCCACTTCGACCTTCAACCATCAGTCGATTTACCTCGACTAGACTTTCACTGCAAATACTATAACAACCCAACATTCTCCCATTTGTTGTCTTATTTGCTGAAACAAGGGATTCATGTACTTTCGTTCACAGACCCAGGGAAAAAATTCCCATTTCCTCTCTACACCAAGAGAAATTCACAACACTCACAGACTTGGTCAATGAGTTTTCTATGTTTTCCAACGTGTCTACTTTCTCCAGTAGAACCTTTTTTATTTCCATGAGTGGCCGCCATGTATTCAAATTCTATTGTTGAAAAGGATACAACCACCTGTCACTTTCTCATATAGATTATTCCTCCACCAAATGTTTTGAATATATATCCGTTTTTCAACCTATGTTGATCCATATCTGCAGCCCATTCGACGTCGACAATTCCATGTACATATAATTTACCACTGTCACCTTCAGGTCTTCCTTGGCAGCATATAACATAGTCCTTCATGCCACACAAATACATGAATACTCTCTTGAAAATTGTCCAGTGCTCCTTTCCAAATTGTTGACATGTACTTGCTTAAAACTCCCCCTACATGAGAAATGTCTTGTCGAGTGTAGACCATCGCATACATTAGACTAAAAACAACACTTACATAGGGAACACATGCCATGTCCTCTATTTATTAATGTGTCATTGGACACTGTTCAGTAGTAATCCTTTCTCCCACTGGAATTGGAACCTTCACCAGTTTGCAATCCTACATGTTGAATCATTTTAGAGTTGTCTCAATATACTTCGTCTGATTCAACCAGAGATTTCTAGTGGCTCGACCTCTCTTAATCTCCATTCCCAGAATGAAGTTAGTTGCAATGATATCCTTCATGTCAAACTTGGAGGATAGTTGCTTCTTCACCTCCTTTATTGCATCCATGTTGTTTCTAATCAGAAACATGTCATCAACATACAAAGCTACATATATGAAACTCCCACCTTCTACTTTGGAATATATTTAGTGATCAACTTTGCTTCTCACAAATCCCAAACTAAGGATGTATGTGTCAAAATTCTGGTACCACATCCTTCGTGATTGCTTTAGACCATAAAGGGAGATTTTGAGTTTACACACCACCTCTTGCTTTATCTTTACTACAAATCCTTTAGGTTATTTCATGTATATTTCTTCTTCCAGTTCCCCATGTAGGAACATTATCTTCACATTCATCTGTTCTATCTCTAGATTGAATGCTGTAGCCATAGACATTAGTACTCTAATGGAATTTATTTTTGCAACAGAGGAAAAAATCTCACCGAAGTCGACTCCCTCGACTTGGGAATAACCTTTCTCTACTAGTCGAGCTTTGAAATTCTCAACTTGACCCGTGATATTAATCTTCTTCTTGAATACCCAATTTATACCAGTGATATTTCTTCCACTAGGTAACTTAAACAAATCCCATGTCTCATTCTTATACAAAGATTCCATCTCTTCAACCATGGCGTCCTTCCAGAGTTTACCCTCTGCTGAGTCGATTGCCTCACTGACCAACTTAGGCTCATCGTTGATGGAAGTTAGCACAAATGCAGAACAAAATTCGAGCGGACTATATCTCTCAACTAGTTTTTTTATTCTTTCTGACCTCCTTACCACCGGATTCAGTTGTTTCACCTCTTCCTTATATTCAATCGACTCATCTGACTCATCTTCTTCATCCCTTAGTTCAAACCACACCATATCAGGATTATTCTCGATATGAACAACTTCCTTAGGCTCATATTTACCTCCGACTTCTTTGAAGACCACATCTCAACTTATACTATTCTTCTTGATGTAGGATCCAAAATCTTATATCCTTTCGTTCCTTCCTTATATCCGATGAAAATACATTTGACTACCTTCTTGTCCAACTTGATCCTCTTTTCCTTGGGAACACACACAAATGCATCACAACCAAATACTTTGAGATGTTGCATCGAAGGATTCTTACCAGACCATACCTAATTTGGAGTTGTGTTGACTAGCACTAAAGAAGGAGACATATTTACCACATATATTGTAGTCTCGACTACCTCTGCCCAGAATTCTTGTGTAAGCCCAACAACACTAAGCATGCTCCTTTCCTTATCCATCAACGTTCTGTTCATTCTCTCGAAAAATCCATTTTTTTGTGGGGTATATGGTGTGTTATTTTGGTGTGCTATGCCACACTACTTACAGAACTGATCAAATTCCTTTCCACGAAATTCACCACCATTGTTAGTACTCAACACTTTAATCCTTTTCTCTATCTAATTTTCCACAAGAGATTTAAACTTCTTAAATCTCTCGAAAACATATGATTTATTCCTCGAGAAGTATATCCATGTCTTCCTGGAAAAATAATCTATGAAGAAGACATAATATAGGGATCCACTAAGTGAAGGCACTGTAACCGGGCCAAACACATCACTATGAACTAGTTCTAGAATCCCATTTCCCTTTTCACTCTAGATGAGAAGCTCACCCGAATTTGTTTTCCATATATGAAATGTTCACAAAATTCAACTTCTAAACCACATTCAGGAAAACCTTTGACCATATATTTTTTTTTCATAGCTTGAAGTCCTTTTTCTCCAATGTGTCCCATCCTCTTGTGCCATAACCTGGTCAATTCAATCTCATCATGTCTTGTCGAGTCAGTTTGAATCAACTTGGCTCAATTCAAGTCGATTTGTTTCGACATCGAGTCGAGTCGAGTAGAATTCGAGTCAATTTAAGGAGAAACAATGTTGTTGCATCTAGTCGAGTCGACATTCTCTAACATCTTGTACAGGGTACCAATCCGAACTCCTCTCATTAAAACCATTACACCTTTGACCATCTTGCATGAATCCTTATGAAACAGAGTATGCACACCTGCATCACTAATATTACTGAAAGATATCAAGTTTTTTTCCAAACCTGAAATGTGTAGCACACCTGGAACGGTTCTTTTCCTCCAATCGTGTAGTGTTAGTCAGACTCTTCCCCGTTTGACAATTTTGGTTGTTGAGTCATCCCCCATGAACACTATTGGAGATACTTCACACACACCTAGGATTTATTTTTCCTAAGGTTTTCCCTATGTTTATTAGTCATTATTCAGTCTCCTATAGTTTAGGGAGAATATTCATCTAGGAGAACATTCTCTTCAATTGACACTTGAGTGGACTCTAGATGCCACATTAGGATCATCACCATGCAACATTGGGATCATCACCAACTAATGTGCATTTTCCTTAGGATTATCACCAAACTAGTGCACTACTCATGATTCCCTAATCTTCTCCTCACTTCACTCTGTTTCAATTGGTTAACTAAAGACTGAGAGACTAGTTAACTCAGTCTAGGTGACAGGTCACTCCTTTAACTTTATGAGAGACTAGACTAGGTGGCAGTTTACTCCCATAATTGCTGGTGTGTGTCCATATCACTCTATACCACCACTATAGTGCATTGGATTCTCCTCTAGTGTGCATTAGTTTAGTTATACAAAGTATATCATGTGTAAATTATCATCATTCATTTGGTTAATGAGAATTCTTCCATTCTTTCTCTCCTGCTTCTCTTTTCTCATATTTTCTCTGCAAACTGTGTATGTCATTTGCTAGCTAGATATATTCTATGAATTTTCAACACATTTACATGGTATCAGAGTCGATGGATTGCTAAAAACAAATACACACCAGATTCTTTTTGTAGGTACCGAAGATTGAAGACAGTGGAAAAATGGAATTTCCAAAAGAATTCATTCTTACACCATACAATTTCTTTGCATGGAAAGAGAATATGATAGTGTATCTTCGAGGCAGAGGATTATACAGGTTGAACATGGACATAGAGACCGAATCCACATCACCCATAGAAAAATCCAAGTATCTGAATGGAATGTTTGGAACTATTTGTAGTCTCATTTCTCCTGAACTCCTCTTTCACATATCCTCCTGTAAAACCCCCAATGAAGCTTGGACCACCATGGAAGGGATTTTTGGAAAATAGGATGAGATGAGGGGACACATGCTTGAGGTGGAATTTGTCACATTGGATCCAAAAACCTTCGACAATATCCAATATTTCTTTACCAAATATAAGGATTTGTTGTCGTAACTCAAGGCTTGCGGGGTTGATAAATCTAAGGAAGAGAAAAAAATGGTTCTCACCATTCTATCCAAAATAGGTCCAGAATACTCAGTGTTTGTATCCACATTTCATTCAGTTAGTATCGCCTCTGGAGCCACCTGGAAGATTCCCTCTCTTGAGGTATTTATTGAATCTCCGAGACAAGAGAAAAACAAGTTTATCAACATGGGAAAAATCAAAGGCCCAAAGGCGCATGCACTTACTTTTCATGATGGTATAGGTCATCAAAATCATAAATATAAAGACAAAGAAAAAAGGAAATAAAATGTAAATCCAAAGAAGGAAGGGTACTCAAAACCCTTCAATGATGCCTCCAGATCCAAAGGTAGAAAGAGAAGAAAAGGGGATAAATTCACTTACTCCCATAAATTATTCCATCTAGAATCCATATGTATGCAGAAACATATAGATCAAATGGCCCAGATACTTCAAAAAAACCAACCTTGGAGATCGCATCCCCGAGGGTGCCAAGAAGAAGAGGTCAAAAGAACAGAATCCCAAGAAAGGAAATTCTATCCATGCTTTGATTTACGTCAATTCCTCTCTCGATGCTTGGATTGTAGATTCAGGTGCATCAAACCAAATGGAAGCCACAAAATAAGTCTATTCTTCATTGGATGCATGCAAAGGTCCTCCTATTCTCATGGGGGACAACTCTCCAGTCGAGTCACCAACAAAGGAATAATTGAACTCACAAATGGAAGCTTTGAGAATGTACTACATGTTCCCAAACTTTCCATCAATCTTCTCTCAGTGTATCAGATGACTAAATCCGGCACCAAAAAGAGATTCATATTCACACTTGATGCAATGGATATATATGACATTCAAACCAATTCCATGGTTTCTACCGGTGAGGTAAATCATCAATCTAGACTCTACACATTTTTTGAATTTATTGAACCATATTTTGCATTATTGCTTACCCATGTTGATGAAAGCAGTAGGATATGGAACGAAATGTTTGGGAATTTAAATTTCATATATATGAAACAAATTAGCAAGCAGAGAATGGTTGATGGTCTACCTAACATCCACTTATCCAAATGAACTTGTGAGGGATGTATTCTTGGAAAAAACCCTCAAGAGAAATTCGACAAAGGAAGGACTCAGAAGGCTTCCTCTCCCTTAGATATGATCCATAGTGACCTCATAGGCCCTTTTCCGAGTCCATCAATTAGTAAATCAAGGTACGTGCTCATTTGTGTTGATGATTTCTCATGCTTCACATGGATTTTCTTTCTCAGGAAAAAATCAGAGGTCTTTCAACACCTCAAAGATTTAAAAGCCCGTGTTGAAACACAGTCAAGAAAGAAGATAAAAGTCCCCCGAATAGATAATGGGGGAGATTATTTCAACCATGAGATACATAATCTTTGTCATGAGATTGAGATTCAGTTGTAGCACACGGTTCCCTATACTTTGTAGCAAAACGGAGTTGTTGAGCAGAAAAATAAATCTCTAAAAGAGATGGAATTTTGCATGCTACATGCAAAGTCACTTCCACATAGATTATGGGTTGAAACACTTAATTGTGCAACCTACATCTAAAATAGATGTCCCAATAGATATGTCAAGGAAAAGACCCCCCTACGAGGCTTGGAGTGGCCTCAAACTAGAAGTGACCCACTTTTGTATATTCAGTTCTCATACATGGGCCAAGATTCCCTCTGAGAAGAGGAAGGCACTTGATCCACAGAGCACATAGTGTATATTTTTTGGATACCCCGACGGTGTGAAGGGATACAGACTCATTGATATTTCCTCAAACCAACTCATCATTTAGCATATTTTCCAATTTGAGGAAAGTGTCTCACATGTACCTCAACAACTGCATGCAGAAACTTTTTTTCTTCCACCTGTCAAAGATGATGAGCATGCACATGATGAATCTTCTTCAGATGAGAGTTTTGATTCAGAGGGTGCAGATGATATAGATATAGATTAAGTACAGTCAGATGCAGAGTAAATGCATGCAGATGCATATGCAGATCCATAGCTGAGGCCCAAGTGGGCCAAGACTACTCTTTAGGATGCAGGAGATCTTGTTGAGGATCCAACTGATACTAGGAGGAATCGATTTTTTTTGGAGGAGCCTCCTCTGGCACTCACTTCCACTGATAGTGAGGCATATTTTCTTGGTTTAGTATTCAGATTCATAGTCCTATGGTGAGGCTTCTAGAAATCCCTTTTGGGAATCCACCATGCAGGAGGAGTACAACTCCCTCCTAAAGAACCAAAATTGGGATTTGGTTCCCCTTCTTGCGGGAAGGAAAATTTTCAGGTGCAGATGGGTCTACAAGACCAAGAGTGCAGTGGATGGACAGTTTAGTAGATACAAATCCAAGCTAGTTTCCAAAGGATTTCAATAGGTGAATGGTATTGAATATGATGAGACCTTCACTCTAGTAGCAAAGATGGATTCCATACGTTTGACACTTTCCATTACAGAAACCAAAGGATGGGAATTCCATCATATGGACATGAAGAATGCATTTCTTCATAAAGATCTCTCGAAGGAGATCTATATGGAGCAGACCCAAGGATTTATGCAGGATTAATCTTTGGTCTGTCAACTAACGAAGTCTCTTTATGGCCTCAAGCAGGCCCTGAGGGCATGGCATGCCAAGATGGACTCCTATTTGTTGTCATAGAACTTTGTACATTGTAAGTTAGACTTGAATGCTTACATGCTTAGGATTCTTGATTCACTTCTACTTCTAGTTTTGTATGTTGATTATTTTTTGATCACCAGTTGCTTGACTTCAGTGATTGTTGCAGTCAAGAGTATTATGCATGACAGGTTCTTGATGACAGACATGGGTCCGCTGCATTTCTTCCTTGGACTTGAGATCATTCAGGATGCACTAGGCATCGAATTTTCTCAGGCTAAGTATTCATGAGAACTCCTTGAGATATTTCACATGACATAATGCAAGTCTACCCCAACTCCTTTCCTATCAAGAGTCAGACTTGAGGATGGTAGGGACACTCCACTGGTTGAAAGAACACTGTATAGACAACGAGTGGGGATCTTGTTGTATCTCACACACTCCATAACAGACCTCTCCTATGTAGTTAGAGCAGTCTCCACATTCATGCAGGAACCACATGAGCTACATTGGAAGGTTGCAAAGTGTATCCTTCAATATGTAGAGGAAACCATCACCTTTGGATTCACTATGCAGCAGAATCTACATGGACCTTGTCGGGTTCACTGATTCTGTTTGGACTGGAGATAGCATTGATCACAAGTCCACATATGGTTACTCACTCAACATTCGTTCTGGGCCTATCTATTGGTCGAGCAAGAAGCAGGTTGTTATTTCTCTATCTTCAGCTGAGGGAGAGTACAAAGGGGTAGTTAACATAACCATTCAGGATATGTGGCTACAACATTTTCTCACTGAATTGGACATTCTATTTCATCGATCGATCGTCATCTGGTGTGACAACCAGAGCTCTCTGAAGTTTTGCAAAGATCCAGTTTAGAGGCAGCAGATGAATCACATTGAGATCCACTTGCACTACATCCGAGACTTAGTACACAAAGGGATCATCGACCTGTAGTTATGTCCTTTAGCAGAACAAACTACATACATCTTCACCAAGACCTTCACTGAGAAGAAGTTCCATTCTCTATGCACTCGTCTTGGAGTGAAGGAAACAATTGCATAACAACTGTCAGTTCTTCTTTTTACATACATTGTACTTTGAGTGGGGGGTTTTCCCATGATTTTTTCCCTCTTTCATCATTTATTTCATTTTATTTTTTGTATTTGGATACCTAACATGGCCTCGTTGTTGGGACCCATTCTTTATTTTCACCATAGTGATATTCATGGGGGATGTTGGAGATATTTCACACACACCTAGGATTTATTTTTCCTAAGGTTTTCCCTATGTTTATTAGTCATTATTAAGTCTCCTATAGTTTAGGGAGAATATTCCTCTAGAATAATATTCTCTTCAGTTCACACTTCAGTTTGAACAGTTGAGTGGAGTCTAGATGCCACATTGGGATCATCATCATGCAACATTGGGATCATCACCAGATAATGTGCATTGTCCTTGGAATTATCACCAGAATAGTGCATTACTCATGATTCCCTGATCTCCTCCTCACTTCACTCTGTTTCAGTTAGTTAACTAAATAATGAGAGACTAGTTAAATTAGACTAGGTGGCAGTTCACTCCTGTAACTTCTTGAGAGACTAGACTAGATGGCAGTTTACTACCGTAACTATTGGTGTGTGACCAGATCACTCTAGACCACCACTATGGCACATTGTCTTCTCCTTCAGTGCGCATTAGTTGAGTTATACAGATTATATCATGTCTAAATTATCATTCATTCATTTGGTTAATGAGAATTATTCCATTCTTTCTCTCCTTCTTCTCTTTTCTCATATTTTCTCTACAAACTATGTATGTCATTTTCTATCTAGATCTATTATGTGCAGGTTCAACACATTTACAAACACATCACCCCCATCATATTGTTCATATTCAAAGAACCATTCTTTATGTAATGTCATATGATATGATTCTCCTGAGTTGATCAACCAAACATGTTGATCTGACTGTGTACTTGTCGACACCAGTTACACATCACCTCTTTTTTTCGAGGTCGTATTTCTCTCAGTTGATTACTTCTTGTCGGATCCAACACTAAATTTTGTTTCCTTCAAATTACAGTCCTTTTTATAATTCCCAGATTTACCACATTTCCATCATCTTCGCACTGACTAAACCGGGGATTTATATCTACCCTTCGACTTGAACTTTCTACTGGAGATTCATCCTTTATCTCTGTCTATCAATCGACCTCTAACTACCAGAGCATATTTGTTCGATCCCTCCGTGTTCTTTCTTCTCATTTCTTCTGACAATAGATAAGAAACCACATCCTCTAGCACTAATGTGGTTGTATTATTCCCAATAGCCACAACTAAGCTATCCCAGTTGTATGGAAAGGAACATAATAGGATCATACACTTCTCCTCATCAGTGATCTTAATATCCATAGACGATAACTGGATTAACACAGTATTAAACACATTTAAATGCTCAGTCACCGAACTTCTTGTTGAAATATTATAACTTCGAAGAATATTCTAATTATATTTAAGTTATTATCTTATAGATCAAATCCCATTTTGTGGATTGATCATGTCGGCTCTTGTATAAGATGAAATCCCCTTTTGTGGATTGGTCAAACCATATTTATATGGTGGTATTTGTAAATTCGACCCCTAGTGTTTATAAAGTGGTTTTAATCACTCCGAGAAGAAGTCATCCCTACTAAGTGAAGAGACATAACCCTAGCACCTCTTCAACTAGTATTTATATGTGAGGATGATGCCTCACTCTTACACACTCACACTCACTCATCTAGTGTGCATATCTTGAAGGTAGTTTCCATTGCAGGAGGAAGGAGAAGAGAGGCGAATGCTCAGTCTTGGTTTATCTTTGGTGCTTTGGTCTTAGTCTTGGAATTGAATTGACAATCTATTATTGAGGAAGTTTTTGTTGGGTTTTTTCCCCCATGAGGGTTTCCCAGGATAAAATTTTGCATACCTTGTGATTGTGTATCTTTAGTGATCCTCTTTATGCTGTTGTTTTGGAAATGCATTGAATGCTCATGTAATTTGGAAATAACCTAATAAAAAGAGTAAAAACTTAACATGGTATTAGAGCTTGACTGAATAGATCATCTTTCACTAGGTATCTAGACGTCATTGTTTTCATACAAGAAAATTAGGTATTTTCACTGAAGAATAATTTTTTACCAAAAACTATCTTGGGAAGTGCACCCTGCCCTAACACATCTTTTGGCAGCTTGAGAAAACTTTTTCATTGGCTAGATTCTCTGGAAAGTCAAACCCTAGTTTTAACTAGTACTAGAAAACCAGAACCAGTACTAGAAGTACCAGCCCAGAATTGCGCAGGTCAAGTTTCAAGGGGTAAAACTTGGAATTTTATAGAACATTCAAGTCTAGAAAACTTGCCTCAGCCCAACGCATCTCCTGGTAAGCTCAGTTTCAATTTTTGAGCATTTTCATTTTCTGGTCATTTTCTTAGCTCCAGGTCAAGATGTCTACAAGCACCAAGCTTGTTGACAATTTAGAAGGTGTGGAAAAATTCCATGTCTGGAAGTACAAAATTGGACTCATTATTGAGAAGAATGACCTTACAAAATTCATAAAAGAAAATGTATTGGAACCCGAAGAAGAAGCAACCAAAGATAAGTACAAGAAGGATATTTTTAAGGATAAAAGAATAATTGCAGATTCCATTAAATACCACTTGATCCCTCAAGTATATTCTAATAATAATCCAATATATATTCTTGATTTCCTAACCAGCATGTATGAAGGAAAGAAGATCAACCAAAAGATGAATTTGAGAATACAACTCAAGAATACAAAGATGCAGAAAGGAGAAATAGTTCAAGACTATTTCTCTAGGGTTTCTCAATTCAAGGAATAGTTAGAGGAAATTGGAGACAACTTAGATGACTATGAACTCATAATGAAAACTCTTAATGATCTCATAAGACCTTGGTATTCCTTCATCTAAACTATTTGTGCAAGAAAATAGAAACTCCAATTTGACAGTTTATGGGAATAATGTGTTCAAGAAGAAGCAAGAGTGGCCAACCGAGAAGTCATCCTATTAAGAGAATAAGATCAAGCCCTAGTTTCTCATGCTAAGTGTGGGAAGAAAAAGTTTCATTTTCAAAAGGAGACCCAATTTCATAAAGAATATCACTCTCCAAAGAGATTCCACAAATATCATAAGGGTCAAAGAAAGGGAAAATATTTCTCCTCCTATCAATGTTATCATTGTGATAAGATGGGACACATTGATAAGAACTGTCCTACCAAAAGGGAAGAATACAAGAGGAGAAATAACAAAAGACATCATTCCCATGCAGTTGAATATGATGAGCCACCCAAGAATTTAACTAAAGAAGAGATTGAAGATTATGTTTTGTTTTCATCCCTCTCAGGATCTGTGACACCTAGAGAGAATACTTGGATCATAGATAGCGGTGCCTCTAAGAACATGATAGGTTAGAAAGAGATTATCTCTATCCTTACCATATGTAAGAAAGGTAGTTACAGGTTTACCAAAATTAAAGGTTGATCATGGAGGTGTGTGCAAGGGATTTGCACTAGGAAAGAACATAAAGAATCCTTTTCGAAAGAGTGAAAATAAAGCACAAGAACTATTAGAGATTTTCCACTCAGATGTATGTAGTCCAATGCCATCAACCTCTATAAGTGGGTATGTATACTATGTATACTTTATTGATGATTACTCCTATAAAACTTGGGTTTATTTCTTGAATTCAAAAGATGAAGTACTCGGAAAGTTCAAGGAATTCAAAGCCTTGGTAGAAAACCTTTTCAAAAGGAAAATAAAGATACTCAGGTCAGACAATGGAGGAGATTAAACTTCAAATGAATTTGGAATCTTTTGCAAAGATGTCAGGATTAAGAGGGAGCTCACCAATCCCTATAATCCTCAACAAAACGATATAGTATAAAGAAATAATAGAACGATTATGGAAGCAGTAAAGATTATGATTCACGATCAAGATATTCCAATGTAGTTATGGGTTGAAGCAACAAGAACAACAATATATGTCCAAAATAGATTATCCCATAGTGCACTTGGATTCAAAAATCTCGAATAAATTTTCACCAGAAAGAAGCCAGAAGTAATCCATCTCAAAATATTTGGTTGTCTAGTATTTGTACACATTCCAAAAGAAAAGAGAACTAAGTTCGATCCTTCATGAAAGAAGGGAATATTTGTTGGATATTGTGAGGTCTCTAAGGTGTTTAGAATTTACATACCAGGTTACCATTATATTGAGATCAGAATATAAGTAACCTTTGATGAAGATGTAGGACTCAAAATATCATGGAAATTTCATCTTGAAGAAGTATATGAAGAAGAACCCATAGCTCCCAGAGTTGCAGAACTCGTGAAGGAAGTTATAGTTACCCCTGATGATGATATTCCAGAAGATCATGATATAATATAATCTCAAGAACTTCCCTATATAAATATCCCTCACAAGATAAAGCCATCTTGGGCAAGGGAACTTATTCAAGATGCAGAGAAGTATGGTGCTCTAGAAGGAACCATGAGACAAAGAAAGAAACCTAAGCCATTCTCCAACTATATGGCCTTGATGTGTGATCTCATACAAAAGGAACCTACTTTCTTTGAGGAATTCGTTTATAAGAAACACTGTATGGATGCCATGACAGAAGAATACCAGTCCATTATAAATAATGATGTATGGGAAGTAGTTCCCAGATGAAATAACAAAGATGTGGTATATTCTAAGTGGATATACAAGATAAAACATGCAGCAGACGAAAGTATTGAAAAAAATAAGGCAAGATTTGTGGCCCGTGGTTTTTCTCAAAAGGAAGGTATTGAATATGAAAAAACATTTTCTCTTGTAGCCAGATACACTTCTATCAGAACCATCATATCTCTTGCAGCCAAAATGAAGTGGAAGTTGCACTAGATGGATGTGAAAACAACTTTCTTAAATGGTGTTATTGAAGAGGAGGTGTATATAGAACAACCAAAAGGGTTTGAAGTTGAAGATATAAATACTCATGTCTGCAAGTTGAAGAAAGCTCTATACGAGTTGAAGCAAGCTCCTACAACTTAGTATGGTAGAATTGATAGTTTCCTGACAAGATTGGGCTTTACCAAGAGTAAAGCTAACTCTAACATTTACTTAAAGGCTATGAATGATGATCCAATTATATTTCTAATATATGTGGACAATTTATTCCTAACCGGAGAATAAAATCTTATCACATATTGTAAGAAGAAGCTCACCAAATATTTTGAGATGAAATACCTAGGCCTGATGCATTATTTCTTAGGTCTTGAAGTTTGGCAGAGCCCAGAGAGAATCTTCCTTAACCAGGGGAAGTATGTTGTTGAAATATTGAAGAGATTTGACATGTTGGAATGTAAATCCATGAACAAACCCATGGAAATGAATTTGAATCTCTTGGTTGATACTTTGTTAGAGTTGGTTGATACTACTCTATACAGACGGATTATTGGATCATTGATGTATCTGAAGAATACTAGGCTAGATATATTCTTTGTTGTGAACAGCTTGAGTCAGTACCTGGTAGAGCCCATACGTGTTCACATTGTAGCTGAAAATCATGTGATGAGATACCTTAAGGGTATGTTGGATTATGGTCTCTGTTATACTAGAGATCATGACTTCAGACTGTATGGTTATACTGATTTAGATTGGGGTGGAAGTGATTCAGACAGGGAGAACACTTCAGGTTGTTGTTTCAGTTTTGGGTCAGCCATGAATTCATGGCAAAGCAGGAAGAAATCTAGTATTGCTCTCAGCACGACAAAAGTAGAGTACAATGAATCATGTTTCGCCAGTGGTGAATCCATATGGGTTCATAAGTTTTTGACAGGTCTGTTCGATCTGGAGATGGAAGCCACCGTGATTATATGTGATAACCAGAGTTGTATAAATATGACAGAGAACCCAGTGTTCCATGATAATTTGAAAAACATAGAGATCTGATATCACTTCATTTGTGATATGGTGTAGAGGGGATAAATAAAGATACAATATGTTAGCACAATTGAGCAGGTTGCAGATGTGTTGACCAAGCCTCTGTCTCATGTGAAGTTTGAGTATCCTAAAGGACCTCCCTCAAAAGGGGGAGTGATGCTAATAATACTATGGTATCCTAACCAACATCGGGTAGTTCCATTAGTATTTCATATCCTAGGGGATTGATCATCCTTGGGTAGATCCAGAAGGCCTGATAAGGACAGTTTGTCAGAGTACTTGTGCATGTATATGCTAGCTGTGGTCAATAGTGGTAGCTTCGTTAGGATTTTATATCCTAGGGAATATTATGATTCGTGGGAAGATCCCGAAGGTCTGGTAAGGACAGTCTTTTAGAGTACCACGTGGTATCTTGTTAGGATTTTATATCCTAGGGATTATTAAGATTTCTAGGAAAATCCCGAAGGTCCGGTAAGGACGTTCTATCAGAGTACCACAAAATGTTGTTGTTGCACCTTCCTCATTATGTTTCCATATGTTGATGACATTATTTCATCCTTGTGCTATTGATGATGTTGCACCAACCTCGTGTTGTTGATGATGATGTACTAGCCTCATGTTGGTGATATTTTTGTTCTAGCTTCATGATATTGATGTTGATGTTTCAGCTTCATGTTGATGCCGATGATGATGATGTTACTCCAACTCCATGTTGCGAACAATGATGATATCGATGGTGAGAAAAACTTTCGATGACTTATAGATGTGCCAGTCGGTGTTCCAGATGTTGATGATGATGCTACCCTCTCTTTCTCTTGATGATGTTATATTGGGTCATGTCAGTACAATACCCTTCTTGTTAAGGGGGAGTGTTGAAATATTGTAACTTCGAAGAATATTCTAATTATATTTAAGCTATTATCTTATATATCAAAACCCATTTTGTGGAGTGATCATGTTGGGTCTTGTATAAGACCAAATCCCCTTTTTTGGATTGGTCAAACCATATTTATATGGTGGTATTTGTAAAGTCATCCCCTAGTGTTTATAAAGTGGTTTTAACCACTCCTAGAAGAAGTCGACCCTACTAAGTGAAGAGACATAACCATAGCACCTCCTCAACTAATATTTATATGTGAGGATGATGCCTCACTCTTACACACTCACACTCACACTCACTCATCTAGTTCACATATCTTGAAGGTAGTTGCAGTTGCAGGAGGAAGGAGAAGAGAGGCACATGCTCAGTCTTGATTTATCATTGGTGTTTTGGTCTTAGTCTTGGCATTGTATTGGAAATCTATTATTGAGGAAGTTTTTGTTGGGTTTTCTCCCCCATGAGGGTTTCCAAGGATAAGATGTTGCGTACCTTGTGATTGTGTTTCTTTTAGTGATCCTCTTTATGTTTTTTTTTTGGAAATGCATTGAATGCTCATGTAATTTGGAAATAATCTAATAACAACAATAAAAATTTAACACTTCCATCACTCATCCTCAGAATATACGGTTTATTTCTGAGAAAAAACTTATTTACCAAAGATTTTGATTGGTATAAGATTCACAACTTGTCCCACAGTTTATTGGTTGAATCTTCACTCGAGACATTCAACAACATCGAATCTGCAAGACAAATCCAAATCGTACTTCTTGCTCTTCTTTCGATTTTCTCCCTTTCTTCGTCGACATTCTTGTCAGATGGGTACCTGGATAGACCATTGTCCATTGTTCTCAATCCACAAGAAGATATTCCATTTTAAGCTTCCAAAGCTCAAATTTTTGGCCATTGAACTTTTCTATCTCTATTCTAGAATTGATCGCCATTATTTACCACGATATTTAACAAAAATTATGACTTATGGCTCTTATTGTACCTAGGGTTTAGTTTTCAGATTCAAGATTTGCAAATCAAGATCTGATATACTCGCCAAAGAATAGCACCGCTCTGATAACTCACTTATCAGGAAAAACTTAATATCTGATACCACATGTCAGGAAATGTAGGGAACTTTCACACTAATCTGATCATAAGAGAATAATAATTTAATCTAGAATGTAAATGAAACAATCAATCACACAGTACACCGAGAGTTTACCCTGGAACCCTTAGCCAGGATAAACCAACATTCCTTTAAGTGTTCTACTCTCTTGTTGTCTTATTCAATCAGAATAAAGGGTTACATTTCTAACCTTGGTACACACCTAAGACACAATCGACATCATACCCTCTTGCACAGGAAATAACAACCCTCTAGCCAATTAGGCTTACATATACATAACCAAAATCCTACGATTTACCATGCATTAGCATTACAACATTAACATTCTCTCATTAGCCTTTACGGCCTTACAATGCACCTCTTTATAGGATTTTTAACAAGGAAAATCCTAAATATTGGTGCGATAAAAAATGGTTACATATCCATGCATATCATTGGCTACAAATCCCGCAAATCCTAGGATTATGTTACAGTCGACTTCCAAGTCGGTTCTTCATTTGGTCTCTAGTCGGTCGTCTCACACCCACACTTTGACCTCTTGTTAGATGACTTTCCATAGATATTTTCGACTTCGACTTTACTCGGTCGACTTCCTCGACCTTTTACATGTTGTATATCTACCCCGACTTCGACCTATTGTCAATTCACTTCAAACTTCAATCGTCAGTCAATTTACCTCGACTAGACTTTCACTGTAAAGAATATAACAACCAAACAAGCATGTGTGATATCTTGAAGGAACAATGTGGCAAGGGACCTTGAAGAATTCCAACTGAAAGTTAGAAATAAGAGGATAAGTTGAGTTTTCTCAATAGAAGAAGTGGAAACTGCACAATCCAATAGGAACAAGGAGTGTTCAGAGGAGTTCTAAGAGAGAGATAACCACAGGAGAATACCAAAGGACTATGCTAAGGAGAATCTTAGTAAGGTATTGGGTAGAAGGCTATGGAGAGAGATTTTACAAAGGCTTGAGTGCAGTCCACATGTGAAAAAAGTTAAGTTCACAAGAGAAAAATAATGGATACAATGACTATTGATGGTCATTGCATAGGTTCATAGGAAAGCCACAACAAAAGAAGAAAGGATGCCGAGGAAAATGGCATGAAGAATATGAATCAGGAGGAATATGACAAATAGATGAGTGAGTTGAGGGAGAGGCTCAAAGTCATACAAATTTTGCTATAGAAGAAGATTAGAGAGAACCAGAGACAAGGATGGAAAGTGAAGAAGGTCAAGTGGTGAGTAGTGCAACTACTTGAGAAGAAACTGAGGGAAATATTGGGGAAAGTGAGGCCATTCACTGAAGGAAAAGTTCACTATTTTGAACAAGAGAAGGGAGACATCCTTGGAGAGGATGATGTTGATATGAGACATGTTGAGAGTCTCACAGATTTCTTAGAGAGTGAGAGACTTGCAGGAAGTATCATGACCTCTTTGGAGAGTTTGTATCATAATGTGGATGTGATGACAGAGGAAGCAAAGAAGGCTAGTAAGAATTATTTTTTTGTAACTGAAAATTTGTGTGTGATTGGACGATTAGCAGGTGATGAGTCATCTGAAGCTCTCATGAAGAAGGAAGAAAAATAAATGTATAAAAAGATTTCAAGAAGACAGGATCAAATTTTTGTTCTGATAGAGGATGAAGCCATAATGTCTCATAAGGACAAACTAGAAGAATCCCATACACATTTTTTCAAAGAAATTGTTGATAGACAGATTGAAGAAATTGTGGTTGCAAGAAGTGAGGGAGAATTGGATCATGGAGATAGCTAAGAGAAAGATGAAGAGAAGCATTCAAATGCAATGCTTACAAATTAGAATGAATAAATTAAGATGAAGAGAAGCATTCAAATGAAATGCTTACAAATTGGAATGAATAAATTAAGTTGTTGGAAATATTGTTGATGGAAAATGAGTCAGGAAGAAGAGAAAGTTTAGCTATGAAGCAAGTATGTTCACAAGTGCTTAGTAGTGAAGAGGAATTGATTTTAGAAACTGAGGAGGAAGAAGTAAATTTTCAATTTAAATTTAAGGATGCAGGCATGGTAGAGAATGATGAACATGAAAAGGTTATTAGTTAAATATATTCCGAGATATTTATTAAATATGAATAGAGGCCACAAATTCAACATCTTGAGTTAATGAATTTTGAGGATGAATTGAAATTTTTGGAGGTGTGGCTGACTAAAGATGCAAATGATGAATACTGCGGAGAAAGGACAGAATCATATCAAATTGATTTTGAGGAGAAAATGAAATTTGCAATAAGAAAGTATATGGATTAAGATAAGATTAAGAATCCTGAAGATATGAAAGAAATGGAGATGTAACAACCAATGGATAGAAACAACAAAAACAAGTTTCAACAACAAGTTTATAGCAAGGAGATGTACCATGCATAGGATAGACTAGACATAGAGATTGAATAACTAAGGATGATGATGGTGAAGATGTATCTAAGAATACATGAAAGGAAAAATGATATCTACATCAACAGATAAATTCAACAGTTGTAGGCAACAACCCTACAACAGGACAGTAAAGAAAAAAAGAAACAATATAAAGTTTGGGATCCAGGGGAAATTCAACAATAGGGACTCATGATCAGGAGATCATGAACATTTTGTTTCTTGGGAGTCTAATGTAAAAGCATCTTGCCTCCAAATTCAATTTCATTCGATGAATACCTAGGGGGAATTTCATTTACTGGGGATTAGGTTCCCTAAGGATTGATTTATTGTATTTTCCTATGTTTTATGATTTTTAGAAGAGACACATAGGATAGGGGTTTGATAATGAAAGTGAGGATTTGATTGCAAATGTTCTCAAATTCATGAGAACATGAGAGGGATTGGAAAATGAGAGAGATCTAGGGTCAATTAGATCTCATAGGGATTTTTGAATCCTAAAGATAGGAGTTGAGTGAGATGTTTGTGGATCTGAGAGGATCCTTAGGGATTGATTGTTGAAAGTATTGTGGATCTGAACAAGAACTAGTTTTAGAATCCTTGTGTATAATATTGTAAGCCTATAAGGCATAGAGGGGGCCAAACGAATGTAGATTAGGCCAAATAGAAGGTGGCCAATGGAATGGAAATTAGGCCAGGAAGAGAGTGTGGCTAAAAAAATGTGAATTAGCTTAGAGAAATAGAAGAGAGACCTATTGATTGTGATCTAGGTCAAAGAAGTCATTGAAGAGCATTACATAAACCCTATGCATAGTGTATGTATGACTTGTTAAATGAATAATCTATTTGTATTATGATTGAGGAAGTTGTTTTTCATTATGTGTGTAGAGAATCTCTATCATATTGAATATTCTATCTCTATGGAAATAGGTATTGAAAACCCCTGTAGATTAGTGTAAAGGTTGAATTGTAGACCTTAGAGTTATGTTGGAGGTTTCGGGGAAGAGGAGTCTCAGGGGGAAAAAAGCTTCGAAGGATATCATCGATCAATGCAAAGGATCTATGAACCTATTTTAATGGTAGGTACGTAGCTAAATATCGAGATTGTGGAAGAGGTTACAATCATCGTTGATCTCTTGCTATCAATTATGGACTATGTTGGATGAAAGAGAGAGTCCATGAGTTATTGGATCATGGGAGAACAAGTTCAGAGAAACAGGAACTATCATATCCCTATCAAGATTCATCGTAACCATTGGATCATACGATTAGTGTAGAAAAGGAATCAGGTCCTTTGAAAAATTCTAGAGAAGGTTGGACCATTAGATCAGAGGTCAAGTGAACCAGAGTTGCTCGATGTAGTTGAAAAGACACGGAGTAATCTCAACCGTTCATCAAAACCTTGATTAAGTCCCAACCATAGGTTTAGGTTGGATGGGATTTGCATGGAAAGGATATTTGATCATCAATTAAAAGGTTGGATCAATGGTCGACATTGAAAGTGCAAATTGGAATTGCATACGAGCATTAATTTTATGGAGGTGTCGTGCTATTAATCTAGACCATCCATTGATTTGATGAAGTGTCACTTCCAGATTAACGCGCTTAATAGAAATTTATTAACATGCCACCATGTTGGAGGAGCACTAGCCATTCATCTCACCAGATGGTTATGGTTCTATCCATCGTTGAAGATAAATAAGGTAAGCACATGAGGGCATAACCTATTATATGATTTTATACATATTCTTAGACAACCCAATGTGGGTTTAATGAGAAACAATCCAATTTAAGTTGCTATGTTGTGGGAAGACCTGGTAGGTCACTATCAAGTGGTATTAGAGCGAATTAAATTGCTCATTTGAATGGTTACAAGTAAGTGGTGCAGAATTGGAGAAAATATATCAACATAATGTCTGGACATTTAGGAGGTATGAGGTAACAAATTTATTTTTCTAATAATAAATTGAAGTCTATGTTGACAGGTACAAGCAATCAATTATGAAGTAAATATAGAGGCATGTACAAAGAAGCACATAATAACAACATAGAGCTGGTATGCTTTGAAGGAGAGACAAAGAAAGTGTACTTTTGAGTACAATTGATGCAGAGATATTGTACAGAGGAGTTCATATTTGGTGAAATATGACATGACAGATAAGATGAATTGATTCAGAGGAATGAACCAAAAGGATTCAATATCATGAACATATATTGAATGTGTTGATTTGATGTGTTTGAATTAACTATGGTTTAAAGGTTGTGTTTGGAGGTTAGAGAAAACGAGGAAAGGATTTGATAGAAACTATGATAGCCAAGAGATTTGTGATAGAAGAACCAGTTGTGTTCTTGAATGCAAGAGGAAGATCATGTGTGAGCTCTTGAAGGAACAATGTGGCAAGGAAACTTGAAGAATTCCAGCTGAAAGTTGGAAATAGGAGGACAAGTTGAGTGTTCTCAAGAGAAGAAGCGGAAACTGCAAGAGCCAAGAGGAGAAAGGAGTGTTCAAAGGAGGTTCTAAGAGAGAGAGAAACATAGGATAATACCAGAGGAATAGGCTAAGGAGAAGGTTAGTAAGGTATTGGGTAGCAGGATATGGAGAGAGATTTTTACAAAGGCTTGAGTGCAGTCCACAATGTTAGAAAAATAGGATCGAGGAGCAATAAAATAAAAACAAATGTGGAAATAAAACACAAAAGATACACAATACAATAGAGACATAGATATACATGGTTCACCCAGTGTGGGCTACGTCCACCAGAGAATTTTCTAGTTCGTTCCTTTTTATTATCCAACAAATGAAGGGATACAACCTACAACCCACCCGCTGTAACTTCCTCTTCTTTATCTCATAGTCTCCTCTCTCATAATACAATATTCACAATTATGCATAGCCACAATACATTTCCCTCATAAAAGAGGGTTGCCTTCTAGGGGAAAAAACCCTAACATAACTTTTACTATCAGATCTGCGACCTTATAATGAATGGTGGAGATTTACTATGAAATTACAATATACATTTACAAGGATATTTTTCCTTCGGGGGATTCACCCCCGAACCCCTGCCGGGGGTCCGCTTTCACCTGGACCGCATAGGGGGGGGAAGCCCCCCCTGCAAACCCCTCGCATGGAGGGGTGTATAGTATTCTGGGGCATACAGTCTCCATGGGGTATAAAAATGGTTGAAATAAAATACCTATGAAACATGAAGATAATAAGGCTCCACAACCAACAATCTCCCACTTGAGACCGATCACAACAAATCCATTGTCGTTGTACGTGCTGGACTATAATCCACCTTAGACTTAGAAAATTTCTCATCTTTACCTTCATGCTTGAAGACCAACTGAAACTAAACGGGAACTCAGTTTCTCCCTGGCTACTCCCTTTGTTAACATGTTTGCAAGATTCTGGCTAATGTGTATCTTTTCCAACTTCAAATGTCCATCTTCCAAGACAGATCGAATGGAATGGTACCTGAATTTTATATGATTAGTATTTTAATTGAAGGATAATTTATTTTCAAGATGAATGGCACTCTTACTGTCACATTACAACATGCTATTCTCTTGCTTCTTTCCCAATTCCTCCATAAACCTCTGTAACCAAATCATCTCTTTACTATCCTCTGTAGAAGCAGCATACTCTGCCTCTGTTGTTGAAAGTGAAACAACCTTTTTCAGTTTCGAAATCCAACTTATTTTTGTTCCACCTATAGTAAAACTATACCCTGTGGTGCTCCTCCTGCTATCTTTATCACATGCCATATCTGAATCAACATATCCCTGTAGAACAATGTCTGAACCTCCAAAAAATAATGCATGAGTAGTAGTACCTTTCAAGTACCTGAGAATCCACTTTACTGCCTCCCAATGTTATTTACCTAGATTGTAATTATACCTACTCACAACTCCCACCGCATGTGCAATATCTGGTCTTGTGAAAACCATCGCATACAACGAGCTGTCAACTGTTGATGAATAAGGGACCCTGGATATGTATTGTATCTCCTCCTGTGTCTTGGGACACATTTCATTAGTTAAGTTGAACCGATTGGCCAAAGGTGTACTAACTAGTTTTTCATTCTGCATTCTAAACTTGTCCAACACCTTCTCTATGTACTCACCTTGAGATAATGTCAATTTGTGATTTTTCTTGTCTCTTACATTATTCTCATACCAAGGATTTTCTTTGCAGAACCCAAATACTTCATCGCAAATGAATTAGCTAATTTCTTCTTGAGAACATTTTTATCCTGCATATTAGACTCCAACAAGCATGCCATCTACATACAATAGCAAGATAATATAGCTTCCATTTTCTAGCCTTTTAAAATAAACACAGTAATCAGAGTGACATCTACTATAACCTTGTGATCCAAATGGATATTGATGGCCACCCACCTTTTCCAACTGGCTCAAAACAATTTTCTGGCAATTTTGGCAATTTACTATTTTTAGCAAGTTTTAACTCTAGGGCCATTTTGAGGCCCTAAATGAAGGTTTTTCGGGATCGAGATTCTCAATGATAGCCTATGGCATGATTGAGGCCCCAAAATGAATATCCTCAATGATATCTTTCCAATGGGCTATCATGTGCCTAAAACAAAGATCATATCCAAAACTTACGACCCCGAGAAGTTGATGCACTAACTTACCCAAACGGGGCCCACATGAATTTTGACGCTTCATATCCTAGGGTTAGGTTTTTAGATGTCTAGGACTTTTGGCATTCCTGTTTATTGTAAAAACGCCTTCAGAGCCTCATTGTAACCATCTTCTTGCGAATGCGAGTAGCCGTCACATCTCTTCTTAGAGATAAGCTGCCACCATTCTAGCGAGTCTTCCACTCTATATTTTTACAGTCTCTGTACATTTATTTTATTAATAGAAATCATGTATTACTATATATCTATGTTTATGGTTGCATATATGATAGATTTCTGTCATATTATCGAATATCTGCGATATCTCTGTGCATTTATTTATTATATCTCTTCTCTCATTTCGTGCCGAAAATAATCGGGATCAGTGATATCAGAGCAGGTTGCTCTTGATCATTTTTCAGTGCATGTCCCCGATGAGGTCCGAGTATAGCAAGTTGGGTCTTGAGCTTGTCTCTTTTAAAGACAATCACTCTCGCACACCCAAGAAACCCTCAATGGCGGAAGAAAAGAAAAAGGAGGAAGCAGACGATCCTATCAGTCTGTTGCTTGAGCAAGCTCTCACGTGACAGAGGGATGAAATGATGGAGAATTTTTCTCACATCCTTCAATGCCTACCGATAGCAATGGGTGCATCTTCATCAAGCGGCCACTTTGGAGGCACCTTGCCTTTTAAGGTTAAATCTGCTAGATGGTTATTTCTTTGTTCATAATTTTTCCGACAAAGAAAAGATCACCTTCTCACTCCTTAAAGCTCTCCCCCATGTGAAACATTGGTGGGAAAATTATTGGGAGCAGAGTTCCACAGAGGAGTCTAAAATATATGGGACCGATCCCACTTGGGATTTTTTTTTGTATGCGGTAAAGGAACAATATTACCCTATCGACAACTATGAGGACTAGTACAAGAGATGGACCACATTGCGACAAGAGAGGGGCCAAGCAGTTCTAGAGTTCACCAATACCTTCCATACCTTGCACACCAAGCTAGGCATCAAAGACTTCGAACGACATTTGGTTATGAAATACCATGGGGATCTACACATTTACATCCAAACTGAAATGGATTTTCTAGACATCTCATCACTCGGTGCTGCCTATCAATATGCTGTTAAAATCGAGAAGAAATTTAAGCACCATAAAAAATGGGAGTTCAGGTCTGCAAATCCACAAAAACCAAAGGATGACAAAGACAGCCCTAACGAATAGTCTCCCGAAAACCAGTCCAAGACATAGGAAAAGAAGGGTCATGAGAAGACAAAGAACGACACTGGAAAATGGTGCGATTTACACAAAATCCCCTGGCACAACATCGATGAATGTCGCTCAAAACAGTCATTGGTGGGTGAGATCAAAGACAAGGAGTCGAACCTTGATTTAGAATCTGATTTTGAAAATGTTGGTAAAGGATAGATCATTGACACAGACCCCACTTTTATTGGCACGACCACAACAATTCAACCAGAAGAACCAACAGATCTTGAAGAGGGGGAGCACATGTTTCATTCACAGATGTGGGTGAAGGGGACCCTGCTGCATTTTATTGTTGATAGCGGAAGCCAGAAGAACCTCATCTTAGCAGAGGTTTTCAAATAGTTGGGATTGTCGACAACACCACACCCGTAGCCATACAACATCGGGCGGCTTCACCAAGGATGAGATCTTTGTGTCAGCTAGCAGTGTCAATTGTCATATGGCATCCAACTCTTCAAGGACAAGGTATTATGTGATGTTTCCCCACTGGATGTCTGTGATGTTCTCTTGGGCCATCCATATATGTGGAAGCACCATGCTATTTATGAGTCTCGACCTCGTAGTGTCATTTTCACTTTGGTGAGTCATCTCTATAGAATACCAGAGGTAGTTCCCACTACTGTTACACCTAAAAAGTTCCGCAAAGTAGTATCCCATATTGCAAAATTTAGCTTCTTCACAATCTGTTCAAAAGGATAACAAAAGGACACTGCAACCACTACAACATCGCCCCAAGCACCTTCTATCCCACAGAAGCAGGTCGACAAGGCTACAACAAAATGAAAATATTTCTTCTGCACACCATCCTCTCATGTATCTCTACTTGTTGAACAACCTCAACCTCAACAAGTTTGTGACAGACTTCCACAAACTGAGCAGCGCGGTGTCTCCAGCAAGGCAAGCAACTCACCAAGATACAAATTCAGCAAACGCTTTTCCCTCTCCCCCGAGAACTCAACGCAATGGAGACCATTTATTCCTAAGGAGGGAGGATTGATCCATATGGATATCGGTGGCCACCCACCTTTTCCAACTGGCTCAAAATAGTTTTGTGGCAATTTTGGCAATTTACTATTTTTAGCAGGTTTTAACTTTCAGGGCCATTTTGAGGGACTAAATGAAGGTTTTTCAGGATCAAGCTTCTCAATGATAGACTGTGGCATTATTGAGGCCCAAAAATGAATTTCCTCAATGATACCTTTCCAACGGGCTATTATGCGCCTAAAATGGAGATCATATGCAAAAGTTACGACCTCGGGAAGTTGATGCAGTAACTTACCCAAACATGCCCCACATGACTTTTGATGCTTCATCTCCTAGGGTTAGGCTTTTGGATGTCTAAGAATTTTTGCATTCCTGTTTATTGTAAAAATTCCTTCAGAGCCTCATTGTAACCATCTTCTTGGGAATGCGAGTAGCCATCACATCTCTTCTCAAAGATAAGCTGCCACCATTCTAGTGAGTCTTCCACTCTGTATTTTTACAGTCTTTGTACATTTCTTTTATTAATAGAAATTGTGTATTACTGTATATCTATGTTTATGGTTGCATATTTGATACATTTCTTTCATATTATCGAATATCTGCGATATCTCTATGCATTTCTAAGTTTCTATTGTATTATGTATCTTCTGTGTTTTATTCCCGCATTTGTTTTTATTTTATTGCTCCACGATCCAATTTTTCTAACAAACTGAACCAAATCCCAAGTTTGGTTATTTAATAGGGAATCAATTTCCTCTTTCATTCCTTGCTCCCACTTATTTTTAGTGTCTACCTTCAATGCCTCTTCATAACATTCTGGTTCACTAGAATCAGTAAAAAATAAATAATAAAATGAATGACAGTATCGCTCAGGGGGTCTACTTAACTTGGTATATCTTCTAAAAACACTTGCAGGAGTTTGAGGTACATGTTGCTCCTATTGTTGTACATTTTGATTTTCTGGTACCTTTGGAATTTATTTTTCAGTGATCTCATCAAGCACTCTGTATTATGGTTTTTCTTTTTCCTTATTCTTTCCCTACAACTGATTTGTATACATGACCTTCTCATTGAATATGACATGTCTACTCATAATTATTTTAAGATTTTCATAATCCCATAAGAGATAACCAGAATCATTAACACCGTATCCAATAAAGGTACACTTCTTGGATTTTTCCTCAATCTTTGTTCTATTTTCTTTATCAATATGGACAAATGCTTCACAATTGAAAGCCTTAAAAAAAGAATAGTTTACCTTTTTACCTATCTATGCCTCCTCTAGAATTCCACCATCCAAAGAGCTTGAAGGTCCTCTATTTATTAAATAAATAGAAGTATATACAACATTTGCCCATAAATGTAAGGGAATACCAACATGCAATCTCATACTCCTTGCACGCTCCATTATTGTCATGTTCATCCTTTCTGACACACCATTTTCTTGTGGTGTTCCTGGAACTATCTTCTCTCTACGAATCCCATGGTATGATCAGTAATAATCAAACTCCTTGATGAAATATTCACCTCCATTGTTTGATCTGAGACACTTCAACCCTTTTCCTTTCTCATTCTCAACCAAAGCTTTCCATTTCTTAAAAGTATAAAAAACATCAGATTTTTTTCGAATGCAATAAACCCAAGTTTTTCTAGTTGCATCATCAATAAAAGTAACATAATAATGAGAGCCACTAAGATATGATACCTGATTTGGTCCCCATAAATCTGTATGCACAAGCTCTAACCTTTCACTCTTCTTTTCTTTTTAGACTCTGGGAAATATGACTCTCTTCTGTTTTCCATAAACACAATGCTCACTAAAATCCAAAACAATTTATTTAAGATCTGGAAACAAATTTCTTTTGTGAAGTATCTACATCCCCTTCTCACTCATGTGTCCAAGCCTATGAATCCATAGTGTTGTATCCACTCCTGTAGAAGATAAAGATATAGAAGAGTCATTATTACCAATACAGAAATACAATGTACCTACCTTCTCTCCTTTTGTTATCACCAGTGATCCTTTGGTGACCTTCCACACCTTATCTATAAATGTGGATATACAACCTTCACTTTCCAACTGCCATGTTCAAATCAGATTTTTCCTTATATATGGAACATGTCTTACCTCTTTCAACAACCATTGGTTTCCATTTCTTTGCTTTGTTTTTACCTTTCCCATTCCAACAATTTTTCATTGTGCATCATCACCCAAATGAACCTGTCCAAAATAACCTTGAACATAATGTAGAAAATGTTTCCTATGGGGTGTGGCATGAAATGAATCCCTTGAATCTACCACCCAAGACTCATAAATATTATCTACAGAAAGAATCAAAGCATCTTGTAACACATCACCTCTTACATTTGCTTCCTGATTTTTCTCCTATTGTCCATCTCTTTGTTTCTTTGAAGTTCTGCAGTATTTCGTCGGATGTCCTTTCTTCCCACAATTCCAACACTCTATATTTCCTAATATGGATTTGGATCTTCCCCTCCTAAAATTCCCTCGGTTCCCTGATCCCTTTCCTCTATCTGTTTTTCTTCCCATGTTCTCCATGTTTAACGCATTACCTGATGTCTCACCTATGCTTTTCTGTCGCATTTCCTCGCCAAGGATAACACCAAAAACATCATCAAATTTTAAAGTATTTGAACTAGATACTGAGTTACTTACAACCATGACCAAGTCATTCCAACTTTCTGGCAATGAGCACAAGATTAGAAGATCCTTGACCTCATCATCAAAGTCCACTTTTACATAACTTAGTTGATTAGTAACCATATTAAATTCATTTAAAATATCTGCAACAGACCCACCTTATCACATCTTCATATTAAATAATCTCTTCATTAGAAATACCTTATTGGATGCTAAGGAATTTTCATACATTTTAGTCAATGCGTCCATTAGCTGCTTCATTTTCTTTCATTTCAAAATATTGAAAGCCATTGACATTGCCAGGCTCAACCATATCATTCCTAGTGACTTTTTTTCAAGAACCTCCCATTCTTCGTCCTTCATAGCCGTTGACTTCTTTGTTATTCCAACCAATGGTAGGAATAGATCCTTCTGATATAAATAATCTTCCATCTGCATCTTCCATAATTGGTAGTTTTGGATGTTAAATTTCTTGACCCTAAACTTTCCATATTCTTTCATTTCTCCCACTCGAAGCAGGAACCCTCTTTTCCTGTGAGTTACCTTTATCTTTGATACCTGTTGTTATAAAAACAGGATCGCAGAGCAATAAAATAAAAACTAATGTGGAAATAAAAAACAGAAGATATACAATATAATAGAGACACATATATATGTGGTTCACCCAATGTGGGCTACGTCCACTAGAGAAATTGCAAGGTCCTTCCTTTTTATTACCCAACAAATGAAGGGATACAACCTACAACACACCCATTGTAACTTTCTCTTCTTTCTCTCACATTCTCCTATCTCATAATACAATATTCACAATGATGCATAGCCACAATACATTTCCCTCATAAAACAGGGTTTCCTTCTACAGAAAAAAACCCTAACATAACTTCTACTGTCATATATGTGACCTTATAATGAATGGTCCAGATTTGCTATTAAATTACAATATACATTTACAAGGAAAATTTTCCTTCAGGGCTTCGCCCCCTAACCCCTGTTAGGGTCCCACTTGCCCCCGAACCCCAGAGGGGAGGAAATCCCCCCCTGCAACCCCCTCATATCGAGGGGTGTATATTATTCTGGGGTGTACAGTCTTCATGGGGTATAAACATGGCTGAAAACAAATACCTATGAAACAGGAAGATAATCAGGCTCCACAACCAACAGACAAGTGAACAAAGTGAAGTTCACAAGAGAAAGAGAATGGAGACACTGGATACCGATAGTCATTGCAAAGGTTTAGAGTAAAGCCACAACATAAGAAGAAAGGGTGCCAAGGAAAATGGAATAAAGAATATGAATTAAGAGGAATATGAAAAAGAGATGAGTGAGCTAAGGGAGAGGCTCAAATTCATATAGATACTACTACAAAAGAATATTAGAGAGAACCAGAGACAAGGATGGAAAGTGAATAAGCTAAAGTGGCCAGTAGTGCAACTATTTAAGGAGAAGTTGAGGGAAATATTGGAGAAATCGAAGCACATGTTGAATCCTTGGGTAGAGAAGGAAAAAATCAGAGGAACTGAGTTTAGATTCAGGCCATTGACTAAAGGAAAAATTCACTATTGTGAACTAGAGCAGGGAGACATCCTTGGAGAGGATGATGTTGAGATGAGACATGTTGGGTGTCTCACATATTGTTTACAGAGTGAAACTTGCAGAAAGTCTCATGAACTCTTTGGAGAGTTCGTATTAGTGTGTGGATGTGATGATAGAGGAAGCAAAGAAGGCTAGTAAGCCTTATGTTTTTGTAACTAACAATTTTTGTGTGATTGCAGTGTTGATATTTTATGTAATTTTGGAAGTTATTCCTAAGTGTAATTGTACTGGTTATTCCTAAATGTAATTGTGAAAGGGTTTATTGATAAGTCATGTCTTTTAGGTATTTTAAAGTATAAATAGAGGTTATATCGATCATAAGTACAAGAGAGTAGTACACACTTATCTAGGAGGCTATTCTTGGTTCATGTCTAGGTCTCTTTGGTCTTGATTTCATGAAAGAGAATTGTATGACATTGTACATCTTGGAGGAATATATACTGCAGGTTTTTCTCCCCCTTGAGGGTTTCCCTGAGGATATATCTTGTTGTTATGTGGATATCTATCTTTAAGTTGTGATCCTTTTGCATATTAAATAATAATATTCAGATACAATATCATCTCTTATGAAAAACCAACATGGTATTAGAGCGGGACTAGGCCTGACTCCCTCATGGGAGAGCCCGAGTAAATGGAAGGGAAATGAAAGCCTATAATCAACATTTTATCATTCTTTGAATTCACAGTTAATGGATATCCATAGGTTATTACAAACAAGATATACTTCAATAAGCGTTGTTCTTTCAATAGCTATTGTGATGAAATGGAAGGTTCATCAGATGGATGTGAAGACGACATTTTTGAATGGGGTAATAGAGGAAGAGGTTTACTTGGAACATCCACAAGGATTCAAGACACATGATAGGGAGATGCATGTGTGAAGGTTAAATAAGGCATTATATGTATTGAAGCAAGAACTAAGAGCATGGTATGGTCAAATTGATGGTTTTCTGATGAGCTTGGGATCTACCAAGAGCAATGCGGATCCTAACCTTTACTTCAAGGTTGAGGATGATGAACCAGTGATATTACTACTATATGTGGATGAACTATTCTTGACAGGAGTGGAGAAGCTCATCACTATGTGTAAGAGAAAACTCGTTGCAGTGTTTAAAATGAAAGACCTAGGTTTGATGCACTACTTTTTGCATATATAGGTATGGCACAGGAAGAATGAGATCTTCCTAAATTAGGGAAAATATGTTGTGGATATCCTGAAGAGGTTTGGGATGTTTGATTGTAAACCAATGGCTACGAAAATGGCATAAAATATGAAGTTGTTGGATGATATGAATTTATAGGTTGTGGATGCTACATTATACAGGAAGATGATTGGATCATTGATGTATTTGATGAATAAATGACCAAATATATGTTTTGATGTGAACACCCTGAGTTAATACATGGTTGACCCCATATGTATTCACCTAATTGCATTAAAACATGTGATGAGGTACCTTAAAGGTACAATGGATTATGTCCTTAAGTATGTTGCAGATAGTGAGATCAGTCTACTTGGATATTCGGATTCATATTGGGTTGGTAGTGCTGCAAACCAGAAAAGTACATTAAGGATGTTACTTCACTTTGGGATCCGGTATGATGTCATGGATCGGTAAGAAGTAGTCATGTGTGGCACTGAGTAAGGCCGAGGTAGAGTATGTGGAAGCATGTGCAACAATTCGCTAAGAAGTGTGGCTTCAAAAATTGCTGACTAGATTCTTCCATATTGCGATGGAGGCGACCTGTATCTTGTGTGACAACCAGAGTTGCATAAAGTTGTCAGAGAACCCGGTGTTTCATGACAAGTCGAAGCATATCAAAATCAAGTATCACTATATTAGGGATATGGTGTAGAAGGGATAAGTGAGGCTCCAATGTTTGGTTGTCGATGAGCAGGTTGTGGATGTGTTGACAAAGTTGTTGTTGAGGATGAAGTTTGATTACTTCAGGGACAAGCTCGACATAGTACCTCTTTAGAGGGAGTGATCACTTCAGATGTTATCGCAGGGTAGTGGATGTCATGATGACATGTTGTATCTATTGGAGAGCTACCCACCGACCCTATATGTATGCTTAAGAGACGAGGTACAGATGTTATTATAGGTTGTTGGATGTCATGCATAAGATATCTGAGTTTTTTGTGGGAAACTGGATAGTCTCATGATGACATGTTGTAGCTATTAGAGAGTTACCCACCAGCCCGTGATGCATGTTGTGAAGTCACTATGGATTTCCTGTGATGTATAGATTTGTGTGTCCAACATTCCATGTTCATGATATCATGTGGATGGCGACAGTGTTAGAGTCTGTTCTGGATACAATACCTTCCTCATTAAGAGGGATTGTTGAGATTTTATGTAATTTCAGAATTTATTCCTAAGTGTAATTGTACTCGTTATTCCTAAATGTAATTGTGAAAGGGTTTATTGATAAGTCATGTCATTTAGGTCTTTTAGAGTATAAATAGAGGTTATATCAAGTCATTTTGATCAATCATCGATCATAAGTGTAAGAGAGTAGTACACACTTATCTAGAAGGTTATTCTTGGTTCGTGTCTGGGTCTCTTTGGTCTTGATTTCGTGAAAGAGAATTGTATGACATTGTACATGTTGGAGGAATCTATACTACATGGTTTTCTCCCCATTGAGGGTTTCCTTGAGGATATATATTGTTGTTATGTGGATATCTATCTTTTAGTTGTGATCCTTTTGCATATTAAATAATAATATTCATATACAATATCATCTCTTATGAAAAAATAACATGCAGGATCAGAAAAAGAAATGTATAAAAACATTTCAAGAAGAAAGGATCATATTTATGTTCTAATAGAGGATGAGACCACAATGTCTCATAAGGATAGTCCATAAGAATCTCATATACATTTTATCAAAGAAATTGTTGATAGACAGATAAAATAACTTGTTGTTTCAAGAAGTGAGGGAGAATTGGCTTATGGAGATATCCAAGAGAAAGCTGAAGAGAAGCATTCATATGCAATGATTATAAATTGGAATGAAGAAATTAATTTGTTGGAAAGATTGTTAATAGAACCTAAGTCAGGAAGAAGAGAAAGTACAACCAGGAAGAAAACATGTTCACAAGTGCTTAGCAGTGAAGAGGAATTGCTTTTAGCATCTGAGGAGGCTGAAGTAAATTTTCAATTTAAATAGAAGGATGCATGCATATTAGAGAATGATGAACATGAAAAGGTGATTAGAGAAACATATTCTTATTTATTTCTTAAAGATGAACAGAGGCGTCAAATTCAATATCCCGAGTTGATGAATTTTGAGGATGAACTGAAATTTTTGGAGGAGTGGCTGACTAAATATGCAAATGATGAAGACTGCAGAGAAAGGACAGACTCAAATCAAACTGATTTTGAGGAGAAAATGAAAGTTCCAATCAACAATTACAGGGATGAAGATAATATTAAGAATCCTGAAGATATGGAAGAAAAGGATATGTAGCAACCAATGGATAGCAACAATAAAAACAAGTTTCAACAACAAGTTTATAGCAAGGAAATGTACCGGCCAGAGAATAAATGAAAGGAAAAAGCAGATCTACATCAACAGAGCAAGTCAACAGTTGCAGGAAACAACGCTATAGCAGGATAGCAAGGAAAGCAAGCAACAATATAAATCTTGGGATCCAGGAGTACTTCAACAATAGGAACTCATGATCAAGAGATCATGAACATTTGTTTCCTTGAGAGTATGATGCAAGAGCATCCTACCTCCAAAATCAAGTTCATTTGATGAATACTTAGGGGGACTTTCATTTACTAGGGATTAGGTTCCCTAAGGATTGATTTATTGTATTTTCCTATGTTTTATGATTTCTAGAAGAGAGACATAGGATAGGGATTTGATAATGAAAGTGAGGATTTGATTGTAAATGTTCTCAAATGTATGAGAACATGAGAGAGATTAGAAAATGAGAGATATCTAAGTTCAATTATATATCATAAAGATTTGTGAATCCCAAAGATATGATTTGAGTGAGAGGTTTGTGGATCTGATAGGATCCTTAGGGATTGATCGTTGAGAGGATTTTGGATCTGAACCAGAATTGGTTTAAGAATCCTTATGTATAGTATTGTAATTTTGTAAGGCATAGAGGGGGCCAAACAACTGTAGATTAGGCGAAATAGAGGGTGGCCAATCGAATGGAAATTAGGACAGGAAGAGAGTGTGTCCAAACAAATGTGAATGAGGTCAGAGAAACAAAAGAGATACTTATTGATTGTGATCTAGGTCAGAGAAGGAATTGAAGAGCCTTAAGTAAACCCTATGTATAGTGTATGTATGATTAATGAAAGGAATACTTTGTTTCAAGTATCATTAAGGAAGTTTATGTTAATTATTTGTGTTGAGAATCTATGTCATATTGAGTACTGTGTCTATGTGGAAATAGTTATTGGAAAGCCCCGTATATTGGTGTAAAGGTTGAATTGTAGACCTTAGAGTTTTTTTGCAGGTTTTGAGGAAGAGGATTCTCAAGGGAATAGAACCTCCGAAGGATATCATCGATCACTATAAAGGATCAATGACCCTATTTTAATGGTAGGTATGTAGCTAAAGATCAAGATCAGGAAGAGGTTACATGAATCATCAATCTCTTGGTATCAATTATGGACCATTGGATGAAAGAGAGAGTCCATGAGTTATTGGATTGTGGGAGAATGAGTTCAGAGAAACAAGAACCTTCATATCCATATTTGGATTCATCATAACCGTTGGATCGTGAGATTAATGTAGAGGAGGCATCATGTCCTTTGACAAATTTTGGAGAAGGTTGGACCATTAGATCAGAGGTCAAGTGAAGGAGAGTCGTTAGATGTAGTTGAAAATCCACAGAGTAATGTCAACCATTTGTCCAAACCTTGATTAAGTCCCACCCATAGGTTTAGTTTGGAGGGGAGTTGCATGGTGAGGAGATTTGATCATCAGTTAAAAGGTTGGATCGATTTTCCACCGTGAAAGCGCAAATTGGAGTTGCACAAGCATTAATTTTATGTAGGTGTCGTGCTATTAATATAGACCGTCCATTGATTTGATGATGTTTCTCTTCCATATTAACACGTGAAACATAATTTTTTCAACATGCCACCATGCTGGAGTAGCATGGGCCATTCATATCACCATATTATTAAAACAGGGTCGTCTGATCATCCCTTCAGTTGATGATCGCTTCAACCTTTGATCACAAATTGTAAGAGAGATATATGGTCAGGATAAGATCTCTGAGGAAGTAAGAACACAATGTTTAAGAAATCGGTCATGTCCATTGATCACATGGTTGAATGATAGGAGCTCGGGCTTAGAGTTTCTATATCTACATTTTTAGGTTGGGTTATGGCTCTAGCCATTGTTGAAGAGAAATAATCCTTGGGCACCCCATTGTGGGTTTAATTATCATCAATCCAATTTAAGTTGCCATGTTGTGGGAAGGCCTGGTAGTTCTTTATCAAGTGGTATCAAAGAGAATTAAATTGCTCATTTGAATGATTATAGGTAAGTGGTGCATACTTTGAGAAAATACATAAACAAAATGTCTAGACATTTGAGGAGGTATGAGGTAACAAATTTACTTGGGTAATAATAAATATGAATTCTATGTTGATAGGGACAAGCATTCAGTTATCAATTAAATACAGAGGCATGTACAGAGAAGCACATAAGAACAACATGGAGTTGGTATGATTTGAAGGAGAGTCAAATCAAGCCTATTTTTAAGTACAAATGATGTAGAGATATTGTACATAGGAGTTCAGATTTGGTGAAATATGACATTACAGATCAAATGAATTGATTCAGAGGAATGCACCAAAAGGAGTCCAGATCATGAACATATATTGAATGTGTTGATTTGATGTGTTTGAATTAACTTTGGTTTAAAGGTTATGTTTGCGTGTTAGAGTAGACAAGGAAAGGATTAATAGCAGCTATGATAGCTAAGAGAGTTGTGATAGAAGAACAAGTTGTGTTCGTGAATGCATGAGGAAGAGCATGTGTGATCTATTGAAGGAAGAGTGTGGTAAGGAACCTTGAAGAATTCCAGCTGAAAGTTGGAAATATGAGGACAAGTTGAGTTTTCTCAAGAGAAGAAGTGGAAATTGCAGGAGCAAGGAGTGCTTAGAGGAGGTTCTAAGAGAGAGAGAACCACGGGAGAATACTAGAGGATTCAGCTAAGGATAATCTTAGTAATATATTGAGTATCAATATATGGAGAGAGCCTGTTATGAAGGATTGAGTTCATTCCATAAGTGAACAAAGTTAAGTTCACAAGAGAAAGAGAATGGAGACAATGGCTATTGATGGTCATTGCAAAGGTTTAGAGGAAAGCCACATCAGAAGAAGAAAGGGTGCCACATAAATTTGCATAAACAATATGAATTAAGAGGATTATGACAATGAGATGACTAATTTGAGGGTGAGGCTCAAAGTGATACAGATGATGCTACAAAAGAAGATTAGAGAGTACTAGAGACAAGGATGGAAAGTGAAGAAGGTCAAGTGACCAATAGTGAAGCTATTTGAGGAGAAGTTGAGGGAAAGATTGGAGAAAATGAAGCACAGGTTGAATTATTTGGTAGAGAAGGAAACAATAAGAGGAAATGAGTTAGGATTGAGGCCACTGACTGAAGGAAAATTTCACTATTGTGAACCAGAGCAGGGAGACATCCTTGGAGAGGATGATGTTGAGATGAGACCTATTGAGAGTCTCACAGATTTATTAGAGAGTGAGAGACTTGCAGGAAGTCTCATGAACTCTTTGGAGAGTTCGGATCAACATGTGGATGTGCTGACAGAGGTAGAAAAGAATGCTAGTAAGCCTTATGTTTTTGTAAATGACAATTTGTGTGGGATTGCAAGATTAGCAGGTGATGAGTCATCTGAAGTTGTCATGAAGAAGGAAGAAAAATAAATTTATAAAAACATTTCAAGAAGACAGGATCATAGTTCTATTATGATAGAGGATGAGGCCACAATGTCACATAAGAACAACCCAGAAGAAGGCCATACACATTTTATCAAAGAAATTGTTGATAGATAGATAGAAGAACTTGTTGTTGCAAGAAGTAAGGGAGAATTGGCTCATGGAGATATCCAAGAGAAAGATGAAGAGAAGCATTCAGATGCAATCCTTACAAATTGGAATGAAGAAATTAAGTTGTTGGAAATATTGTTGATGGAACCTAATTCGGGAAGAAGAGAAAGTACAGCCAGGAAGGAAACATGTTTACAAGTTCTTAGTAGTGCAATGGTATTACTTTTAGCATCTAAGGAGACATAAGTAAATTTTCAATTTAAATTGAAGGATGGAGGCATAGTAGAGAATGATGAACATGAAAATTTGATTAGAAAAACATATTCTGAGATATTTCTTAAAGATGAAAAGAAGCCTCAAATTCAACATCCCGAGTTGACAAATTTTGAGGATGATATGAAATTTTTGGAGGAGTGGTTGATTAAATATGAAAATGAGGAATACTATAGAGAAAGGACAGACTCAACTCAAATTGATTTTGAGGATAAAATGAAAGTGTCAATCAGTAAAGACATGGATAAAGATAAGAGTAAGAATCCTAAATATATGGAAGAAAAGGAAACACAATAGCCAATGGATAGCAGCAACAAAAACAAGTTTCAACAACAATTTTATAGCAAGGAGATGTACCAATATAGGATAGACTAGATATAGATATTGAAGAATTGAGAATACTGATGGTGAAGATGTCTCGGAGAAGACATGAAAGGACAAAGCAAATCTACATCATCAAATCAAGTCAACAGTTGTAGGACAACAAAGCAAGCAAGAATCAATATAAAGTTTGGGATCTAGGAGGAATTCAACAGTAGGAACTCATGATCAGGAGATAATGAAATTTTTTTTCCTTGGGAGTCTGATACAAGAGCATCCTACCCCCAAAATCAAGTTCATTTGATGAATACCTAGGGGGAATTTCATTTACTAGGGATTAGTTTCCCTAAGGATTGATTTATTTTATTTTCCTATGTTTTATGATTTCTAGAAGAGAGACATAGGATAAGGGTTTGATAATGAAAATGAGGATTTGATTGTAAATTTTCTCGAATGTATGAGAACATGAGAGGGATTCGAAAATGAGAGATATCTAAGGTGAGATCTAAGTTCATTTAGATCTCACAGGGATTTGTGAATCCTAAATATAGGAGTTGAGTGAGAGGTTGTGGATCTGAGAGGATACTTAGGGATTTATTGTTGAGAGGATTGTGGATTTGGACCATAATTGGTTTCAGAATCCTTGTGTATAATATTGTAATTCTGTAAGGCATAGAGAGGGGAAAATGAATGTAGATTAGGGAAAATAGAGGGTGGTTAATCGAATGGAAATTAGGCCAGGAAGAGAGTGTGGCCAAACAAATCTGAATTAGACCAAAGAAACAAAAGAGAGACCTATTGATTGTGATCTAGGTCAAAAAATTCATTGAAGAGCCTTATGTAAACCCTATGTACAGTGTATGTATGATTAATGAAAGGAATACTTTTTTTCGAGTATCATTGAGGAATTTTTTGTTCATTATGTGTGTTGAGAATCTCTTTCATCTTGAATATTATGTCTCTGTGGAAATAGGTATTGGAAACCCATGTAGATCGGTGTAAAGGTTGAATTGTAGACCTTAGAGTTTTGTTGTAGGTTTCGAGGAAGAGGAGTCTTAGGGGAAAGAAACCTCCGAAGGATAATATTGATTATTGTAAAGGATCAATGACCCTATTTTAATGGTAGGTACATAGTTGAATACTGAGATTGTGGAAGAGGATAAAAGAATCATCAATCTCTTGGTATCAAGTGTGGATCGTTGGATGAAAGAGAGAGTCCAAAAGTTATTGGATCGTGGGAGAACGATTTCAGAGAAACAATAATTGTCAGATCCCCATCAGGATTCATCATAACTATTGGATCATGAGATAAGTATAGAGGAGGCATCGAGTCCTTTGAAAATTTTTGGAGAAGGTTGGATCGTTAGATCATAGGTCAAGTGAACGAGAACCATTCGATGTAGTTGAAAATCCATGGAGTAATCTCAACCGTTCATCCAAACCTTGATTAAGTTGCAACCGTATTTTTAGGTTGGAGGGGAGTTGCATGGAGAGGATATTTGATCATCAATTAAAAGGTTGGATCAATGATCAACATTGAAAGCACAAATTTGAGTTGCAAGAGCATTAATTTTATGGACATGTCACTCTATTAATCTAGACCGTTCGTTGATTTGATGACATGTCACTTCTAAATTAACACATGCAATATAAATTTGTTAACACACCACCTTGTTGGAGAAGCGCATGCTGTTCATCTCATCGGATGATGAAAACAGGGTTGTCGGATCATCACTTTGTTTGATGATCGCCTCAACCTTTGATCATGAATTGTAAGAGAGATCTATGGTCAGGATAAGATATTCGAGGAAGTAAGCACCTAGTTTTTAAGTTCTTAGTCATATCCATTGATCACATGGTTGAAGGATAGGAGCTTGGGATTAGATATGTTATATATACAACAAGCTCCTTTTTAGGTTGGGTTATGGTTCTAGCCATCATTGGAGAGAAATAAGGTAAGCGCATGAGGGCTTAACCTGTTATATTCTTTTAGATAGATCCTTGGACACCCCATTGTGGGTTTAATGAGAAACAATCCAATTTAAGTTTCCATGTTGTGGGAAGACCCAGGAGATCTCTATCAAGTGGTATCAAAGAGAATTAAATTTCTCATTTGAATGATTACATGTAAGAGGTCCAAATTGGATAAAAGACATAAACAAAACGCATGGACATTTGAGGAGGTATGAGCTAACAAATTTATTTGGCTAATAATAAATTCGAAGTCTATGTTGACAGGTACAAGCATTTAGTTATGAAGTAAATACAGAGGCATGCAAAGAGAAGAACATAATAATAGTAGGGATTTGGTATGGTATGAAGGAGAGACAAAACAAGCATACTTTTGAGTATAATTGATGCATAGATATTGTACAGAGGAGTTCAGATTTGGTGAAATCTGACAAGATAGAGCAGATGAATTGATTCAGAGGAATGAACCAAAAGGAGTCAAGATCATGAACATATATTCAATATGTTTATTTGATGTGTTTGAATTAACTATGTTTTAAGGGTTGTGTTTGTAGGTTAGAGCAGATAAGGACAGGGATAATTTTAAGTATGGAAATTTATATTAAAATGTAGAAAATTGGGCTAATCTTGCTAGTCCTTAATATGCAAAATATAAAATGTTTGGTGATAGTTTTGTAAAAATATTCAAATTTCTAAGGATTTTATATAGTTTCTATAAAATTTTGGCGATTTTTAAGGTAAAATAATTATATTCTATGGAATTTGGGCGAATTGTTTTTTATAGCAAGATTTTCGTCACCCTATGCAATCTTGCACATAAGGCCTTTTTCCATTTCCCTATGTAGTCTTATCATCCTTGTTTGTAAAATCCAGAGCTAAAAATAAAAAAATTTCCACATGTACTCACCTTGCCTACTATACAGCATGTGTATACGCAGGCTGCTGCACTAAAGCCCGCGTACATTGGGATTTGTGTCAAAAAATGAAAATTAATGTCAGGTTTCCATGTCATGACAGGAGATCTCTGATCCTTGGCCTTCCATATACTGGAAATGTTCCAACTCGGCCCTTCATTTCCATTTGAAGGCTATAAATGGGCCAAATCTGAGCAATGGAAAAGAGGAGAAATAATTCAACTTTGAGAGAAAATTTACTCTAGAGAAATTGTTTACTTCATATTGAGTCTGCATCTCTTTGTCCTTTAAGTCTGAACACAGTGTTCAGCCCCCAAGATCTTCCCTTTATTGATTGAGAACCTCATTGTCTCTCTTCTATAAGATTTCCTTTGGTGGAGGATTGAAGTGGTGGAGGCCTAGCTGGAAGGAATTTAGTTTCTCGGTTACGAACCGTGCCAACACGGAAGTCTGTAATATTTTCACTTCTGCTGATCATTTATTAATAGAAATACTCCTTTCTCGTCCAATTGATATCTTGCAAATATTTGAGGTATTATTCATGGGTGTATTTGTTATGTATATTAATGGATTAGGCTATCTAATGTAATAACCTTTTATATTACCACCATATGCTTGGTTTGCTTGGTTGTTGAGAACTAGTTGCAATTATATAAGCTTTTGGTCAAAGTGCTCAACGGTGAACTTCATTGAACATTTGGACGAGGTAGGCCTCTTTCTTATCTCGCTTGCATATTGGTTTATATAGCATGTTTTTGGGATTGATTTTATTTCTGCAGTCATTTCCATCTGTTTTGGTTTACCCTAGCCATAGAGAGTTTTCCCTCATAATAGAATTGGCGACCATACTGGGAAAATGCAAGGAAAATTAGCACATTTGTGAAATTTACCCCCTAAAATCATCTATGGATAAGGAAAGGATTTGATAGAAGCTATGATAGCCAGGAGAGTTTTGATAGAAGAACCATTTTTTTTCTTGAATGCATGAGGAAGAGCATGTGTAAGATCTTGAAGGAGTAGTGTGGCAAGGAACCTTGAAGAATTCTAGTTCAAGGTGGGAAAAGGAGGACAAGTTGAGTGTTCTTAAGAGAAGAAGTGGAAACTGCAGGATCCAAGAGGAGAAAGGATTTCTCATAGGAGGTTCAAAGAGAGAGAGAACCATGAGAGAATATTAGAGGACTTAGCTAAGGAGAATCTTAGTAAGGTATTGGGTAGCAGGCTATGGAGAGATCTTGTTACAAAGGCATGAGTGTAGTCCACAAGTGAACAAAGTGAATTTCACAAGAGAAAGAGAATGGAGACAATGGCTACTGATGGTCATTGCATAGGTTGAGAGGAAATCCATGACAAAAGAAGAAAGGGTGCCAAGGAAAATGGAATAAAGAAGACTAATAAAGAGAAATGTGACAAAGATATGAGTGAGATGAGGGAGAGGCTCAAAGTCATACAGATGCTGCTACAAAAGAATATTAGAGCGAACCCGAGACAAGGATGGAAAGTGAAGAAGGTCAAGTGGCCAATAGTGCAACTATTTTATGAGAAGCTCAGGGAAAGATTGGATCACATGTTGAATGATTGGGTAAAGAAGTAAAAAAGTAGAGGAGTTGAGTTCAAATTGAGTCCATTGACTGAAGGAAAAGTTTACTATTGTGAAGCAGAGAAGGGATACATCCTTGGAGAGGATGATGTTGAGACGAGACATGTTGAGAGTCTCAAATATTTCTTAGAGAGTGAGATACTTGTAGGAAATCTCATGAACTCTTTGGAGAGTTCGGATCAACATGCGGTGTGCTGACATAGGAAGAAAAGAAGGATAGAAAGCCTTATGTTTTTGTAACTGAAAATTTGTGTGTGATTGCAAGATTAGCAGGTGATGAGTCATCTCAAGATTTTATGAAGAAGGAAGAAAAATAAATGTATAAAAACATTTCAAGAAGACATGATCAAAGTTTTTTAATGATAGAGGATGAGCCCACAATGTGTCATAAGGAAATCCCATAAGAATCCCATACAAATTTTATCAAAGAAATTGTTGATAGACAGATAGAAGAACTTCTTGTTGCAAGAAGTGAGGGAGAATTGGCTCAAGGAGATAGACAAGAAAAATCTTAAGAGAATCATTCAGATGAGATTCTTACAAATTGGAATGAAGAAATTAATTTTTTGGAAATATTTTTTATGGAACCTGAGTCGGGAAGAAGAGAAAGTACAACTAGGAAGAAAACATGTTCACAAGTGCTGAGCAGTGAAGAGGAAATTCTTTTAGCATATGGGGATGCAAAATCAAATTTTCAATTTAAATTGAAGGATGAAGGAATAATAGAGAATGATGAATATGAAAAGGATTAGAGAAATAGATTCTAAGTTATTTCTTAAAGATTAAGAGTTGCCTCAAATTCAACATCATGAGTTGATGAATTTTGAGGATGAACTAAAATTTTTGGAGGAGTGGCTGACTAAATATGAAAATGATGAAGACTATAGAGAAAGGACAAACTCAAATCAAATTGATTTTGAGGAGAAAAAGAAAGTGCCAATCAAGAAGGACATGGATGAATATAAGAGTAAGAATCTTGAAGATATGGAATAAAAGGAGATACAAGAGCCAATGGATAACAACAACAAAAACAAATTTCAATAACAATTTTATAGCAAGGAAATGTAATAGCCAGAGGAAAGACTGGACATAGAGATTGAATAATTGAGGATGTTGATGGTGAAGATGAATCAAAGAAGACATGAAAGGACAAAGCAGATCTACATCAACAGATCTTGTTAACAGTTGCAGGAAGCAACCCTACAACAAGAAAACAAGGCAATCAAGCAATAATATAAAGTTTGGGATCTATGAGGAATTCAATAGTAGGAACTCATGATCAAGAGATCATGAACATTTTGTTTCTTGTGAGTTTGATGCAGGATCATCCTGCCTCCAAAATCACGTTCATTTGATGAAGACCTAGGGGAAATTTCATTTATTGGGGATTAGGTTCCCTAAGGATTGGTTTATTGTATTGTCCTATGTTTTATGATTTCTAGAAGAGTGACATAGGATAAGGGTTTGATAATGAAAGTGAGGATTTGATTGTAAATGTTCTCGAATGTATGATAACATAAGAGGGATTGGAAAATGAGAGAGATGTAATGTTAGTTAGATCTCATAGGGATTTGTGAATCCTAAAGATAGGAGTTGAGTGAGAGGTTTTTGGATCTGAGAGGATCCTTAGGGATTGATTGTTGAGAGGATTGTGGATCTAGTTTCAGAATCCTTGTGTATGATATTGTAATCATGTAAGTCATATAGGGGGGAAAATGAATGTGGATTAGGCCAAATAGAGGGTGGCCAATCGAATGGAAATTAGGAGAGGAAGAGAGTGTGTCCAAACAAATGTGAATTAGGTCAAAGAAACAAAAGAGAGACCTATTGATTGTGATCTAGGTCAGAGAAGTCATTGAAGAGACTTATGTAAATCCTATGTATAATGTATGTAAGATTAATGAGAGGAATACTCTGTTTCGAGTACAATGAGGAAGTTTTTTTTCATTATGTGTGTTGAGAATCTTTGTCATCTTGAATATTATGTCTTTATGGAAATATGTATTGGAAACCCCTGTAGATCGGTGTAAAGGTTGAATTGTAGACCTTAGAGTTTTGTTGCAGGATTTGAGGAAGAGGAGTCTCAAGGGAACATAAACTTTAAAGGATATCATCAATCACTGTAAAGGACTGATGACCCTATTTTAATGGTAGGTACGTAGTTGAGGATCGATATCGTGGAAGAGGTTACAAGCATCATCGATCTCTTGGTACCAATTGTGGACCGTTGGATGAAAGAGAGAGTCCATGAGTTATTGTATCATGGGAGAATGAGTTCAGAGAAATAAGAACCATCATATCCCTATCAGGATTTATCGTAACCGTTGGATCATGAGATCAATGTAGAGGAGGCATTGGGTCCTTTGAAAATTTTTGGAGAAGTTTGGACTGTTAGATCAAAGGTCAAGTGAATGAAAGTCATTCGATGCATTTGAAAAGCCACGGAGTAATATCAACCATTTTTTCAAACCTTGATTAAGTCCCAACCATAGGTTTAGGTTGGAGGGGAGTTGCATGGTGAGGAGATCTAATCGTTAGTTAAAAGGTTGGATCAATGGTCAACATTGAAAGCACAAATTGGAGTTGCATGAGAATTAATTTTATGGAGTTGTTGCACTATTAATCTAGACCATTCATTGATTTGATGAAGTACTACTTCCAAATTAACACGCGCAATAGAAATTTGTTAACACACTACCATGTTGGAGTAGCATAGGTCGTTCATCTCACCAACTGATTAAAACAGGGCTGTCAGATTATCCCTTTGATTGATGATTGTCTCAACCTTTGATCATGAATTATAAGAAAGATCTATGGTTAGGATACGAGCTCCGAGGAAGTAAGTGCCCAATGTTTAAGTGCTCAGTCATGTCCATTGATCGCATGGTTGAAAGATAGGAGCTCGCACTTAGAGATGTTATGTACAAAAAAAGCGCCTTTTTAGGTTGGGTTATGGTTCTATCCATCGTTGAAGAGAAATAAAGTAAGTGCATGAGGGCTTAGCATGTTATATGCTTTTAGATAGATCCTTGGACACCCCATTGTGGGTTTAATGAGTAGAAATCTAATTTAAGATCCCATGATGTGGGAATACCTAGTAGGTCACTATCAATAACACAAAGGAAAAACCTAATATCATAAATAAATAATCAATTTCACTATTTGGAGCCGTGTGGAGAGTACCATATTATAGTGCACTATTGGCACTATGGATTACATAGTGAAAGACACAAATTTACTCTACCATTGTACTTTTTTACCTTACTAGTGATATGTATAGTCATTGTGTTGTTGACGAGAGTAAACTCTTCTTCTAAGTTGTTTGTAGTGCCATACCTTTAGTGGGGTATACTAGATTTGATGTGTTTCTCCATGGAAAACAAACATTCGATAATGTCACATTAATACAACTATAATTATTACAACCTAAGACTATTCAACCATCCATCAATCTCCATAATATTAACATGTTTACATGTACTTTAAAGGAAACTGGAGCAACCAATTTTTTTCCATTTGGTGTATAAAAAATAGATAATTGCGTAGAATAACATGCTCTGATCCATCCCCATGGAGCTCTGGTAATCTTATCGTTGGATCTAAACCTTCCATTGTATAATGTGATGTACCTTCTTTGTATGGTACTACTATCTGTGTACAGTTGTTCGGCTTTGAACTCCCATTGGTATTTCTACTGGTACTTCCACTTGTACCACTACCTACATGGTTGTTGGTACTTCCACTGGTACCCTCACTTTTATTATGATCTCCTAGATTCCTCTGATTTTCATTCACTAGTTCTATGAACAACTCTTTCTTTATTGATGTGTTAATCGTACATGGGATTGTAGGTTCTACACTGATTCATATCTGGACAAGGGTACTTTCTTCCTCATTATATCCCGCTCCTCTAGTATTTCTTTCATATTTGATGCACATTATTTCTTCAATGTGCTCCACAACACGAAGATCCTCTACCTATTCCTCATCACTCTCCAAGCCTTCCCTCTCAGCTACTACTATTTTCTTCCTATTGAGCTTATATTGGTAGGGTCTGCCACTACACGTCGTTCCTGCCTTCTGCAAAATTTCTTGGATCTCCTATTGATCCATCATAATGGGATCTTTCTCTTTATTGCGCTCTCCTTTATCCATTTCCTCTTCCATCGTAGACCTTCCTCAGTGTTTCCCCTAACTCCCCCATGCACACAGGGTAGTTTAGTTGTCTGATTCCATGGTTAATACCCCTTTATCATGTAATAATCTCTTGATTGAAGTGTACAATGACCTGATGTACCTTGGTCCCTTAAGAAACTCCTGCTCTGCTACACTGTAATACTTCGATGTAATTATTGCAAACTCAGTGATATGCCCCACTACAATATTGTCTAGCCAGAAATCTCCGCGTGCATTAATTTTTTATTCACCTTCTTCATCCACTCGATACTCTCTTCTGTCCACTCCACTGATCTAACTTTATTTGTCAGATGGGTACATTTCAATCATGTTATCCACTCCTGCAATAATGTGGGAAACTCACTAAAAAAACTCTCATGTATTTCGTTGAATGTGTATCTCTCCAAGTATTGTCTTGGCTTAAACCTAGGGCTTCTATTATCTTTGTGGGAAAACTCTAGTTCCTAAAGTGTCAACCATTACCAACTTCCCTTCTACCATCATCCCTTCTGGATACCAGAAGGAAACACAACGCATTGGGTGCGCTGCACAGTCTCACCCGAGATGACTTCAATGGGTGGTCGTAGGACTCAAATGTTTGCAACCATGGGATGGGATGTGTTTCTCTCTTAGGGGCATTAAATATACTCAACTGCTAGCTCTCGAATACCCATTTATTATGATGCCCTAGCTGGATTTAGTTCCCAACATTGACACCACTATTCCAGCAAAACTCCATGAACAATTATAAAATAATATACCACATGAAATATATTCATCTACTGCAACATAAGATTCAGATATGAATACTAACTATGAAATTCATCCATTAATGTTGTTCTACAGATTCCATAAGTTATTCTTAGTCCACAATATTATTTCCTTTATCATTTTAACATGTTCAACATAAAATCATTAAAGCAAATATAATCTAAAGTACTTCAAACATTCACACATAACCCAGATATATTGTGGTTCACCCCCTCCTGGGGCTACGCCCACAAAGATGAGTCCCTTCATCTCTTTATTAATCTTCATGCAAAATCTAGTGCCGCACACTGTACATTTCTTCCTCCATTACAATCGATCTCCACAGATCGGGATAGTCTTCACAAAACTTACAACAAATCTTCGAACATGCACAGACTAACAAAATCTAGACTAGGAATAAAACTGAGCACATCTAAATATTTCTAACCAACCCCTTCCATAGTCCTAATACATTCTACTTATACCAAAAATGGGACAAATCCCTTACAAAAACCCTAACCCTAAGTGCATTAGGTTTGTCCACTTTCCAACTGACTCAATCTCAGCTGGTCCTCGATCCAACTATTCTCCAAGTCGACGCTTGTCCACTTTCCAATTGCTCCGCAATAGTTTGTCCACTTTGTAACTGCTTTTCCTCGGCGCTGGTTTTCCTCTGTTTTCGACATTGCTTTTCCTCTTTTTCCAGCGCGCTCCTCATATTCCAATGTTGCCTTATTTTTTTCGATTTCTTCCTTGATTCCTTCAAAACTTTCTTGATTTTCTCCCAAAATTGGCCTACACCAACACAATGGAATCCATTATGTTGTTTATATGGATGTGTGTTGAACCCACAATTGGAAAGAAAAATAATATGTGAAAATTATAGATGATAGGAAGAGCTAAACAGAAAAGTCATAGAGGAGTGTCCAACATAAAAAAAAATAGACAAAGAACGGGAAGCTACACTTTTTATGTCAAGGATGATATCACAAAAAATAAATTCTTGAGCTCAAATATTCATAAATTAAAGGTATGATGGTAGTTATTCATATTAAAACACATCTAATTAAAAAATTAAGGACAATTAAAGACTATATATAGAGTCTCAACACCTAGAGAGAACCAAACCCTATATGTAGTGGATTACTATCCAATAAAAGTCTTTGGTTCAAGCATACCAATTCTGTACCTCACCTCTTCCAACCAATTATGTATCCAACCTAACCAATCACACATGGAATACCTGCCGAAGGAGAAAAATCTCTAAACTACACCAACAAAAGGAAAGAAATACTGAGATAATGGCTAAAGTATTGAGGTGGAAAATGGTAGAAATAACACATTCCACATGAATTTCACACTTGCTTTCAATCCTTTCATCGTACTTAGTTCATAACTAATGCAGATTGTAGGAAACAACATCATTGAACAAGCATGATTCAACCGTGTGGTAAATAGTATATGTTCCATTTTTAACCTTTGCCTTTATCACAGGGCATGAAACTCTATTTTGAGTCGAGCTCAGGTTGCTATCACTTGCATCCTTCCTTAGATTAGTCACAGATTCAACATGCCAAAAAACCCAAAAGCAAGATGAGCAACGATATGTCCCTCTACAAGATTCATGCATGTAGGAGATTATGGCATGATAGGCATGTGGACAATACATGGGTCTAGTAGTTATCATGTGAATTGTAATTTGCGTTCAATTAAACTAAATAACATGTAATCAATGTTCAATTAAATCAAATAACATAATACAGTTGATCAACTTCCTTTTAGTTGTGGGTAGGACCCAAACATGAAGCATGCCAGATATGTGCCTCTGTCGGAATTCTCCAGATAGCTCCAAGGTATTCGAAGAACTTGTTTATTTGGATTATGTCTTTTGTCCTCCTCTTTCTGTTCCAGATTGCATTACATAGTGGTAATCTCCCCATTATACTATTAAATCCAGTGTGAGACCGAGGAATTCAGCAGGCCTTCAACCAAAAGAGTGGCCATGCCTCTTGTCATACAATAATTAGAATCCACTTCATAGCACACCTTGTTGTCAATTATGAATGTGCTTACCCACACTTGAAAAAATTGGTTTTTGTGGTTTAACATACATTTGAGGGCTAGGGCATGGCATCCGACCAATTCTTAGGCCAAATTCCTCAATACCAAAAAGAGAGTGTCATCATCACATTTCTTCATTGAGCTAGGTCTCGGGTCGGGGGCACATCAACCAAGAAATCTCATAGGGTGCGATCATATCTTTTAGGAAGTCTTATCACCCTCATTGAAGATCTGGAATATTGAAGAGTCTATAGAGTAGGTAAATCTATCCTACAACCACCTATAGGTAAGCTTGTTCCTCTACCATTCCAGTCGCTTCTTTTATTTCATTCCAAAAACAGTTTCTCTAGCCGCTCAACATCTTAACTGCAATATACTTCTAGATAATAATTATATGTATGCTATGAAGGTAGTTTCCTCCTCCATGGATATATCTTGAGATTTGTTTGAAGGATCGTTCATTTTTTCACCGATATGTTCAATTTATGATTGAGGTTGAATCTGCAATATCAACAAGTTATTACTCTTCTTCGATACGATAAACATTAACCAGGTAGACATAAAGATTATGTTTAATCCTTTAATTTTGATTTAGAATTGATAGCTAATAAATTAATGGCATCATTTTGTTTATTGTTTATGAATTTAATATCCACACGCATCTCAACATTGTTGTGGCTCGTGAGTCATCCACATCTCATAATAGGGGCTGATATCTCAACATACCAATGGCTTTCTCTCACACGTCCAAAGTTCGAAACCCATTGGTCAAAAGGGAACTCCATTTCTTCATTATCTTAAGAGTGGAAACTTCTATGCTAGTCCAGAGACCCTTACAGGCTGCACAAAATAGAGCAGTAAACATTTGGATTTTAAAACAAAATTCCAAAGACCCCTATGTCGTCTTGCTTCTCTCATCGTGCTTACCGTCATCAAAAAAAAACCCACCACTATTTTATGGTGGCGTCCAAGCTTCCATTAGACCAAAAATCCATTGCGTGTCACATTACGATATTGGGAAGAGATGAAATTGAAGTAGAAAAGGATGAGATAAACTCTGATACTGAGAAGACTACAGTGATACACTTAACTTGTCCCCTGTGACCCTCCAACACTTGCAAACATGAAGTCGCTATCGAGTTTTCATTTTTTGGTACATCCAATTTCTCTATAACTTTGTAGAGGGGATGGAGTATTTAATAATCCAAACTCTTACCTATAATGTTCTCAATAAGAGATGGATTAAAATAGAGATTAACAAATAGAGGAGAGGTAAGATATGGATTAAAAAAATATAATAATAAGTATACAAGAGACCTGTTGAAACATATATATTTTAACATAAAAACATTAGACTTTAAAATTTTCATTTTGTTTAAATAAGGAGAAATGCGCACTTGGATACTATCGTCGATAAAGTCTTCTGACTAATCCAATGGTCTAAAGCCTTTTCAAGTTATGGAACCACCCTTTATTTAAAAGGTCAAAGCACTAGGACAACTTTCAAAGTATCAGGTTTTAGGGTTTCACAATACAAACAGTTAAACATACTATGAACTCCAAAATCCCGATATGTGAAGTCGCGAAACTAGCTTAAATTTAAATCCAGTAATTAAAACAATTAAAATGATTAACGATAATTAACCTTTTCACAACTACGTGTTTTGGTAATCCTGCCTCAAACGATAACTTAAAACCCCGAAATGCGAAGTCACGAAATCATCCATTAATCGTGAATCTTTATAAATGTTAAACATGATTAATATTAATTAATCAATCATGATTTCGCGATTCGAGAGTTATAGCTTGAAATGAAATAGGTTAACCCGGGACTCGAAACCCCAAAACGAATTAAGGTTAAACATAATTAATTAACACATAAACTTGGTTTATTAACAAAATAAAACACTTTTATTTTACCATTGAATTTATGCTGATTTTCAGATGGGTAATTTCAACTTGTTTTTCCGATCACGAAAAATTGACCAATAATGTTATTAAATGATCAGCCTGAAGAAATGATTTAAAATAAGATCTTGTTTTAATGCCCAAATTTTTGTATTAAAAGAATTAAACGTATTTTCAGTGAAGGTATATGTAGGTCGAGGCGTCTAAGACAAGAAAGATTTTTTCATTTTCAATTACTTTCGCCTTTTGGTAGAGCTTGCTTAATAGGATACTCAATCCTATGTGTTTTTTGTGACAAGTAACAGGTTTTCAAGAACTACTACCATGCTGCCACGAAAAGCTACTAAAGCAACTAGTGAGAGTTCAGGCCAACGTTCAGAGGTTATCTCCGACACCTCACCCAGAAGTATAAATACAATCAAAACCTAGACGCATGTATTCAACATCTTAAAGTATGAACTAGTAAACTGCCATGATGATTCAAGCGACAATGAAAAGGAGGACTTATCTCTCAAATACAAGACTATCGCCCAAGCAGATATGCATAAGGTAGCAACAAGGTCAAGTATTTTACCCTACAATGGCATGATTAAATGGGCACTAGATCATGTGGATATCCCAACTAGAACTATTTTTAATTCTCAGACGGTAGCTATTGGGTCATTTCAGCCGGAACACATATAGGTGATGTATAAGCTTTCTTCAACATCAAACTTCACTTATAATTCCAGTTTTCTAGATAATTTTAGTAAGAAGGAGTGTGATCAATATGGAAAGAATCTTCCTGACTTGATCAAGGACTGGTCCTCACGCCCTGAAAAGTTCAGAGCTGATTCTCACGACATATACTCGATCTCATCATTACAACAACAGTTCATGTATATAGCCATGATGATGTCTAGACTTTATGTAAAAGAGAACACAACCCATTTCTTTCAACCATGGGTACCCATTATACACACTATGGCGAAGGGTTATTCTTTTGACTGGGCAAAGATATTGTCAGACAATTTGGCTAGTGAAATTATAGAATATCAGGCAAAGAAAGCCAAAGGGCAACCAACTTCATTTTTCATGTCAGCTTATATTATGGACTCCATCTATTTCATGATGCCTTTCCCATTGATGGGTTGGAGCTGGACTCCAGATAGTGCAGAGCCAATTCAAATTTATCATTCAAAACTCTGGGAAGACAAGGCGAAGGATTTCTTTTATGAAATCTGTAATTGGGTAGAGGTGCCGATGCACATTGCTATTTTTGGCCACCCCCCTCCTAGAATTTCAAACACAATCGTGGCTAATCTAGATAAAGTGGAAGATTAGTATATGGAGGAGTGTTTCTCTTACATTAGAGTTTTCGGTTGCTCAGTTCCCCCATATGCTTTACCGCAATTTTTTCCAGACCGACTGGTGTGCCGCGAGGTCGCACGACAAATTGTACTCAGAGGGATTAGCAGAGAACTCAAAGAGGTGCAAAAAAAGTTATGGCCATCTTTTCCATTACAGATTGGTGTATTTTCTTTATTCGATTTCGGCCACTTCAAAGTGGAAGCTGCGGCCTTGGAAGAAATAAAACTGGTTAACATTGAATTTAAGAAGCATGACCCGCAGAAGGTTGTGGGTAACCATATGGCCAATTGCAATCTTAAAAATTATGAACATGAAGAATCCTCTCAGGATGAAGTATTTTGAGGGGTGGGATCTTACCAAGAAATTTTGAGCTGAGCTCGATCTCTATTACCTGGGGAAATAAGTTATTTTTACAATTTCCAAAAACATCGGAGAAGCGGTCTTCCGAAAGTGTTACAAGGAAAAAACCTAATGTATCCTACTACATAGCAAATAGAGACCCAGAACCCAGAAGTCAGAAGATCTAGCAAACAAGAAGCCCCAGAAAACTCAGAGAAATATGAGATCTTGACTCAAAAAAAGGATATCCCGACGACAGAGATATCTGATGACCAATCTAAAGATCAGTAAAACACATCAGAAAAGCAAGGAGAAGATAAGACACTATATTCACCTGATAAATCAACTACATATTGAACCGAAAAATAGTTATCCACAAGAATTGATAACCCCTTTCAGATTGTCACCCCATTACAGTTCACTAGTGGAAATCCCAATGCAGATGTAGTACTCATACAAGATCTCACGCCTATCTCTATTGAAAAGATACCTCCCTCCGATTTCTTTTTCAGTAAGAAAAGGAGAGCGATGGTGAAGAAAGAGATGCACCAGAAAGAGGGTACAACAGTAGAAAAGCACATAGTATTATTTGATGGACAAAATTTGGAAGAGGAAGATTTTACTACAGAGGTAGCCAGTTCTTTGAGATCTTTTTCAACAGCTAACCTATTCTTAGTCAATAATCTGAAGGAAAGAATGAAGCAGAGGAATCATATGATAATTCAGTTGCAAAATCAAATAAGGGATACAAAAAATAATGTCAGAGAATAAGTCAATAAAGGACTAGAATAGGCCAGAGCTAGCGATAAACAATAAATCCCACTGCTCAAGTACAGTCTTGATGGTATGCATAAGAAGATACAAGAGAACGAAAGCCATAATATCCATCAAGATGAGTTGATAAGACAATTACAAGTCAAGGTTAGCTCCACTAAAGAAATGGTTGTAGATATAACACTGTTTCAGGCTCAAGCATTGGAAGTGCTAAAGAAACTGGAAATAACACAACAAAATCTTTTTGCTAGGGTAGGATTCATCCAAGATCATTTTCAGGAAGTAAACCAATTATTGGAAAATATTGATTTCAGAGAAAGAGAGGCTACTGCATCACGGATCACTTTCCAAAAAGCAGTTGTGTCATCCACTAAGGAAGAAATATCTATAACTCTCAGAACTCTCAGATTGACTGTTGTAGAGAAAATTAGAGGTGATATAATATTAAAAACATAGGAGGCCAATATATCCGAGAGTAAAATAACGACCAAGGAAATAAAAGAGGATTGTGAAGAGATTTTTTTTTTCTTAACAAAGAATCACTAGGCCTCAGAAAGGATGATTGTTCTGAAATACTAGGTCAGATCGACATTGTAAAGCATCAACTTGACATCAAAGAAATCTTAGAGGCAGTTGGGGATGAAATTTCATAGCTAAAGCAGGTTGACATTGCCCAAATAGATATATGGTTGGTGAATCCAAATCTACAGTTACAGTCAATGATTTTTGAAGATAAAAGGAAACAATACAGGTTGCCACAATTACAAAAGAAGCTATATCTTTTTGAGGCAAAAGACGTGACACAACCTTCTAAATTATTAGTACAATTTTTAAGCATGTGTGTTGAATGTCTTGAGCAAAGTGAAGGGAATACCTCAAATAATCAATGAAGTAACAGGTGCTTATCTGTTTCTGCTGATAAGAGAGAGAGATAGAGAAGAACCAAGTCAAACGGTCCAAGTTTTCATTTTTGTAAACCATTATTACCTAGGAATAATGAGAATTCCAACCGCCTAGGGTTGAGATTCTCTTGTATAAATATATTTTCAAAAGACTAAAGAAAGGTTGCTTCTTGCCAATTGTAATAGAGAAATCTCTCCCCTTTGAGAATTAATACAAGTGCAGACCAGAGACTCCATATTTCGTCAAATTTTGAGTTATGTGTTCTTATGTTCTTTCATATTCCAACATCTTTATTTATATGTCTTTGATGAATGCCAGATCACAATTTAGTACAACTTATAATGTGGTTATATATTTCATTTAGTTATCTGATTGTTTACAAATTTTTCTCTGTGTTTGCTATTAGCAAATAGAAGACCTAAGAGTTAGTTTGATTGCTACATTTTACGCTTCATTAAAGGTCACATCATCTATCTTTTTCTTCTGTAGCAAAGTAAGATTCTTCTGTGATTGATGCCTTTCTTTGTTTAATAGCTTTATGTTTTTCTCTCATTACATTCATTATTCTCAAATTTAACTCAGATACAAAAAACGACCTCTGAGCTATTATATCATTATTTCAATTTTAGGAACTTTTCTCGTTTAATTGAAAATAGAAAAAGCAAATATTAAAAACAAAAAACCCTTTAAATGTTTATTTTCTCCATGACTGTACCTATTGCAAGACAACCCAATATTGAGCCTGGTCTTAAATATCAAACTTACATTGATTTAACCCTATTTAACACCATCTTAGAGACCACCACTACCCGGGTTGATATTGAATGCTCATGGGCAGCGATTGAACAAGATATAAACGCCCGCGAACATTGAGAAGCTAGACAGAGACAACCTAGAAATCAACCATAGCTTCTTTTTCTTAAAGGTATTGACCTTCTTTTCATATTAAAAACTCTCTCTTTATTTTTTTGACGCCTGACATTATGCTATGAGCCTTAAGTATAAACTCAGGAACAACATATTTTTGGTGCCATTACCGGGGACGAAGAATTGAAGTTATTTTTTCCCTGGAAGAATGACATTGGTAAGTTTCTTTCTTTGATAGTGAACAACGATTGAATACATTATAAGGATAATTTTTATATTTCACTTGGTGACTCCACAACTCATAAGCTGGGTTTTAATAGAAAAAATACCAGAAAGAATCCAGATGATGGAGACGCGTTGTTTAACTGAGAGGCGGGGGTGGAGTGAATCAGTTGTTACCATGCTTAAACAATTATGCTTCTTTTAAAATCTTTACAAGGAACTCAATGATGATCACAATGATGCAGGGAAATAAACAATGGCACATTCAGCATCAGTCACATATATGAGAAACACAGAGATAGATATTTCCCGAGGAAACCCATATAGGGTAAAAACCTCTTCTTCTTTATATGATAAGTATTATTTACATTATTTACATTATCATACATATGAGCACCAACTCATTGTGAGGCTACAACCTCTGTTTTTGCAAGCTGCAACTTGCTAAGAGCACCAACTCTCTGTTTTCTCTAGTACCCACTAGAAGGAAGCACCAACTCGCTAGTTTCTCTAGCATCAACTAGAAGGAAGCACCAACTCCCTGGTTTCTCTAGCATCAACTAGAAGGAAGCTACAAATCCCTGTGTTAAAGCACCCACTTGAACCTCTGAGGACACCAGTCCTCCCTAGAACCTCCCTACCTCCCTGGATTATCAATATGTGTTACTGAAACTTATTACAATGATATAATGTCTAACAACAACTTACCAGTCTTATCATTGTTCTGCAAGATTTTTGCTGCTCTGTCTGCCTCACAGTATTCCTGCACACATTCCTTGCACTGTTTGTTCTTCTATCTTTTGTACTCTATGCACCATTCCTCTTCAATGCACCATTTGTCTTCTGTGCCTCCCAACTGCTGCACTCCACCTTCTTCTTTGCACATGCATCACTCCCAACAGAAACAACAACAAATATCTTCTTTGTTCCATATTCTTATACTCACCGTGCATCTTGTGCATGCTCTGTGTCTCATGGTTCTGCATCCTTTGCATGTCGAGTGCTTTGCCTGTTCATCATGGAAACTCTTCAACTTCTTTGGCAGTTTTCCCACATGTTCAACATCACTGGATGTCATGCTGAGATTCCTCAGCTTCTCTGGCAGTTGAGACTCTTCGTCTTCTTTGGCATAGTTGATCTTATACTTTCTACTTTAGTTACAAACTTCAATGCTCATCCACTTTTCAATCTCTCTAAGAATCGTCTTCATTCACTGGAAGAATCTTGGAGACCCTTCAGCTCCTCTGGTGATCACACAGAGGTTTCTTCGAATCCTCTGGTAGATACCATCAATGGTTTCTAGTAGTTAGACTGCGAGGAGAAACAATATCCCTCTGATCATGCCCAAAATCACCTATACCATTGGATTGACTTCATGTGATATTCCGTTTATTTCGCCAATTCATATTTCGGTATTTTGGGATCCTCGGGGTAAATATTTGTTACAGTCCATGTCCTGATCCCCGAAACTCTGGAAAAAGAAGCTTGTCTATACTAGCTCCTTCCCCCATGGGACCACAGGCGATGACCACCGGCTAGTTAGAAACTATATATCGCAAATTCTCATTTCGGGATTTCAACATTTCTGTGGTGAAGTGTTCTTGACACCTCCAAGTTCTACTATCCGAAACTCTGAAATGGAGTCAGATCAAAGGTTCATACTCCTAAGTTTCTCTTTTCATAGAATTTGGCATTTCGCGACTTCGGGTTTCATGATTTCAGGACTCCTGAGATGAAGAGTCTTCACTCTTGACTCCTCCAACTCCCAGTCTCCGAAACTCCAGTATGGAGTCTTTATCATTTTGTGACTTCGGGTTTCGTGATTTCGGCGTTTTTCCCTTTCGAGTCATTGTGACTCCAACATTATCAAATTCATGATCAAAAAATCTCTGAAGTGATCGGACGGTTCACATAACCCATTGAGATGGATGGTTAATGGGATTTCGACGTTTTTTCCTTCAAGTTTTTCTAGACTCATAATGGTCCCTTTCGACATTTCAGAGTTCCAGACATCGTGATGGTGGAGATTTTGCTTACTATGTAAAACCCCGAAATAGAAAGTTCCGATGTGATGTAAACCTCCTGACGTCATACATGGATTGACACATGTTGAAAAGTTGCCACGAGTCACTCTGATTTGTGACTTACATGTGCTGGAAATGTTGAATCAACTTGACACTTGTCATTCCCTGATTGTGCCACGTGTCCTTAGCTGATGTGGTTTGCTGACATGGTTTGTTGATGTGTCTGTTTTGGGATTTCATATTTCGGCACTTCGGGACTCAAGATGATGAGAGTCTATGACTTCTCCATTTCCTAGTAACCAAAATCCTGGTATGATGTGCCTTCTTATGGAATTTCAACGTTTCTCTTTTCGGCACTCCGGGACTCCTGATGATGAAGAATCCTTGTTTCTCCATATCCCAGTAACCGAAATCCCGATATTCAACATTCCGAGTGATGCGCCTTTTCGGGTTTTCGCATTTTGGCATTTTGGGACTCCTGATGTTGAGAGTCTCTGACTTCTCCATCTCCCAGTATCCGAAATCCCAGTAGTTGAAAACTCCAAAATGAAGTTTGACCAAAACTTTGATCTTTCTATTCAATCATCATTGTACTGCTGGTCTTCCTTACCTGCTTGTTTTCCATCAAATGAACAAGCATACCTTCGTACTGCGTCTGACTCTGTGCTAACTCCTCCTGATCTTACTTTGTTCCTATTTTTCCATTGATGCATACTCTCATCTTGTCAAGCCGTCATTGTTGTTGTACTTTCCATCAATGACAAGCATACACTGTCTATAAAACATGCCAACAATATCCCCCTTTGGCATTGATGGCAACAAAGGTACCCCTGTTCTTTTCTCCCCCTTTGACATCAATGTCAAAGAAAACACACTCCCCCTGAGCTGTTGCATTAATTTTAGGAGGTATCATATATGCAACCAATACAGGACTCCCCCTAACAAGATGGACTCTCTTAGATGTGAGATGGGATGACACCCAACTTCTGTCTGAGATATTCAAATGGTGTCTTGGCTAGGGGTTTAGTAAAGATGTATGCAATTTGTTCTGTAGTGGGAATGTAATGGACATGAACAATCTGATTGGTGACCCGCTCTCTCAGAAAAAGATATTTTATGAGAATATTCTTGGTCTTGGAGTGGAATATAGGATTTTTAGACACACTGATGGCACTAGTGTTATCACAATGAATTGGTATCGATGCAGTGTATTTTACCTCCAAGTCTGCAAGTGTTTGAATCATCCATAATACCTGAGTGCAACAGGTAGCAACAACATTGTACTCTGCCTTTGTGGTTGATAAATAAATGGAACCTTGATTTTTACTAAGCCATGATACTAAAGAGTCACCCAGGAAGAATGCTCTTCCACTAGTGTTTTTTCTCTCATCAACACAGTTTGCCCAATCTGTATTTGAATAAGCAGTTAACTGAAAATTCTGATTTCTAGGATACCATAGACCATAAGTCATTGTTTCTTTCAAATACTTGAATATTCTTTTGACAGCTTGCAAATGAATTTGTTTAGGTGCAGACTAAAATCTTCCTACCATTCCTACAACATGCATTATGTCTGGGCGAGATGCTGTGATGTACAACATAATGCCTATCATTGAACTATATGAACTTTGATCAACATCAAGCGAGTCATCATCCTTTCTTAATTTGCATCCAGTAACCATAGGTGTACCCACAGGTTTGGAGTCTTCCATTTGAAATCTTTTCAGCATTTCTCTTAGATATTTTTCTTGAGAAATGA